>JAMXBB010000001.1:146342813-146385947 GCA_024138015.1 Lumnitzera littorea
CCCCCAAAAAAAAAAAAAAAAAACCTCTTTTAATTTCTTCAGACTGACTTTATTTTTTCCCCACTTTTATTATTGAATACCTTGGGGATAAGCTTCATTGTTGAGAGGCAAAACAACCTGGTATTTTCCATACAAATAGTATTCTTAAGCACAGGATTATTGTCACACTTCTATTCTATCCAAAGACCACTAAGCAGCAAAGCTTATCTGGAGTTGTTTCTTATTTGCACTCTCGCCTTTTCAATAAAAGCAGTTGGTCAGTGTAAAATGGTTTTGCTAACGAGTTCATTCTCTTGTTGATGCTTATGTTATAATGTGACAATGATGTTAATGTTCAACTTTCAAATTTTAAGTACTTTCTGTGAGTATAAAAGCAGTTGGGTTATGTTGTCTGTTCAAGACAGCATGCACCCTAATGATCAATTGGATATCACAGGTTTTCTTTTGTGGTGCTTCTGTTTGAGTTTCCACTATTTCTGAAAGTTAGAGAGCTGCTCTTAGACAGAACTGGAGATCATTCTTGGAGCTGCATGAAGAAGAGACGTAGGGAACTGTAGCTGGTGGATGAGAACTAGGTATAACTATATCCTTCAGCTGACTAAGTAGTTACCAAATCCATCAGAGGCACCAAGATCTATAGTTGATACCATCATAGATATATGGATAGGGGAGAGACACTACTGCAGGATGAATTTCTCTTTGTCACTTCTGATCTTGGCTTCTATATGGTTTCCATCTTTGTGGCCTTAGCCCATGCAGTGCATGGAACAAGTCGAAGAGTCTCAAACAATAGCATTAGGTTCATTGATGAACCTAACCAGCATAATGAAGCAGTATTTATCTCCAGTCAAGGTTCACTTGTTTTCCTTCTGCAAATGTTTTGCCACAAATGGCACACACTTGTATATAGGTCAGTACCTTTTCAGAAAAGGTTCTTTTTTGTATCTTCTGTAAATAAAAGTTGTACTGTAAGTGGCATCTACTTTTCTGTTGATATTTTTTGTCTTTTAATTGCAATGGCTCATGTTTTTCCATAAACTTTGATATGTACACTTAGGGGAGCACATTCTTCTGCTTTCCATTGTGAACTTTATCATAAAGATTCTTATTCTTCATTTCTTTATTACTTCAAATGTTCAGCAACGTTCCTTCAAGGTTTGAAATTTCTGTGCTTGAAATATAATATTTATTTTTGGGGATTCAAGTAGCACCTTACCTCTCTTTTTTTACAAGGAAAACTCACAAGTTCCATGACTACTTCCCTATCCTATCTCAACTTTAGTAGTATCATCAACTTTCATCATGTCATTTGTTCTAGTCGCAGAAGGTTTTGGATGCAATCGAAAAGAAGAACCAACCTTATCCTTAACCGAGTATTGTGTTTTCTGGTTGCACATGAAGGACCCAACATCTCCTTCATTGCTAAAAGTTCCATATCCTCTTTTCTCTCACAAGTAGCGGTCATATTGAGATTTCAGGATTTCAAAATGTTTGAAGATGGATGTGTGTCTCTTCATGCATTTCTTTATTGGCAAAAGAGGCTAACTTGTGCTGTGACTTTCGATTGCTTCTTTAAGGAAAACAGGGGGAATTGAGCAAGAAAGACAAAAAGTAGGTTCAGTCTTGTTCTGAAAAGAGAATTGTGGACAGAAGCATGGAGATTAACAAAAAAACCTTACCAGTTTTCCTTGGGCTCAATCAACTGTGACTTGTTGGATTGGTCCAAATAACAATTTATCTTGAAGCCATGAAACCAGTTAGCAAACCAACCAGTCTGAATGTCAATGCTAGATCCAGAAAGTTTGTGGCATGACTCGAATGAGTTATGGTTGTTTATAGTCAATTGTCATTTATCTAGGAGATGGTTTTAGTTGCTTTACTAAATATTGCTAGTTGTTTTTCATAAAAGTCATGAACTATGTGATTACTGATAGTTAATACGGACTTATCTGACTCTTTGCTGATAGCCTTTTTCCCTGTATGCTATATTACATATACAAATTAAACGTTAGCACTTTGTTTCAAGTTGGAGAAACTGTACCATTGTCTTCCAGCTTATTACAATACTAGCTAAGACCTTTTTAAGTTTGTTACATGGCAGAAGAAAAGATTCACTGGATCATCTTATCAGAGAACTACTTTTGTAGCAATGAATCTGTTAAGTGGAGATAATACAGGTTATTTTAAATGTCTAAGCATCTTTTGATGATGCTAGAAAGCAATAGCATGTGTTCTTGACTCTGCTTATTCTGTTACAATTCCTTTGACGTTTCCTATGATGTATTAAGAGAAAATTATGCAGTAGTATCCATTTTTTGTCCCTGCAGGTGTTCCTATACATGTCATTGTGCTGCTTTTTCTTGGAGAGATTGCTTGTCCTGCCTGGTGGCTTTCTATGTTGCTGAGACACTGTCGGATGGTGGTGCATTCAAGCTGAATTTTGTGAAATAAATTTTTATGTTTCACATGATGCACCATCTCTCTTACTCTCTCTCTCCCTCTCTCTCTGGTGTACATTGGACAAGAATTACAGTAGTGTTTTTCTTTCTTCTTCTTCCTTTTTTTCCTTTATTTATTTATTTTTTTTTAATTTCTCACTACGAGCACATTATGTAGATATATAGCACAAGTGTTAGGCAGGGAACGGTTGTGAGGATTGCTATCTAGCTACCATCTTTAGCCTTCTTCAATCGAGTTATAAGACATTAGGAGAGATGGGTCAATCTGTATTACGATATAAGGAGTGTTAGTCACCATGCTTAAGTAGCCATTCCACTATAACGGTTTACATTGTATTATCTTATTTTATACTTTGTGTTGGGTACAATAATTGGAAATTTTGATATTAATCCTTGATCCTGAAAATAATTATAAAAAATTCCCCTCATATTTCTGAAGAGAAATTAAATTACTTTTCTTAATATTTAGTCCAAGCTCATTAAATTTTCGAAGTTAGTCTTTTTACATAATTAGGTTTTCATTGTTTTGTGTCTTTTGGTAAGGTTAAAGGCTTAAATGATCGTTATAATTCTTATAATATAATGGTATAAACATTGATTTTCTAATGAGATGTACTAGTTTGAATATTTTCCCTATTATTAACTGAAAAAAGGGAAAAAAAAAAGACTTATGCATTCTAGATTGAAGTTTAGAATCACATTGATTCTTGCTTAAACACGAATTATATGGCCTTTTTCTTTTTCTTTAAGATCTCAACTCTCCTTCTTTATTTTTCGAAAAAAAAAACCTTTCCTTCTTTATTTGAATGTTTGAACTAAGAATGTTTGAACTTTTAAAAATGGACAGATCAAGTCCTTACTCTAAAGTTTCACATGTATCACTCCTGATTGGCTCATACAATTTAATTCAATAAACTCTTATTATTCAATTTTTTAATTAAATAAAATAATAAAAAATTATAGAATGTAAAAGAAAAACTAGAAAAAAAAAAGGAAAAAGAGAAAAAACAGCAAGGGAGCCACCAAAGGATAGAGGCCAATCGGCTACAGATGGGGTAGCCACCTTAGCTGTTACCTTTATTATTTTTTTTTTTTTTACCTTTTTTTTTCTCATTTTGCAATTTATATTGTTTTTTATCGTTTAATATATCTAAATATATTTAATGATAAGGGTTTGTTAAATTAACTAGTATGAGCCAATCAATAATGACACATATTAACTCTTATTCCATTAACTTTTCATAGGTTAAAGACTCAAAAAAGGGAAAAAGGTGTAAAATAATTTGACTAAAGTACAAAAGTATGGACTAATTTTGTACTTTTCCAAATAAAAATCCAAGACACTTAAACATTATGCCATATATTTTTCTTAGCCAACTACTATTGCAATTGTTAGGGAAGGGAAGAGTCAAATGGAGTCAAATTTATCCATCTCATTAGAAGACTAGTGTTTATACCGCTAGACTAAGACCTCAACAAATATTATGTTATATTTTAGATTTGACAATCAGCACATCTAAAAACCAATGTGATTTCATAATTTGTTGTGTTCACAATTTTAAATATGAAATTTGGTCCCTCACCTATCGGTTAGAGCATTTGAATGAATGTTGTTATTCATTTCACTTAGAAGTCTCTTGAAAGAATGTTCAACCACAGATATATTATTCCAACTTGCGGCAGCTAGGATTGCGTGAACCCATTCTAAATGGTTAGTAGTCATGGCTTGTAAGCTCGAAGGCTTAATGTGTTGTTTGTTTTTGTAGTTTAAAAAGGAAAATTGAGAGGGTAAGTTGGAAGTGGGTTGAAAATTTGTGAGCTGGGAGCAAAAGATTGTTACCTTAAAGAAGAATTCACCTACAGTTTTTTCATATTATTCACACTTCCATTGCATGAACAAAAACGTACCAAATCAAGTATAATATAATCATTCATCCAAGTTCATGCTAATCTTCCTTGAACCAACCTTTCATTTTTCAAGAACAATATTAGCACATATTTATATGTTTAAATCTGTGAGACCAAGCAGTAGCTGTTTCGTCATCCTTAAGATTTTCCATCCAAGGATGTCAAGTTCATACATCAATGGAGCGTCGTCTAGGTCTAGGAGATCTCCTACACCTGGAACTGCAACAATCCTTGCTGTCGGGAAGGCTTTTCCCAGCCAGGTTTTACCGCAGGAACACTTGGTGGAGGGATTCATTCGCGACACAAATTGCCAAGATGCTTCCGTTAGGGAGAAACTGGAGCGCTTGTGTAAGCAAATTTCTTATCTCAAGCCAATCAAAACGCACAGAAAATCTGCTTTAGTACTTAAGATTTAATCTGCATTTGATATAGCTCACTACTTGTTTAGGGGAAAAAAGTTTTTCATATTATTTTTTTTCCTATATTTATTATAATAAAAACCACAGAATTATCACACAAAATCTCAAGAGGCTATGGTTGAGTGCCTTTTAGCAATAAGTAGTAGTGAAAGACAAACGTGATAGCTGGCCTTTGTGGACGTTAGCAACAACATAACATAATATGCTAATGTAAAACGAAAAATGATTTGTTATCTTTGCCCTCCTACAGTTACTCATCACTAAAAGCCACTAATAACTGTTTCCTCTTGAAAATTTTCGAATATCAATTTTAATAAATTTTGAGGAACTCCCAAAAAAATGTTTTGAATAAAAAAAGATAGACCCACATTTTTTTGGTTTTTTCATCTTTTTTTTTTTTTTTTTATTACCGATATGATACCTTAACGAATCCTATAAAACAATGAATTTGATTTAAAATCTGACAGGTATCAACTCAAGATTCAATTCTAACACACAAAGGCTATTGTGCCAGTTAATTAGCTGTATCGTTGCTCTAGTGGCCGTACGGTTTACTATTTCCGGAAAAGCCAAGCTAATGTGCTGAGTTTGAATTTAAATTGCAGCAGCAATTCAAATTGCTTATGTTTTTCCCTTTTTTTTTTTTTTTTTTTTTACTTTTCAAAGGCAAAAACACTACAGTCAAGACGAGGTACACTGTGATGTCCAAAGAGATTCTAGACAAATACCCTGAATTGGCAAGAGAAGGTTCACCAACGATCAAACAAAGGCTTGAGATAGCTAATCCAGCTGTTCTGGAAATGGCAATGGAAGCTAGCCTTTCTTGCATCAAGGAATGGGGAAGGCCTGCCAGTGACATAACTCATTTGGTCTATGTATCCTCGAGCGAGTTGCGCCTGCCTGGGGGTGATCTCTACCTTGCCAGTCAACTTGGTTTAAGAAGTGATGTTGGGCGAGTAATGCTCTACTTTCTCGGTTGTTATGGCGGTGTAACCGGCCTTAGAGTAGCCAAAGATATAGCTGAAAACAATCCTGGAAGCAGAGTTTTATTGACCACCTCTGAGACTACGATCCTTGGATTTCGACCTCCTAACCCAACTCGCCCTTATGACTTAGTGGGTGCTGCCCTTTTTGGTGATGGAGCTGCAGCAGCCATCATCGGTGCTGATCCATTTATGGGAAGAGAATCTCCTTTCATGGAACTGACCTACGCGGTTCAGCAATACCTGCCAGGAACAAATGATGTGATAGATGGTAGGCTTTCGGAGGAAGGTATCTACTTCAAGTTGGGAAGGGATCTTCCTATTAAAATCGAAGCAAACATCGAAGAATTTTGCAAGAAGTTAATGGCGAAAGCCGGTTTAAGCGACTTCAATGAGTTGTTTTGGGCGGTCCATCCAGGGGGACCGGCAATACTGAATAAACTAGAAGGTACCCTGAAACTTGAACCCGAGAAGCTGGAGTGCAGTAGGAGGGCATTGATGGATTATGGAAATGTGAGCAGCAATACCATCTTTTATGTGATAGAGAATATGAGGGAGGAATTGAAAAGAGAAGGAAAGGAAGAATGGGGACTGGCATTGGCATTTGGACCTGGCATTACGTTTGAAGGCATTCTGATCCGCAGCCTATAGTAATAAGCTAACCAGTTTTTATGATCACTAGGCTTTGCCTTCAGACTTCAGTGAAAGAGTCTTTGTATGTTGTTGTTGTTGTTGTTGTTGTCCGCGTCGTCTTTCTAAGCAAATGGCGTGACAGCTGATATTAAATTAAGCACTTTTTAAAGTTGTATGAGGCTTCAAAATTTGTCCATCCATCATGCTATATAACAATTTGTATCGTAGTGGTGAATTTGCATAATCAAGTAGCTTCAGAGACATTCGATAATAACTCAAAGTTAGATTAATGTGGCTTTTTGACTAGGATGACATCATAAAAATTAGAGGTTTTTCATACAGGTATACTTTGTGATGAATAGAAGAAATGAAATATGATGTCTAGAAATGCGATAGATCCGCTGCATAATCCTACCAGTAGTGGGAACATAGAAGACTCGATAACTTCTAATTAAACCTACAAATAAATCCTTATGTTATATAATCTTCCTAACTCTTAAACAACAAATCTTTATCAAAAGAATATTCATTATTGAATTAAATCGTATCAAAGGGAAATTACTAAACCAACATAAATCATATACACATGACATACCGTAGGCATTCTTGTATATACTACAATCACATACAAAATTAATTTTATTGGTCTATCCAAATATAACTAGAAATCCACTTTTGATAGTAGTTATCATGGATCTCGCTCCTAAAGTACAATTCATAACCCAAATAATCATAAGGATCAATGTCTTGAACACCTTCAACGCTACAAAATTTATTTAAGGTGGTTAAGGGCCTTAATGCAAGTACAAGTAATACTTTTATTAGTCGGATAGTTAATTAATTTATTCCTACACATATAGTATAGAAAAGTTAGTTTTTTGATAGTTGTTTAACTTGTTTTTTTAAGGTACTAATATAGTAAAAATAAACTTGGAAAAGATTAAGTTTTTTTTTTTTTTTATTGCCTTAGTTTTTTAAAAAATAAGAAGAAGGAATTTCTTTCTTTTATTTAAAATTAAAAAAAAAAGCTCTTTTAATTTTATTTTTTATGGTATTAGTTTCTTTTTCAAAAAAATAAAAACGAATAAAAACAAAAATAGAAAGACCATTCCATTAAATATTTTATAAGAAAGGAATTATGATTGCTTAGTCTTGAATAGAGGATACGTAGATATTCAGGGTAGTCATAAAAGATTAAACAAAAGTTTTCCCCTTACCGTCTATAAAGAAGTTTACTTTTAAAAAATAATTTCTTATATTTTGAAAAGATAGATAAAAATATTTTTTCTAAGAAAAACCTTCTTCTTAGAAAAAAAATTATTCTTTATAAAAATCTTTTTCCAAAAAAATGTGTTGCCTTAGAACCTGAATTGCTGTAGCTCATTATATATTCCTAATTTCTATTGACGCGTCAAGCTTCTCAAATAGTTTGTTAATTTCTCCACATAGATATTAACCATTAATAAACTATAATAACTTCAATAAATTTTCATGAATGTTCTCATCATCTATAATCTACTACAAGATCAACCTTTGAATAATCTCATTTAATGTGAAATAATAACAATTTCTCATTCAATAAATCTTTTGCAAGGAAACTATATAATAAAGTTTTAGATTCTTTTACTCACTGTAGCCAATTAGCATCAATAACTATGTCAAGAGAAGTTTCGAGCAACTTCTCATGACCTAAAATACAAAATAAAAATAAATAACTAAAAGTCTATTAACAAATTCAGCCAATTCTGTAATTCTACTCAAACTACATGGAGTCATTCCCAACATCGTATAGTATTCATAATAGTCTACTGCAATACCATTATAACCAATGTCACAGTAATAATTGCCATAATCATTATAACCCGTATCTGTACCTAAAAATTAAAAACAAGATGAACTAAAACCGAGTATCGAATATAACAATTACATGCACATAAACATGCAATTCCCAATCACATACAATTATGGAATGCAAAATGCAACAACCAATCATTTAATTATCTTTATTTTAAATCCAACAAACAACATAAGGATACCCACAACTTTGACACACTTAATATACCTATACCATATAGTATTAGTATTGGATCATCCCCAATACCTTAGAAATCACGAAACAACTTAAAATCTACCCAGATCATTTCTAAACAAAACTCCTTTCGGGACAATGTCACACAAGGATCATCAAGGTGCCAGTCCAAAATCTGGTTCTCCCAGTCTCTTGGGCCTAGCAAAGTATATGCAATACAATACAATTAAGGTCGAATAATTATTTAATCCAATTTTTATCAGAGTAACCATAACAAACAAGTAAGTATCCGATACCTGGTTTCATCAACTTGCTAGAAACCTATTCATCAACCTCTCTAGAACCTATTATAACATAAATACCAAAAACAAATTATGACCTATGCTTATACCAAAACACCACCTTAATCAATCTCTAAACTTATCTAATAACACTCTTTAACTTAGCAACTCGATCGTCTCATACTTACGACTTAAGTTGCTTAAAGAACCTAAGATTATTGCGATGATAGATTAGTTTGTAAAGCATTTTAGGTGATGATTCATGTTTAGAAAAACTTTAGAAAGAATTTAGAATGGAAAAACATGCCTGGAAAACACTTAGGAACCAAAGGAAACGTCGCTACATGCAAGAGGGGTCATGGCGTCCGAATGTTACAATAAGTGGTGTCCGAATGTTACAATAAGTGGTGTCCAAATGCAGCAATAAGTGGCATTCAAACGCCACGATCAAGGAGTAGTCTGCTCCCTAGCATCCGGACACGGGGTTGTAGTTTGTAGAATTCTACAAGCTGCAATGATGTTTCATCCCCTAAAACTCTACCTCCTTTTACCGATCTCGAAAACTATTGCCCCCGATTTGTTAACCCATCAACAAAACAACTCCATACCACTCCAAACAACCTCTAACATCTTTTTACAATCAAATCTCAACCTATCTCTCTCTTTGAAATCGAAACACATATCAAGGAAATAACATACAATGTAGTATAAGCATGATCTTACCTTAAGAATCTAAAATCCCTATTTTTACCACTTAAAAACCACTGTAGAACTAACTCATAGTAAACTACCCTAGATTCATTTTTCATGGTGCCTTACAAAGAAAACGAATTTTTATTGAGAGTCTGCTACAAATCTTCAATAAAAAGGCATCCTTAAACCTTACCTTAGCTCGCTTAAACTTGTTGCAATCTCCTCTTTGCTTCAAGATTCACGCAGTGTCCTACTTCTCAAAGGCTACGCACATGTAGCAAATGTTGGAAAAGAGTTTACAATAAGTATCAAAGTTGGTATTTACTTTTAACAGTAGGGCATTCTTTATTTTTCCTTTATTAACTTTGACCAAAAAAAAAAAGCAAAATTATTTTTGAAGAAAAAAAATGAAAAATCTTCTTTTTAATGATATTTTTTCCTACAATTATCTTAGCTACTCAAATTTAGAAAAATAAGTTAAACCCTTTATGTAACCTCTTAAACCTCAAGTTTCCTGGCTTTTAAACATTAGTGCCAGGCTAAAGTTATTTCACCTATACAATTTTTGTAAAATTTTTTAGGTCATCCATGGCAATTCCTTTTCTTCAAAAATATATTTTCAAATAAGTTTTCTTTAATTTTAGTTGATCTATTCATATCATATAGGTAAGGTTTAATATAATTAAAATTTAAGGAAAAAGGAGATATATCTAAAAGCAACTAGAAACCCAACTAGAAACTAAAATGGCTATGTGAGCTCAGCTACTAAAAAGAAAAAGAAAAAAAAAACACACATACACATACATAGAAGGAACAAGAGCTAATTTGTTTAACAAAAAGAAAAAAAAGGGGGTAAGGAGTTTGAAACACCCCTACCATTACCATTGCTAATACACATTGGATGAAGGTTGAAAACTTGACAAAACTTGTATGCTATAGACTAAGGATGTTTCTTACAACAACAGTGCTCGTCAAGCTTAATGGAATGAAATAAAGAGAGAATAACGAATTTTATGATTGATAATCAAGAGAATTGCCAATTTATAGTGTGAGCAAAATTTAAATTATGAAGATGTTTGTTAGTAGAGTTAAGTTAATGAATGTATTAAAAGGAAAGTTGATTAATGGTGATTGAGAATTTGATTTATTATAGTTACAATTCATATTAAGAGGTGATAAACGAGATTATTTTATTTGATTTTTGACCAAATATAATTACAACAACTATGGGAGATGAGAAATTGACTTGACAATTGGAAGACTAGTATGCATGCTGAAGACTATGGATGTTTGCTACACCAACAGTACTCGCCAAAACTATTGTACTCACATTGATAAAATAAAATAAAGAGAGAATAACAAATGTTATGATCGATAGTCGAGAGGGTTGCTAATTTAAATTTTAAGTGAAAATTTAACTTATGAAGGTGTTTGATGGTAAAGTTAAGTCAAGTTAATGGATGTATTAAAAGGAAAATTGATTAATAGAGATTGAGAATTTGATTTATTATAGTTGCAATTTATATCAAGGGGTGATAGGCAAGATTTTTTTTTTGTTTTTTCCAAATATAATTACAATAGCTATGGGGGAGGGGAATAGAACTTAACTACTAGAAGACTACTATGCATGCTGAGGACTAAGGAGGTGTTTCTTACACCAACAGTGCCTATCGAGCCTATTGTATTAATGCTAATGGAATGAAATAAAGAAAGAATAATGAATGTTACGATTTATAGCCAAGAGGGTTGCCAATGTATAGTGTAGGCGAAAATTTAACTTATGAAGGGGTTTGATAGTAGAGTTAACTTAATGAATGTACTAAAAGCAAAGTTGATTAATGGTGATTGAGAATTTGATTTATTATAGTTGTAATTAGTATCAAGGGGTGATAGGTGGTTTTTTTTTTTTTTTACCAAACATATTTACAACAATTATAGGAATGAGGAATTAAACTTGACTATTTAAGACTCATATTTATACCACTTGACTATAAAGATTTTGATGATAATTGAGATTGATATTGTCATTATGGATATTGGAGCAATTATGGGCAAGAGATTAATTACAAATATTAATTGAAATTTTGAAAAGAAAACTGATTTTTGATGATGGAATTTGCATTAAGATGCTTTAGCCGAATTAATGAAGATAAACAGCGATTGAAGAATATTAAGAGCATTTGGGAAAAGCAAAATTTGAAGTTACATGAATAAAGAAGGTTATGTGTTACCACCTTGAAGTTTATTGGAATAATAGAAAAAACCACCAGATATGCACCGCGTTATATGTGAAGAAAGAAAAAAAAAAAACAACCAACAACTTGGTATAATAAAATTTTTATGGATGAATAAAAAAAAAGTAATTAAGGAATAATAAAACTGCTATAAATGTTACATATTTGGTTATTGAATGAATACTTCTTATAGTATATGTACAATTATTTGATAGTAGGAAAAAAAGGAAAAACTCAGCATTTAATTTCATTTTTTCTTTTGGTGTTTTTTCATGCAACATAGTATATAGCGAATATGACTAAACGTAATAGTTGCTTAAAGCAAAACATCTAAACTAGGAAAAACAGAAAGGAAAGGCTCGAGAAAAGTAAAATAGGCAAAATAATTACGTGCTTAGCTCTTGATTGTGATGAACTCATAATTTTATTTGCAAATAGTCATCGAAGAACAGCATCAAATGGTGTAATGAACGAAATCGGAGAATATTGCTATAGATTTTTGGATTCAATTGTAAGTGGGAAGAGAGGAAATAAATTGAGAGAAGAAATGACTGGGATGGCTTTACAGAAAGAGTAAACAGAGAGAGAATAAGTGGAATAATAAGTATTTCAAAAGCATATAATTAGGAGGCAAAGTGGATTAAATTCTCAAAAGCTTAATATAACAAAAATAGATAACAAAGAAAGAGAAAGTAACTAGAGATGAATAACCAAGGTAATAAGTTTGTTTTTTTTTTTTTTTTTGCCAACGGATATAACATTTGTTTCATTCCATTCCATAGTGTTTTCTTTCCTTCAACAGAATTCAAGGTTAGGGTTTCTCTTGCATGTGTACAGGAGGAACCGATACATAAGGCAAAATCAGAAACCCTAAAGCCCTAATCACGAAGTATGGAAGTATACATTGCACTTTATCTAGAAGAAAGCCGATTAGCAAGAGCGAAGAGAGGGTTTCACTATCAACCAAAGTGTTAATACTTAAGTATTTTAAAAGCATATAGGTAGGGGTTAAGTCAGATAAATTCTTAATAGTTTAACACAATAGAAATAAATAACAAAAGAAGAGAAAGTAAATAGAGAAAAAATAGCTGAAGTAATAAGTATTTCAAAAATATGTATTTAGGAGTTGGAATTGAATAAAGTTTTATTAGTTTAATATAATAGAAGATAATAGATAAAAAAAATGAGAACAAATGTGGGGGAAAGGAAAATAAAATAGAAAAAAAAAACCCAAAAATAGGGTTTTTGAGAAAATATTCCTAAGAATACGGCAATCAAAATTGCCTCTTGGATGGCATATATTCCATTCGACACTCTTCTTTTTCTTTCTCCCATTTGCATTACAAAACACTAGTGTTGCAATCACTTTCCACAATGTTATGCACAAATATAAAATGTGTCCCTTTTAAAAACAGTGGAAATACTATACAATAAATTAAACTCACTTGTAATCTTTTAAAGAATATTTATGGAAACCGCAAGCTAACGACAAGTGTATATACAATAAATTAAACTCATTTGCAATCTTTTGAAAAATATTTGTGGAAACCGTGAGCTAATGACAATTGTATGGTCAATTTATAGTATACGGTGAGCACTAAAGTTGTATTTTACAATGAAGGAAAGATTAAAGTTTAGAAAGATAACTAAGTACTAAATTCTACTATTTCTACTCTAATCTACGCAACCAATTGAGTAATTTTAAGGGAAAGAACATATAAGTTATCTAAATAAAAGTAAAAACTACAATGGAATTAAACATAGATTCGGTAATTTCTCGATATTAAAATGTGAATTTCTTTATAAAAGATATATGAGTAACGAGTAAACAATTGTCTAAGAGTATTGTGGCCATACTATTAGAGTATTTATGATAGTTTAAACATAGAGTTTACTTACACTCACAGAATTTATCAAACTCTCATTTCGTAAATTCTATCACATAGCAAGAGCATTGTATTATCAATATCTCATCTATATTATGTTACACCTCAAAGTCACAGAGTTGTAACAGTTCTACCTTACCTTGTAAACCAACCTATAACAGGAACTAACCTCATAGTGCCTATCATAAATACGATCTACACAAGGTATTGACGATTCCTTGCTTTGAAGTAAAGAGTTTCATTAAGATTTTAACTAAAATTTACAGCAACGATTAAAACCTTAAGTCAATATATATATAATTATATTCACATTATCATAAAATTCCCATTAACTAATGTACATATCATATATCAATTCTTTATCCTTATGATACTAACAAGACTCTAAATAAGACTTGATCTTTTGCCGATGGATCCTCATTCCCCATAGCTTCAAAAGAAATCTAATCTCTGAGTAATTGTATTGCTGCATCATAAATCAAAAGTCAAGACCTGCAAAAGAATCTATACGGGTATGAGCAACTACAGCTTAGTAAGTTGAACTGACGACTCATAAATGTATACAAGTACAATCAAGATTATCAAGCAATTATTTTCATGAAATGCAACAAACAAGTGCTATCACACAATGTAGTCCAGTCCGTTGTGAAATCAGAGTAATTTCACTCGCTTTAATCCGGGTTAAAAAGTTTTCATGTTATACAACAGCTTACAACCAAACCTAGGTTTGTATAATGGAGACACTGTTGCTCCTAAAACTATTCTTCGAACCAATGCCCTCATCTTTACCGCGGCCCTCTCTCCTATCACTTAGTTTGGCTAAAGATGAGGAAAAGATCAATTTTCTATTCAGCGCTATTTTTTTTTAAAGTATCAGTGTTTGGTTTGAAAATCCTAATGATCCCCTAAAGGGTTGCAATGCATGTCTTTTTAGGGTATTTAAGTCAATTAGGTCTATATTTAGTTTAGGGTGACCAAACAATTCCATACTACTCTAATCACAACAGTCATCAAATAAAATACAGATTTCAACACGAAATCAGATATACAAGCACGTGCATAAGATTGCTTACAATCGCAATTATACACAAACTTAAGTCTCAAAGTACTCTAAAATAGTACTCCAAAATACAATAAAGCATTAAACCCAACTTACTTAGAATCCTGAGTCGCTCAATCACTCGTCTCAAGTTGACTCGTCTTCGTGTGTCCTATAATGTAAATACGCTTTTTAGTATTTATACTTAGACGATACATATTCTAAGTTAAGATTTAACTCAATTCTACTTATACACCTATCATTTACTAACGATTCATCTTACGTTAGTTCGGGGTTCAGTTTCTTAATTCAATTCCAATTAAGGTTCTAATTCGATTTCAACAACAAATAATCCTAAAATACGTTTCGAACCCTAATGTGAAATTAGTCACATTAAGCTCGAGTATCCTAATATCATACTAGGTTTTAAGTTAGTATTCAAACCCATTCGATACACTCTAATCTTAATTAGTATACCGGATTTACTCTCGATGTAAAAAAATTTTACAAATTTTTGTGTAATTACGTAAAATTAATTTTTGTATCAAATTTAATATGTACTAATATTATTATTATATTATCCAATTTAACCTATTATTTCATATTTATTAAAATTCCAATTTCACATATTACCAAATTACTCGAATTTACTACATAATTCCTATATTAATTGCAATTAACACTCTAAAGGCTAGGATTATGTTTCCACATCAAAGATTAACATCCTTAAGCATCTAATTACCTCATAAATCAGCAATTAATCATTTAATTACTTAATTAATCCAAAATTACTCATTTTTCTCATCATTTTAGGGCTAAAGAATTACTTAAAATTTTCAAAAATTAATTTAAAAAAAAATGGCTTCGTAGCATTGTTCTATGTCACTTAAGTATTCTATAAAAAAAATTGAGCTCCGAACTACACTTCTAAACTTATTTATTTCTAATTCTAAATATGCTCGATTTTGTCCAATTTCTTAATAACTCTATATTTACAGATATAATTAAACATAATCATTATTTTTCCCTAAATCTACATACAATAAAATATCATAATAACAAATTTCATAATTTTCTGGCCAAAATTAATAATTTTACTAAATTTTGTAAAATCAACTGAAAAATTAGACTTACCTGATTCTTAGGTTTCTGGCCACCAGCGACGACCTAGGGGTGGTTGGCCGATCCAGACGCTAGGTTTAGAGTAGGGTGGTGGTGATGGTTTAGTACCAAGTGATGGTGACCCGTGGGTTTGGCCTAGATGTACTAAATGTACAGTTTTGTGAAAATTTTTGCTAAACCCTAATTTCCCTCTCGATTTTCGATTCTCCCAATTTTTTTCAGCTCCCAACTGACCAAATGAGCTCATAGAATTTTCTTACTAGTTATAGATCTGTAAAGAGATTTTTGAGCATTAATTAGACATGATTTTTGGCTTATCCTCTTTCATTTTTGCCTTTTAAGTGTTTGTTTTTTATTGGACAAAATTTTCTTTCTTTTCTCCTTGCTACCACAACATGAATTGGATGATTCACTATCTCTTTGATTTTTCCTTAATATTTTTATAATTTTCTTTCATTATTTAGCAAATTTTTAACTAATTTTAGGCAATTTAGATTATTTCATGTATTTTTATCTACACATAAATACATGTGCAGTACAAGTAAACACTCTTAAATATTATTTAGGTCATTCTATAATTTTTAGTATACATATAATTTATCTTTAGCGATTTATTAGTTATTGAAATGCATTTTACGTACTATCGATAAATAACAAGTAATATACTTAAAATTTGAAATTTTTATATTCTCTTATTTTGTTACTTATTTTCTTAAATTCAAACTTATAAAATCATTTGTACTAATATTTCTAACTTTAATTTATAATTTAGGTTTGATTGAATCATTTAGCCAATCACCCTAAACTTTGTGTACTAAGTTCGATCCTACGATTACTTAGCTTATATTTAGAGCTTACACACTATCGGCTAGCTATTCAAGTTTCGACACTACTTAAATAACTATGTTAGAATTGGTTTTTCATTCCAACCAATTTTTTGCTCTAGTTGAGTACAAAGATTTAAATCCTAATTCTAAAAAATTATCCATTCAAATTAAGAATCCTAGGTTCTATTCAAGATTTTTAAATTCTATTACGATATCTAGACTCTATTAGGATAACAAGGGGGAGGCCTAATGTGTGGGAAATACCATCTAACTCGATATTAATCTAACACTCAAGTTATATCTAATTATACCCTAAAATTAAATAAAATTTCAAAGTTCCACTATCACAATATAAAAACATCAATAGCCACATCTACTTCATCATGTTTACGTACTACCCATAAACATAATAAGTTATATTTATTACATTTATGGAGAATAAACATTCAATACATAATATACATGAACATGAAAATAAACATTGCATTTAACATGGAAAAAGTATGAGAAACATTATAAAATCGAGCTCTTCGACCTCAACATTGGAGTTCCTCAAGATTTTCTCAACAAACCTAAATCTTGAAAAGAGCTAAAATCCACTAAAAGTTTATGCTACGATAATGAAAATACAAGAAAATTTCATGAAAATCATAAAATTATACTAAAAGTAACCCAAGTTAGCCTAAAGAAGAGAGAAATGGTAGAAACTAAAACCCCAAACCTTAGAAAATGCAAAGCCAAAAATGTAAAAAATGAAAAAGAAGAGGTTTTTATATTAAGTAGGCACTGGTATGATTGTAGACATGTGTAGCATACTTCTCATCTTTTTTTTTTTTTTATGAAACGGTACGTTTTTGCTTCAAAAGTCAAGTATACTGTCATGCCAGTATACCCTTCTAATTTTGCAACTTAATTTGATTTTGTTTAATGATGATAGATGGGCTTACCGTCATGCTAGTAGTTCTAACTCCAAGTTTCCTTCTTTTATTTTTTTCTTCGTTTTTGGCTTCTTGAATTAGGGCTATAATGTAATGGTAGCCCTGAGACTTGTAAAATTAAACACTAAGAGCTTAAATTATCTAAATATATGCTACTTTTGAGCATCAAAATACAAAAATATGAATTATACTTGTGTTAAGTAATTATATGTAATTTTAATGAAAATTCATACACTTTTTCTTAAAACTCTATCAAATCACATATAATTATTAAATAAATCCTTTAGATAAGTGTGTGGTTTCATATACTTATCAAACACTCCCCCTCTTTCTAAAAAACTCAAACATATACTTGTCTCCATGAACTACCATTTTCAACCCTCTTTCCAAAGTAGTTGTAGATTTAGCACAATAATACAATGTACAACACATCATTAGAGAAATTTTTGAAAAATAATACCAAAACACGCTATCTCCTCAACTTCTTTCTCTAGAAGATGACGGACAAAAAGTAAATTTTTTTCATCTTTTGATCAGCTTTATGAACATGTAACTATGTGAAATAGAATTGTAGATGAAAATATTGTGGTATATTGTTGCCTATATCAAGTTTTTACATTCCGAATTGTCTGTGTTAGTTTATTACATATGTATTTGTAACATGTGATTTGAGGAGATTTATATGGTATCAATGCAACCGGTTGACTTAGTATGTTTTTGTATAAAAAAAGTAGTCAAGAACTAAGCAATTATCATGATGAGTAAGCTTGTATATATTAAATTTAGTTGTCATGTCAATGGGTATTCATGAATGTGTGGCTCAACATATAAGATATGGGTTATTTCGATGTTATGAATTTTATTGGGTTGATGTGATAAACAAGTGAGAATGGATAATATGAGGGTAATTTGCTACACTAATGGAAATATTGTAAAAGGTGAAGATGAATTGCCTTAAAATAAGCACCCAACAATAGTAGTTGGGGTATTAGTTGGAGATACCTATGATCAGTTGGTTGGCTTAATATATAACCGGCTCTGGATTGATACGATGACTCACTAGGTCAATTTGATTCATAAATGTCCCCTTGTAGCAAGGAGAAAGGACATGTTCTATGTTGTTCTTATAGACAATGATTATGGTCTAGCTACTAGCATCCTGATAAGGACATTGTAGAGCAAGCGGTTTGGTAGAAATTAATGTTAAAGTTCATGAAATTAATATCCCCCTACTGCTGAGTACGATTTTGAAGAGTATGACAGTAATTTTGGGGTTCATGTAGAAACTCAAGTATTTCAATCTCAGCCTATTGTATACAGTAACATATTAAGTAGCAGTCGTACAAATAACATAATGATCACGAGCAGATCCAATAAGGATACAGATGTAGAGAATGAACTAACTTATCAAGACATTGACGAAGACTCAAATGATATTAATTCTAATCCCGATATCAATCAAAGCGAATGGTAACTCTAGGAAGTTGAAGAAGCTTGAGGTTCGAGCAGGAGAAATGATTGGAGGTAAAGGTTGACCATAGATGTAGACATGGTTAGGATGTTAGAACCTATGCCATTATACCCAGCAAGAGTTGGTGGTAGACTTATATCGTTTAAGGAAAGTGTAAATGATGGTGACGATGGTGAGTGGAGCTTTAGTGATGAATTTAAGGTGGGAATGCAATTCCCAAAGAAAGAACACTTACAAACAATGGCGAAGATGCATCAAGTTTTGAACCATTGCGACTTTTTAGTGAAGGAGTCCAACCCTACTATTTGGTGATGAGAATCAGCCTCCAACCACATCCAAGCTGAGGCCTATCAATGCTTATCGAGGCCAAAATGCAAGCAGAAGGATGAAAGGAAGGAAGATGAACACTCGGTATCAAGTTTGTCATCAGTCGAAGTGCCAAAAGATCATACAACCGAGTAAACGGAACCAAAGAACCATTCGACACATCAAAGAGAGACTTGTGTCAACTGATTTTATGACTTGGCAATTATGGGTCGACCTCTCTAGTGTCTCACCAAACCATGCGAGAGTTCAGGGACTCATTCCCAAACCTGTATATCAAATTGCTAACCCCGTCTAGTTCAAATATTACTACTCTCAAGACATGCCAAATGATTGCATGCCGACTTCTGTAAAACATACAATTTTGTATTCCAGTATATGTTTTCTCTTATTTTATTTATGGGCCCAATTCTTTAGAGTTTAAGGCCTTATACATTATTTACAATTTTGCCACTAGAATTTAGGACTTGCTATAAATAGCAACATTTATGGAGGAGGATATGGAGATATAGATATATAGAGACATATAAAGAGTGAAATTTTCTTCTTTCAAGCAAAACTATACTTGAGTTGGCATTTGTCGGATTATCGAGTGTTGATTAGACTCTCTAATCATCCTCGCATTCTTATCAATCTTGTTCTCAAATTGTAGTGAACCCTTTCATTTGAACCGGTTAGTGAGTTGCATCTAACCTTCATTTGAAACCCCGAGCAATATTTAGTGTTTGTGAATTATATCGAACCTTATTACAAGCTCAAACTCTTGATTGTGTTTGTGTCTTAGTGAGTTATATCCATTCACATTTACCATCAAAAACCTCCATGTTCTTCATACCCATCTTCCTTTTGAATACCCATTCCTATTCTTTTGTTCCAAATCCGCTACAATTTCTTTCTAGATCGATCCTTTGATTCCTTATCATCTTGGTATCAGAGATTCGATCTCGTATCAATTTGGTCCATCAGATGTGTTGATTGGGAGAAGGGTTGCAAATAGAGACTACGGGTATGAAGAAAAAGCATGTGGGATGCTTCATGATAACCAGGTTCATAAGCCCATACATGTACTTGAATCACATTGCTAGTCAGGACTACTTTCAATAGGATTCGACTACTCTATCTCAATCTATCATTAAGGAAGTATAGGAATTACCAAGTATTAAGGTAAAACATACCCAAGCCACCTTTTATAAGCAGTGCGATTATATCGTACACATAAAGAAAGCGTAAAATGATAAAGCTGGTTTATCGAAGGTAAGGGGATTCATATGTAGTGTTGCCATATCTCTTAAATGCCATTTAAGAGGCCAATCTAAGTACCATGATATAGTGGAAGTGGAGAGAAAGCAATACTACGAGTCATGTGTTCTTTGATAAAGTTTTATAGGCATTTAAATTGTGTATCAAGGCCTTCGTACATTGCAAATACGATACTACATACCAAAACTTGTTGTATCGATTAAATAGTCGTTTGTTTCTTACTTAAATGTTTAGAACTAACTAATGTGTTGTTTTCAGACCTGTGATTACCATCGACAATACATTTATCTATAGGAAGTACAAGTATAAGCTTCTTATTACGATTGGAGTTAATAATGAAAATCATTTTCAAGGTTATCAAACTCACAATTCTACATAAAATCACCAGGAGTTCTAATATGGATCACAGATCAATTACGCACTCCGGAGTTTGTGGACTTACTCAGGTGGCTCACCGAGTTGAATTTAGTATCGAGGAGCAATATATTCCCCAGTCTGACTTACTAAGCTACTTTGCTCTCCACATCATCCGAGAAGCTGCTAAGGTAACCAACTGACATGCTAAGTCGACACCTCTACTACATACCAGTATAAGCATCAAATAAAGATACTACTGACCTAACCTATGCTAAAGTCGAGTTGACACTTGCCAGGAGTTGACCACCTGAAGCCGACCCAAAAACAAGTTGCCGTTTAACCAACCCCTGTCCAGTCCTAACTGTTCGAGCTACTGAATTGTCAACACCGATTTGACTTGGTCAAGATACGGTTCCTACTTGGCCTGCAATATCATTGGGACCATAGAATAAGCAAACCACACGCGCGTTGTCTTTTCTAACAGCCGTACTATCCTTTTTCTAACACCAAATATTCTTTTTGCCTTATTACATTAATACCCTTGTAAATTATTCCTTTTTTCCTTAACTAGTAGGAATCTTATTTTTGTAATTTACTTTAACCTAGGATCTGTCCTAATTGGGTCTTATAAATAGTTGTACATTGTAATGGCAACAACAATATACAAAGAATACCATTGAAATTTTCCTAAGCTAAGTTTCTTTACTTACTCTCAAATACTCTTATCTAGCTTATTGAATGTGGACTAATGGCGAGTGACTTTCGACCATACTTGTGTATTATATTAAGTGCGACCTAAGCTCATGTAAAGTGTCGATGTGTTATATCCTACGTCAATACACGAGGACCCCTGTTCAACCCTCAACTTCCATTTACTCTTTAGACCATCTTACAGTTCAAACCTGCCTCATTGATTTGTGTGATACCAAATGTCGTATGTTCATTCACGTCGAACTCGTATCATCCTGGTATCAGAGCCTTGCTAAGTTTGAAGCTAGATTTTGTTACTTTGTTCTTTGAGTAGTTTGCTAGTGTTTTTGTGCATTAGAAGTTCTGTTGTTAACACAGGAGTTTGGTAGTTGAAAGATCTTGAGGAAAATTTTATGCTCTGTCTTTCCCTGTTTCCTATACACAAAACCACAGTGTGGCTGTTTGTTTATTCACTATATGTAGTTGTCATAATAGTGGGAATAGTAGTTATTATTTTACTATTGTCATTCACGAAAAGAACTTTGAGTGGTATTTTAAACATCAATTTTGTGAGATAACCAATAATGTCAAATTCAAGTGTTTAAAAAACTCTAAGAAACCAAGAAAGTAGTGCTCGAAATGGCCAAGGGTAAGAAGGAAGCTTTACACTTTAGTCAGAGGGTGATCAATTGGATAGGCTCACCAACTTAGTAACCAATTTGGTAACTATTATCCAAAAAGATAAACAACAAGCTAAAAATAAGTCAACTAAAGGATGCGAGTAATAAGAGCAAGGCAATGGTTAATTCGGCTAAGTTAATGCCTCAACTCGACCACCCTGAGCTGAAGGAGTAGGTAAGGTTGTTAGGCGGAGGCTAACACTCGAAGAAACCGAAGAAGAAGAGGAAGGAGATGACAAAGCAATGGAGTACTACGAGCCGAAAGATAGGAATGTCCGAGCCTCTAGAGTTGAAGGGTTGAGGATGTGTATTCCAAGTTTTTTCGGGAATGGTGATACTGAGGATTACCTAGATTGAGTAGATAAAATTGAGAGGCAATTTGAATGCTACGAAGTATCTGATAATGCAAGGGTTAGACTTGCTGTGTTGGAGTTCACTGGTTATGCTGCCCTATGGTGGAACAACATATAAGCCATCCAAAGAAGAGGGAGAATGAGAAATTAGAAGTTAAGATGAAATGAAGAGAATCATGAATAGAAGGTTTGTGTAGAGTTATTATTTGCAGGGGATGCCTTCAAAAGGTTGTAGGAACTAAGGTAAGGAGGATCGACTATTGAAGCTTATGTGAAGGAATTCTAGATGTTAATGATATGATGTGAAGTCAACAAGCAAGAAGGTCGAACCGTATCTCCATTCATTGGTGGATTGAAGTATAAGATCGAAGATGTCCTAAAAACCATAGATATTTGATCACTCAGTAATGCAATTCGAGCTGCCCAAAGGATAACAAGGCGCCTAATAGGAAGGTTTTGAACAATCGTTAGTAGTCTTGGCAATAACCAATCTGTTCTGAGCAAACCTGTGCGAATAGAACTAAGTAAGGTTGTTGAGACTCAACCTGTTCAGACTACTCGAGTAGAGGAAAAGGAAGTTTCAAGGAAGTTTGAGAAAGGCCAGAGTTCGGGTAAGAAGACGAGTGAGATCAAATGTTTCAATTGCCAAGGATTTCGATACATGGCTGCTCCGTGTTTGAACAAAAAAACATTGGTGATCCAAAGCAAGGTGCCAACTATTGAGGTAGATAGTACTAATGAAGAAGTGGAAGATCTGAAAGAAGATGGATAGATTAAGCTGTCTAAAGAGGAAGTTATCTACAGTGAGAAAAGTAACTTTATGCCAGCCATTCTAGTATTGAGAAGGATAATGGGTATCAATCCTATACTCAAGGATGAATAGAGGAAAAATCTCTTCTATACTAGATGTAAGGTAAATGAGTTACTATATACCTTGATCGTTGATAGTAGGAGCTACACCAATGCAGCCTTTGCGTTTATGGTCCAGCAATTGAAATTGCTGACCAAACCCCACCTAAAACCTTATAAACTTCATTAGCTTAGTGATAAAGGAGCCCTACAAGTGAACAAATAGGTATCTATGCTAATCTGCATTAACGATTATCAAGATGAAGTGCTCTGTGATGTACTACCTATAAATGTGTCCCATATTCTACTTGAACAACTGTAGATGTTTAATTAAGTTGTGATATATGATGGGAGGAGGAGTACATGCTTCGTAGAGCATGAAGGTAAGAGGGTGAATGTGATATCTCATAAATCAGTAATCAAGATGTGAACATCTAAGTATTAGGACAAAGTCCTATCCCTGTATGATTAGGGTCAATAGTTGATTTAGGGCATTCAGGAAAATAAACCAGTTAGGTTAGAAACTTACAAGAGGCATGATAACCTTAATCGAGGAATTCCTGTACATTTGGAAGTCTATAATATAATAAGAATATCAAGAATATAATCATAATAGTGAAAATTTACTTTATATAAGACCCTAAAGTCGAATTTAGGGCAATCATATATAAATTTAGGGCTTTTACGAAAACATATCCGATTAAGTCTAAACTTTAGAAATAAGTTAGAAAAGTTAGTTGAAATGACCTAGAAAGGTTAGATTTCAAAAATAACAATCAAAAATCCTAAATTTAGCCTTAGAAATATGATAATTCAATATAGTATAAAAATGATCGAAACCGTTAAAACCGTGCTCGAAATGCGACGATGATTTAGAGATAAGTTAATTAGACAAAAAAAAAAATAATATAGCACAGTATACTATATAAGTATATACGTATTTTTATGAGTATACTCGTATATATAATAAATATACTTGTGTATTAACAAAATCATTAAATATTAATATAAAATACCAAAATACCTTAAAATGTTATCTAAAAATTATAAAAAAAAAAGAAGAAGAAATAACCTGGAATATGATTAGATTAAACGTGGATCAACTTAAAAAAAATAACTAGCTGCATCAAAAACAAGTAAACAAAAAATTGGCACATCATACATGTAAATTCCTTAAAAGAATAGATAATTAATTAATTAAATAATTACTTAATGGCTAAGGAAAATCTCAACTAACCTAAACTACTATAAATAGTACTCCTAGAATCATATTATACACTTAAGATGCTTAAGTGGATTTCTGGAAACATTAATAAAAATTACAAAAAAAGAAAGAAAAATAAGGGAATTACCGAACTAAGCTAAAAACAAAACCAAATGAGAGTTTACTATTGAACCTGACTAGCCACCACCAGTCCACACTACGTCTTGGCCGTTCGACATCTCCTCTCTTGCCAATGGTAGTCGGAGCTTCGATGAACTCAAGTTCTAAGTTGCTGCCTTTTTTTTTTTGAAAAATTATTAAATTAATTAGGAAAAATATGAAAAAAATTAATTCGTAATTTCTTTATTTGTACTTTCATTTCATAAATTTATTTTTACAAAATTAGGAATATTTAATATATTTGCTTAACAAATGTACTATTTATCCAAAATTTGAAATTCAAAATAAATACACTAAATGATGTAGTTTCGAGCTTAAAATTTTTGTGTAAGATACATACGATATATAGATAATTACTATGTAGCTTGATTTTTTATTTGAGTATTTTTAATATTTATTATATTTTTTGGCGTAAAATTAGCTAGAAATTAGGGTAAAAATGTGAAATAAATAGGTTTTGTGAAATTAAATGGTGAAAATGACATATATTGATTTCTATTAAAGTATAATGATGTTAGGATAGATTAAAAATAATTTTGTGTAAAAAAAATAACATTTGGATAAATAAGTATAATTTAGGGGTAAAATTGTAAATTTGAATATATTGGTGATAAATCAAGAGCACAAAACTAAGTAATGAATGAATTCTTCATATTTTTAGGAGTTTATAGAAACTTTCAGGAAATTATTTAGTAACCCAAGCTATTTATTATGAATTTACATAGTAAAGTAACTTAAATTATGAATCGAAACTCATTTTTAGTAATAATAGGCTAAACTGTGATAAATAATTAAATAAAATACTATCTATCGGTACACTAATCAGATTTGATAAAATTATATTTTAATATATTTAATGATATTTTGATGACCGAGATATGTTACATGTATGCTAGGATTAGATAATATATAATTATAGGGTTATGTAGACAAATTATATAAAATATAGTTTAATTATATAAAACACGTATAATACAATAATATTTACTTAGATACGTATAACTGTATTAAAAATTCGAACTACTCGTTGAAGTCATCTATAAAAATAAGACCCGTAATATGTGTCGCTAAGTTTATACAAACCCAACTATACTATTTTTACAAAAATTAGACAATCCTAGATAATATAACTTATATCTCTATAATATTATAAGAATTTACATATTATAATAACCCTATTGTAATTGAAATATGATTTAATCGATAAAAAATACATTTTGATATGATTAAAACAATATATTATACGTAATAATATAATTACGTATATTATTAAGTAATAACTTAACTTGACTTATATAATAAAACTATATATTATTATTATAATATACTTTAGATAAGACCCTAATGTTTTCGTAACTATTACAAAAACTGAATTTGGGTTTTTGTATATATAAGGTCTCTCGGTGATCAGACCGTTGACGATACAAGTTTTCTAATGAGCGTTAGGATAAGTAAATAAGATCAATATTTTATAGCATTCTAAGGTATTATTTCAAAATACATGGAGACTTTAGTATGTATTTATTTGTGATTATAATTAGCTATTCATGTGTATGTAGCGCTTGTGGTTGAGTTTCAATTGTTGTGATAAGAGCTAAGCTCTATGTTATGATTGTTGTACGAATATCGTTATGCATTAATTGTTTGAGCTTAATTGATCACCCTAAAAAGATGAAGTAACTCAAACTTAGCTCAATACTTAACCGGATATGCATTACAACCCACTAAGGGTAATGACTAGAATTTTCAGATCAAATACGGACTTTCTTCGATGAGAATAACTGAAATGGTCCTTTCTACATCCTTAGCCAAACTAAGTGATAGGAGAGGAGATCACAATAAGATTGGGGGCCGTGGTTCGAGGTGATCACAGGAGGAGAGTATTCTCTATTGCACAAGCCTCGATTTGGTTTCAATTCGTGAGTATATGACGTCAATCTCCTCAACTTGGATTAGAGTAGGTGTAATTTCTCTGATCTTACAACGGACCAGATAACGTCATACAATGGCATTTGCTTGTACATATGTTGCATCTAACTAACTTGGTTGAAAACCCTGCTTGTAATGTGCTGAATGTATACTTCTATCTTCGCCTCACTTACTGAGTAAGTTATTACTCATTCCCCTATAGTTTGTTTTATAGGTTTCAAATGGATTACGAGTGTTTGCCCAACACCAAAACACAAGTAAACTGGGACTAGGAATGAGATGCAATAAGAAATGTTGGTTATTACTCTTAGTATAAACTTTTTATCTTTTAAGAAAAACTACACAAAACTCCTTAAAGGGCTTGGTAGTTTTCAATATTTTAGTTTGTATATGAAATAACAGGTATCTGTGGGATTTACTATCGCTCTTTTATAAGGTCAAATTACAAGTTTATTTTTAACAAATTATGTTAGAGGATTATTTCATAGGTTTATATCAAATTAGACGCTTTAAAGGGATAGAGTCGAGTACGCTTAGTATGAACTAGGTCTAGGATATCAGCTATAACGACAGTTTCTGTCTTAGGATGGTGTAAGCCCTTAAAATTTAGTTTAGGACAATTGAGCCTCGATTTAGGGTTTTTAGGGAAACTTATCCAATTAAATTCAAATTTTACAACTAAGATAGAAAAGTTAGTCGAGATAATACAGTAAAGTTAGATTTTAGAAATAATGACCTAAAATCCCAATTTTGCCCTTAGAAGTAGGAATATTCAATATAGTATTAAAATGTTTGGAAGTACTTTGATAACTTAAAGATAAGTTAAATGAGCTATAAAATGAGATAATATAATATAATTTACTGTATAAATATACACATATTTTTATGAGTATACCTGGTATAAATAATAATTATACTCTTGAATTAACCCTAAATTACATGATTATATATATAATGTGTTGAATTCATGCGAATAATTAAGAGAATATACCCTAAAAGTAAAAGATATATTAGAAACTTAATTATATGAGTATAGTTATATATTATGTGTGATATATACATGGGATATTTACCCATATATTAATAAATAATTAAATCTTAATAAAATATACCTAAAATGTTAAAAATAATTGCAAATCTCATTCAAAAGAATAAATTTTGGCTAGAAAATTTCTAGATAAGTTAGAAATCACGGTAGCATGACTCTAACAGTAGATTTGCAATGAGTTAAAAGTAATTTATTAACTAGTTGATACCTCTTACTTGGGAATTTCAAGAAGGTGGTGAGGAAAAAAATTTTCAAACAGGTTACGGCAAACCTCCACTGACTCAAACCAATATATAAGGTTCCTAGTACTACTTTAGATCGTTTAGGACCCCAAACTACAGAAAGAAAAATTAAAAAAAAATTGTAGAAAATAAAAAAAAAATTATAGGAAAAATAGAGCAATTACCATATTTGGCTAATTCCTAGGGCTCCCATCGTTCTGCTATTAAGCCACTCCATTACCAAGGAGTACCCCTAGCATCTAGGTGTTCCGACACACCTTTACCACCCCACGGCTGCCGGAGCCATCAAGAATAATCAGGTCAAAATTCTACCTTGTTTTTCAAGAATTTTTAAAAAATAATAATTCCACCTAGAAAATTATGAAAAAAATTGTACTAAGGTTATTTTGAATATGCTTTTATGTGATATTTTTATTTTTGAAAAATTCGTAATATTTAATATACTTCCTTAAGAAATTTACTATTTATCCAAATTTAGAATTGTAAAATAAATATACTAAATGATGTTGTTTTTAGCTGAAAATTTTTGTGTAAGATGTGTATGATATATAGATAATTGCTATGTAGCCTGAATTTTTATTTGAATATTTTTAATATTTATTGCATTTTTGGCCTAAAAATAGCTTGAAAATAGGCTGAAATTATGAATTAAATAGAAATTTATGAAATTAATTGATGAGATGGACATGTCCTGATCTATAGTAAATAATAACAGTATTGAGTCAGATTGAAATTAATTTAGTGTACAAAGAATCATAATTGAGTAATTTAGAATAATTTAAGGGTAAAATTGTAAACACAAGTATATAGGCGATAAGTTGAAAACTTGAAACCAAGTGATAACTGAATTCTCTATATTTTTAAGAGTCTATAGAAATTTTCAAAGAATTATTTGGAAACCTAGACTGTTTATTACGAATTTATCTAATAAAATGGCTTAAATCACAAGTCATGGTGTATTTTTAATATTAATAAGCTAAAATGAATTAAATAGTTAAATAAAAACTATATATATGATTGCTGATCAGATTGGATTAAATGAATATTTTTATTATATTTATTAATATTTTCTGATCAGGATACACTTTAGGTATATTAGAGTTGGATAATACTTATATTATAACGATATATGAACAAATTAGGTAAAATACAATTTAATAATGTAAATTGTGTATAATACGATCATATTTATATAATTACGTATAACTGTATTAAAAACTAGAATTACCCATTAAAAGTTGTCTTTAGAAATAGGACTCATAAAACATATTGTTAGGTTTATACGAACCCAACAATACTAATTTTGTTAAAATCGGATAATCTCAAGTAATATAACCTATAATTTTATCATATTCAAGAATGTACGTATTTTGGTAACTTTACTGGAATTAAAACGTGAATTAATAAATTAAAAGTACGTTTCAATATGATTGAAATAATATATAATATTTAATTGTATATATGATGTACAGTATCAATAATTAATAACTTAATTCGATATATAGTGATAATACGACTATATATTATGGAAATAATAATATATATATATATAACTATTTTAGATTAAACCCTAATATTTTTGTAATTATTACAAAAACTGAATTTGGGTCTTTTGTGTAAATAGGATCTTCTAATACAAAGATAGTCGACAATTCGAGTCAGTAGCAGTGAATGTCTAAACAAGTAAGTTAGGATTGTGGCTTCACCACTTATTGGCAAGTAAGTTGGGATACTATTTAAAGTATCTAGAGACTCAAGAGTACTTTTGGTTGTGTTTGTAGTTAGTTGACTGTATGCATGCTATATGTGTGTGGATGATACTCAATTGTAACAAGAGTTTAACTCCTTGGTGTACCGTTATACAGGTTTGCATTGATTCTGTATTGTATGAACTTATTGGTCACCCTGTCACGGCCCAAAGTGGCAAAGTCATAATAGCCTTGCCGTGTAAACCATCTTAAGATAAAAGTTAGCTTTACAACCGCTATCTTAGACGCGATCTACACAAGGCGTCCACGATTAACTCGCTTTGAAGTAAACAGTTTGTAATTTAAATAAATCATTTACTTAAGAAAGTGAAGAAATATATATATACACTATAATTCAATTATTGTAATTAAAGTTTACAAAATTTCTCTGTAATATATTTCCTAGTTATTACATTATTCAAAAATAAAAAATAATTCTAAAATAAAAACTTAAACCTTAAAAATATGTGTTTATTCTTCAATGTTTTCCCTCACTCCCCAGGATCTAGCAGTTGCTAGCTTCAGAGTAGTTGTTTGCCGCTTCTTAGCCAGCACCTGCACGACGTCTATAGGGATGTGAGCAACCATAGCTTAGTAAGTTAGGATAGAGGACTTAAAACTATACCATAAACACAACAAGATTTTTAATCAACTTGTTAGGTGCAATGCATGTGCAAGCAAATGTCATCATACGACGTTGTCCAGCCCGTTGTAAGATTAGAGAAATTGTGCCCACTCTAATCCGAGTTGAGGAGTTGCCATTAATGCAACGGCTCACAACCAAACCCAGGCTTGTGCAATGGAGACCTTAATCCTCCCGCGACTACCTTCGAACCATTGACTTCACCGTTGCCGCGACCTCCTCACCTGTTACTTAGTTCGACTAAGGATGAAGAAGGGACTCTTTGTAATCCTACGCTATCCCTTTCGAAGGGTCAGTATTTGACCGGATAATCCTAGGTTTCCCCTAATGGATTGCCATGCAGGTATGATTATGATTACAAGTCGTATATTTGATTAGGCTCAGTTTAAGGTGATTAATATTTCACACAAATCATACAATACAGGCCAGAACAATAAACAAAATCATAGCATCACTAATAATCAAGCACATGCACACAACCAAGCATAATCTCAAGCCTTCAAAATACAGCATTGTATTAATCCCAACTTACCTCGACTCTTCGCTCACTCACTCGAGATCCAACTTGCTCAGACCATCGCCGATCATCCTTATAACACAAATGTGGTTTCAATTTTTCATATAACTATTATAGGTTCGTTTTATCCTATAACGCTTATTGTTATGTTTTGTTTAGGGTTTAATATGCCTAATTATCTGGGTCTTAAGTCTTTTATAATTATTCAAGGTTTGGGTTTAGGTTCGGGTTCGGTTTCCGCATTGATTTCTGAATTAGGTTCTAGTTCGATTTCTAAGTATTGTTTTATACTTGAACCCTAGAAATTCATTTCAACTCATAATATGAAATTAATCACATTACTTTCCAATCTCCTAAATACCATCATTACTCCTAGTCAGTAATTTATTTCACTCGGTACACTTAATCCTTATTAGTGTACCGAATTTACTCCTAATGTGAGAAATTTTTACATTTTTTTCATATAATTACATAAATTCAAGTTTCCTATGAGATTTATTGTACATTTTTATTATTATCATAATATCAATTTTTATTNCCAAATTTAGAATTGTAAAATAAATATACTAAATGATGTTGTTTTTAGCTGAAAATTTTTGTGTAAGATGTGTATGATATATAGATAATTGCTATGTAGCCTGAATTTTTATTTGAATATTTTTAATATTTATTGCATTTTTGGCCTAAAAATAGCTTGAAAATAGGCTGAAATTATGAATTAAATAGAAATTTATGAAATTAATTGATGAGATGGACATGTCCTGATCTATAGTAAATAATAACAGTATTGAGTCAGATTGAAATTAATTTAGTGTACAAAGAATCATAATTGAGTAATTTAGAATAATTTAAGGGTAAAATTGTAAACACAAGTATATAGGCGATAAGTTGAAAACTTGAAACCAAGTGATAACTGAATTCTCTATATTTTTAAGAGTCTATAGAAATTTTCAAAGAATTATTTGGAAACCTAGACTGTTTATTACGAATTTATCTAATAAAATGGCTTAAATCACAAGTCATGGTGTATTTTTAATATTAATAAGCTAAAATGAATTAAATAGTTAAATAAAAACTATATATATGATTGCTGATCAGATTGGATTAAATGAATATTTTTATTATATTTATTAATATTTTCTGATCAGGATACACTTTAGGTATATTAGAGTTGGATAATACTTATATTATAACGATATATGAACAAATTAGGTAAAATACAATTTAATAATGTAAATTGTGTATAATACGATCATATTTATATAATTACGTATAACTGTATTAAAAACTAGAATTACCCATTAAAAGTTGTCTTTAGAAATAGGACTCATAAAACATATTGTTAGGTTTATACGAACCCAACAATACTAATTTTGTTAAAATCGGATAATCTCAAGTAATATAACCTATAATTTTATCATATTCAAGAATGTACGTATTTTGGTAACTTTACTGGAATTAAAACGTGAATTAATAAATTAAAAGTACGTTTCAATATGATTGAAATAATATATAATATTTAATTGTATATATGATGTACAGTATCAATAATTAATAACTTAATTCGATATATAGTGATAATACGACTATATATTATGGAAATAATAATATATATATATATAACTATTTTAGATTAAACCCTAATATTTTTGTAATTATTACAAAAACTGAATTTGGGTCTTTTGTGTAAATAGGATCTTCTAATACAAAGATAGTCGACAATTCGAGTCAGTAGCAGTGAATGTCTAAACAAGTAAGTTAGGATTGTGGCTTCACCACTTATTGGCAAGTAAGTTGGGATACTATTTAAAGTATCTAGAGACTCAAGAGTACTTTTGGTTGTGTTTGTAGTTAGTTGACTGTATGCATGCTATATGTGTGTGGATGATACTCAATTGTAACAAGAGTTTAACTCCTTGGTGTACCGTTATACAGGTTTGCATTGATTCTGTATTGTATGAACTTATTGGTCACCCTGTCACGGCCCAAAGTGGCAAAGTCATAATAGCCTTGCCGTGTAAACCATCTTAAGATAAAAGTTAGCTTTACAACCGCTATCTTAGACGCGATCTACACAAGGCGTCCACGATTAACTCGCTTTGAAGTAAACAGTTTGTAATTTAAATAAATCATTTACTTAAGAAAGTGAAGAAATATATATATACACTATAATTCAATTATTGTAATTAAAGTTTACAAAATTTCTCTGTAATATATTTCCTAGTTATTACATTATTCAAAAATAAAAAATAATTCTAAAATAAAAACTTAAACCTTAAAAATATGTGTTTATTCTTCAATGTTTTCCCTCACTCCCCAGGATCTAGCAGTTGCTAGCTTCAGAGTAGTTGTTTGCCGCTTCTTAGCCAGCACCTGCACGACGTCTATAGGGATGTGAGCAACCATAGCTTAGTAAGTTAGGATAGAGGACTTAAAACTATACCATAAACACAACAAGATTTTTAATCAACTTGTTAGGTGCAATGCATGTGCAAGCAAATGTCATCATACGACGTTGTCCAGCCCGTTGTAAGATTAGAGAAATTGTGCCCACTCTAATCCGAGTTGAGGAGTTGCCATTAATGCAACGGCTCACAACCAAACCCAGGCTTGTGCAATGGAGACCTTAATCCTCCCGCGACTACCTTCGAACCATTGACTTCACCGTTGCCGCGACCTCCTCACCTGTTACTTAGTTCGACTAAGGATGAAGAAGGGACTCTTTGTAATCCTACGCTATCCCTTTCGAAGGGTCAGTATTTGACCGGATAATCCTAGGTTTCCCCTAATGGATTGCCATGCAGGTATGATTATGATTACAAGTCGTATATTTGATTAGGCTCAGTTTAAGGTGATTAATATTTCACACAAATCATACAATACAGGCCAGAACAATAAACAAAATCATAGCATCACTAATAATCAAGCACATGCACACAACCAAGCATAATCTCAAGCCTTCAAAATACAGCATTGTATTAATCCCAACTTACCTCGACTCTTCGCTCACTCACTCGAGATCCAACTTGCTCAGACCATCGCCGATCATCCTTATAACACAAATGTGGTTTCAATTTTTCATATAACTATTATAGGTTCGTTTTATCCTATAACGCTTATTGTTATGTTTTGTTTAGGGTTTAATATGCCTAATTATCTGGGTCTTAAGTCTTTTATAATTATTCAAGGTTTGGGTTTAGGTTCGGGTTCGGTTTCCGCATTGATTTCTGAATTAGGTTCTAGTTCGATTTCTAAGTATTGTTTTATACTTGAACCCTAGAAATTCATTTCAACTCATAATATGAAATTAATCACATTACTTTCCAATCTCCTAAATACCATCATTACTCCTAGTCAGTAATTTATTTCACTCGGTACACTTAATCCTTATTAGTGTACCGAATTTACTCCTAATGTGAGAAATTTTTACATTTTTTTCATATAATTACATAAATTCAAGTTTCCTATGAGATTTATTGTACATTTTTATTATTATCATAATATCAATTTTTATTATAATATTTTTTATTTATTTTATTTCTAATAATTGTGTATTATGTACTATTACTTATTATGTACATAATACACATCTAATATGTCTATTACTCTAATTATCATCTCTCAACATCAATTATCATTTCAAAATGTCTAAATTCATCATAAATCAGATTTTATACCTAATTTACAAAATTGACTTAAAATCTACTATATTTCCATATTACTCATTTATTACATAATTAACCTAATAATTACATCTAATACCCTAAATACTACAAGTATCATACTTTATCAGATCTCAACATCCTAAAACATGTACTTATTCACTAAATCAGTAATTAATCATTTAACTACTTAATTAACCCTAAATTACTCATTTTATGCCTCATTTTAAGGCCTAAAAATTATCTAAAAATTTCAAAAATTAATTTTTGAAAACGGGCTTCATAGCACTGTTTTATGTCATCTAAGTAGTCTACACAAAAATTTTTGGTTCAAAACTACACTCCTAAGGTGATTTATTTCTAAACCGAAATATGCTCAGTTTTGCACGATTTCTTAAGGACCATATATTAAGAGACATATTTTCATCAAAATAATATTTTTCCTAAAAACTACATACAAAAATATTCTAGAATAACAAAATTCATAATTTTCTAAGAATATTTATTATTTTTACAAAATTACACAAGAATCGGGATGGAAATTGGACTCACCAATCTGGGTGACTCCGGCTACCGTGGCCTTATCGGCCAGTCTGGGAGCTGCCACTACCGTGTGGTGGTGGTGGCCGTCCACTCCCAGCTGCTCGTCTGGTGTGGGTTCCCTTTAAAGGCCCTAATTGCACAATTTTTTTTAACCTGAATTTTTCCCTCAATTTTTGTTTCTCTCTAATTTTCTTTGATTTCTAACTGTCCAAATGAGCTTTTGAATTTTTTTCCCTATTTATAGAACTTTAGGGAATTTATTGTGCATTAAATTGGACAAGACAATTGCCTTATCCCTTAATTTTTGGCTTTTGTGTTGTATTAATTTAATTGGCAGATTTTTTTCTTATTTTTCCCAGTTGCCACGACCCAATTCTGGATCATTCCTAATTTTTCCTGATTTTTCTTGATTTTTTATTAATTAATTATGAATTTTCTTTAATTATTTAGTATTATTTTAGCACATTTCGCGTATTTTAAGTAATTACGCATATATATACCTACATGTAAATTCATATATAGTACAAATAAATATTGTTAAATATTATTTAGGTCATTTTATGATTTTTAGTATACATATAATTTATCTCTAATGATTCATTAATTATCGAAATACATTTTACGCATTTTCGATAAATGACGAGTTATATACTTAAAATTTGGAATTTTTATAGTCTTTTATTTTATTGCTTATTTTCTTAAATTCAAACTTACGGGATCATTTTTACTAATATTTCTGACTTTACTTAAAATTTAGGCTCGATCAGATTTTTCAACCGATCGAAACCTTGAGTGACTGGTTATGGGGCTTACATACCTTAACTAAAATTAACGTTTATTTGACTAAAATGAAATTGGACATGCATAACATCCATTAAGGGAAACGATTAAGAGTGTCAGGCCAAATACCGACTCCCTTCGATGAGGATAGCTGAAATAGTCTTTTTCCTATCCATAGTTGAACTAAGTGACAGGCGAGGAGGTAGCGGCAAGGTTAGGGGTCATGGTTCAAAGATAATCATAGGAGGAAGGTGTTCTCCATCGCACAAGCCTAAGTTTGGTCTAACTTAAGTCGCGATGAAACTCCTCAATCCGAGTTGGACGGATGTAATTTCTCTAACCTCATAGTGGACTGGATAACATTGTACGATGTTTCATTTGATTGATTACATTGCATTTCATTTCATCATAATTATTAACCTTATTATATTTGTACAGTACTCTTTTGACTCAATCCCACTTACTGAACTAGTTGTGCTCACATCTCTATAGACTCTTTTGCAGGTGTCGAATGAGGTCAAGATGTTTAGATACCACCGTTCCCAAATTAGTGTGCTGCTGTTTGGAAAAATGAGGATTGAGGAATTAACTGAACTTGGGCTTTTAACTTTATTTTTTAGTTTTTGAGGAAACTAATTGGGAATTCCTTAGAGACCCACTAATTTCCTAACTTATTGTATATAGACTGTAAAACCTGAAATTTTTAATAAACTTTGATTGTAAACTTTACCTTTGGATGTAAAATGTTTGTGTAAATACTATTGTAGTATTAAACAACTGATTGTATAAAACAGGTATTTTATAAAACTCTACCATAGGTTTGGTTATTAATAGGTGTTAAAACAAACATTTCAAACTAGTTGAGTTATGTACGCCTTGTATGAATGGTATCTACAATAGCAGCTGTGAGGTCAGTTTCTATCTTAAGTTAGTTTACACGACGGGATTGTTATAACTCTTTCTATTCGGAGCATGACAGATGACTCACACAATGAAACTGTTATGACTTTACCTTTTTAGGGCGTGATAGTGAAATTGAGTCCTATGATTATCGAGCAAATAAAGGTCGTGTAGACTAAACTTAATTGGACCTTGAAGAAAGAGGCTTTAATAATGACCCGAGCAGAGCTGAAAAGAGAAATGGAGCTCGAAGGACCAACCTACCTTTTGGTTTGAAGAATACTAAAGATTAGATTCTAGGAGAGGGAGCGACCTATCGAAGTGAAAGCAATATTAGAGGAGTTTACCAACCTATTCCTAGATGAGTTGCTAGATGGCTTACCCCCTATTTGAGGTATAGAACATGCTATTGACTTGTCGCTAGGAGCTACACTACCAAACATGTTTGCTGATAGGTTGAATCCTAAACAAGTCACCGAACTGTAGAGGTAGGTGAATGAGTTGGTGAAGAAAGGGTTTGTGCAAGAATCCATTGGCCTTTGTGCAGTCCCAGCCTTGTTGGTCCCTAAGAAAGATGGTTAATGGAGAATGTGTATAGATAGTCGAGCAATCAATCAAATTATCATTAAGTACAGTTATTCCATACCAACGCTTAATGACATGTTAGATGAGTTGAACGAGGCAAGAGTATTCTTCAAGATTGACCTCAAATCAGGATATAATCAGATCCGAATGCATGGTGGTGATGAGTGGAAAACTGCATTCAAAATGCACCATGGATTATTTGAATGGCTCGTAATGCCGTTTGGACTGCCCAACACATTGAACACATTTATGCGCTTAATAAATCATGTGCTCTGAGAATTAATAGGGAAGTTTGTCGTGGTTTTTTTTATGACATCTTAGTGTATAGCCCTAACCTGGAGACTTACTAGGAGCATCTACAAAGAGTCTTTGCAAAACTTCGAATTGAACAGTTCTACGCCAATCTAAAGAAGTACGATTTTTGTCAATCCAAAGTGATATTCTTGGGATTTATTGTAAGTACTGGTAGCATATGAGTTGATAAAGAAAAGACTAGAGTAATCACTTAATGGCCAGTGCTGACCACTTTGGTCGACGTGAGAAGTTTTCATAGCCTGGCATCGTTCTATTATAAGTTTACAAGGAATTTTAGTACAATTGTAGCCCCACTCATCGAACTATCAAGAAGAATGTCGAATTCAGATGAGGAAAGAAGGAGCAGAGGAGTTTTAAAGAAGTAAAAGAGAAGTTGACTACACCCCCTATCTTAGCTTTGCTGAGCTTTGACAAAGTGTTTGAAGTAGAGTGTAATGCGTTTGGACTAGGCATAGGTGTCATACTGATGCAAGAAGGCTGACTTATTTCCTACTTTAGTGAAAAGCTTAAAGGAGCTACATTCAATTATTCAATTTACAACAATGACTTTTATTCCTTAGTTTGAGCCCTAACGATATGGCAACATTATTTGCTACCCAAGGAATTTGTGGTCTACATCAATCATGAATCTTTAAGATATCTAAAAAGCTAATTGAAGTTGTCTCAAAGACAGGCTAAGTGGGTCGAGTTTATGGAAGGATTTTCTTATGTCATGAAATATAAGAATGGGAGGAACAATGTAACGGTCGATACCCTATCGAGACAATATTCCTTCCTAACTGAACTGTAGATTAGGCTACTCAGTTTCTCCACAATAAAGAGTTTTTATGCTGAGGACCCACACTTTGGCCCCATTATGCTAGATGTGAGGAAGGATGAACTCTAGACGACTATTACAAGGAAGATAGATACTTATTCAGGAAGAGGAGACTATGTATCCTGACTTATTCTATAAGAGAATTGCTAGTGTGCGAGACATACAGAGGAGGATTTACAAGACACTTTAGTCAATGTCGAACCCATGAGGTACTCTCCTCAAGGTTCTTTTGGCCAAGGATGACGAGAGATGTCTAATTTGTGTTGGAAAGGTATGTAACCTGCCGAAAAGTAAAGAGTCAAGCTGAGCAAGGATCGAATTGCCCATCTTGACAAAACCATGGTCTGAGCTGAATATAGACTTCATATTAGGGTTAACGAGGACATCCTGAGGGAACGACTCTATCATGATAGTTATGGATTGATTTAGTAAGATGATACATTTCTTGCCTTGTTCCAAAACTAACAACACTTCAGCTATCTCTTTTCTTTTCTTTTCTTACAGGAAGTAATCAAGCTTCTTGGGATCCTTAGAACCATTGTTTAGGACTGAAACTCAAAATTCATGAGCTACTTTTGGAGGACACTATGGAGGCGAATGGGAACCAAGCTATTGTACAGTACGTCCTGTCATCCATAAACTAATGGACAGACTAATGTTGTCAATAAAACAATAGAAACTTTACTACGAGTTACTGTCGGATGAAACATAGCTGATTGGGATTTATGTTTACCAATCATTGAGTTTGCTTACAATAGGATTGCCCAAGGCGTGACAAACACATCTTCCTTTGAGGTCACCTATGAGTTTAACCTCGAGCTCTCGATAGATCAAGTACCCCTATCGAGGCTTGATGATGACTTACCATCTGCAGAGAGAGCCGAGGCTATCAAAGCCATACATCAAAAGGTGGTAAGGGAATTAAGCCGAATTACTGCTAAGCTCGAGAGGTGAGGCCGTAGACGGAAGAAGAGAGAATTTCAACCAAGTGATTTGGTTTGGATCCACTTCAATAAGGAATAGTTCCTGACATGAGGAAGAGCGAGTTATCTCCTAAAGCCAACAGACCCTATAAAGTACTTGAAAAGATTAATCCTAATGCATATAGGATTGAATTACCCAAGGGATATGAAGTCTCGAACTCCTTCAACATTCTTGATCTCTAACCGTACACTTCCGAGGATAATTGTAAGCCCCAAAGTTAAGTCAAGTAACCGTAGGATTGAACTTAGAACCCAAGGTTTAGGGCGATCGGTCAAAGGATCCGATCAAACCTAAATTATAAGCTATTTAGAGAAATATCAGTAAAAATGACTCCATAAACTTAAATTTAATAAAATAAATAGTAAAATAGGAGACTATAAAATTTTCAAATTTTAAGCATAATAATTGCTAATTATTGAAAAGGCGAAAAGTGTAATTTAATAACTAATAAATTACTAGAGATAGATTATATGTACACTAAAAATTTTAGAATGACCAAAATAATAATTAGGAATGTTTACGTGTACTCCAAATGTATTTACGTGCAGATAAAAATACGCGAAATTACCTAAATTGACCAAAAACTAAGCAAATAATTAAAGAAAATTATAAATTAATTATGAAAAAATCAGAAGAGGATAAGATGATCTAAATCAGGTCGTGGCAGGTCTAGGTCAGAAAAAGAAAAATCAACCAATAAAATTTGGACAACCTAAAAACCAAAAATCAAGGAAATTGGGTAAAGTCTTATCAAATTAATGCATATTAATTACAACAAATGTCTATAAATAAGGAAAAATTTTACAGAAGTCATTTGGTCAGTTTAGCATTTGGGAAAAATAGGAACACTGAAAAAATCGAGAGAAAATCCAGAAAATAAAAAAAAAAAGGGAAAACTGTGCAGATTGGGCAAGTGAGCTAAACCCACCTCTCACCACCACCTGGGACCGAGCCACCACTACCACCCCACTCCAAACCCACCGTCTAGGCCGGCTGACAAGCTTGGACTGGTCTTGGACGGCCAGAAAGCTTTGAACCGGTTAGTCCTTTATTTACCCCGATTTTGAATAATTTTGAAAAATTAGTTATTTTGCCCAGAAAATTATGAAACTCGTTATTTTGAGGTTTTATTGTATATAGATTTAGGGAAAAATAATGATTTAGCTTAATCACGTCTGGAAACATAGGATCCTTAAGAAATTGTGCAAAACCGAGCATGATTAGAACGGAAAATAAATAGGCTTTGAAGTGTAGTTTGGAGTTCAATTTTTTTTCTGTAGGATGCTCATGTGATATAGAATAGTGCTATGAAGCCATTTTTTTAAAATTAATTTTTGAAATTTTTAAGTTAATTTTTAGCCCTAAAATGATGGAAAAATTGGGTAATTTGGAGTTAATTAGGTGATTAGGATATTAATTACTGATTTAGATAGTAATTAGATGTTTAGGGATGTTAATCTCTTATATGGAACCCTAATCCTAACCTTTGGAGTATTAAGTATAGTTAATTTAGGAAATTAGGTAGTTAATATAAGAAATTAGTAATATGTGAAATTGTAAATTAATAAATCTAAAAAAAATTAAGGTTATTTAGATAATATTAGAGTAAAAATCAGAATATTATTAAATCTGAATTAAGATTGAATTTTAGGTAATTATATAAAAAAGTAAGATTTTCTCACATCGAGAATAAATTCGATACCCTAATTAGGACTAGCGTGTACCGAATAGCTTAGAATACTAAATCAAGACCCAATAGGATATTTGAATACTCGAGCTTCATGTGATTAATTTCACATTAGGATTTGAGCATGTTTAAGACTTAGAAATCGAACTAAAACCTAATTTAGAAATTGATGCGGAACCCGAACCCGAACCTAATCCTAAACCTAAAATAATTGTAAAAGACTTGAGACCTAGATAATTAGGTTTATTAAACCCTAAACAAAACATAATAATAAGTGTTATAGGATAAAATGAACCTATAATAATTATACGAAAAACTGAAACCACGTTTGTGTTATAGGGATGATCGGCAATGGCTTGAGCAAATCGAACTTCGAGTGAGTGAGCGAAGAGTCGAGGTAAGTTGGGATTAATATGATGCTGTATTTTGGAGGCTTAAAATTATGCTTGGTTGTACTTGTTAGATAGTTGAATGTGTGTATGTGCTTGATTATGGGTGATGCTATGATTATGTTTGTTGCTCTGGCACATATTTTATGAATTGTATGAAAGGATTGATCGCCCTAAACTGGACTTAATTAAATATCCGACCAATAATCATAATCGGACATGCATGGCAACCCGTTAGGGGAACTTAGGACTCTCCGCCTAAATACCGACCCCTTCGGAAGGGATAGCGCAGGATTACAAAATGGTCCCTTCTTCATCCTCAGTCGAACTAAGTGACAAGAGAGGAGGTCGCGGCGAGGGTGAAGACAGTGGTTCGAAGGTAGTCACGGGAGGAGCAAGGTCTCCATTACACAAGCCTGGGTTTAGTCGTGAGCTGTTGCATTAACGGCAACTCCTCAACCCGGATTAGAGCGGGCGTAATTTCTCTAATCTCACGACGGGCCTAACAACGTCGACGGGCCTAACAACGTCGTGCGATGGCATTTGCTTGCACGTGCGATGGCATTTGCTTGCACATGCATTGCACCTAATAAGTGATTGAAAACCTTGTTGTGTGTATGGTATAGTTTTAAGTCCTCCGTCTCTACTTACTGAGCTATGGTTGCTCACATCCCTATAGACGTTGTGCAGGTGCTGGCTAAGAAGCGGCAAACAACTACTCTAAAGCTAGCAACTGCTGGATCCTAGGGAGTGAGGAAAAATATTGAAGAATAAACACATAATTTTAAGGTCTAAGTTTTTATTTTAGAATTATTTTTCATTTCCGAATGATATAATAACTAGGAAATATACTACAGAGAAATATTGTAAACTTTAACTACAATAACTGAATTATAACATATATATATAATTCCTCACTTTTATAGGTAAATGATTTATTTAAATTACAAACTGTCTACTTCAAAGCGGGTTAGTTGTAGACGCCTTGTGTAGATCAGGTCTCGGATAGCAGTTGTAAGGTCAACTTCTATCTTAGGATAGTTTACACGGCGGGGCTGTTACGACTCTGCCGCTTCGGGGCGTGACAATAAGTACCCTAGAGCCAAGTCAGATTTGATGCCAAATCTCAAGCAGACCGTAAGGGATGATAAGGATCACAAATCAATTACACGCTCCCAAGCTCGTGGGCTTACCTAGGTAGTTCATTGAGTTGTCCGAAGTGAATTAAGTGTCGAGAAGTAGTGCATTCCCTAATTCGACCTATTGAGCTACTTTACTCTCCACATCATTCGAAAAGCTACTAAGGTGACCAACCGACATGCTAAACTACCTCCTCCACTGCACTCCAATCCAAGCATCTAATCAGGGTATTGTCGACCTAACCCTTGCCAAAGCCGAGTTGACACCTGGCAAGAGTCAACCACCCAAGGGCAACCTAAAAATAAGTTGTCCCCAAATCAACTCCTGTCTAGTCCCAAATGTCTAAGTTGCTAAACTACCGATACCAATCTGACCTTATTAGGATA
>JAMXBB010000001.1:147002547-147460234 GCA_024138015.1 Lumnitzera littorea
CACGTATTATCAAAATTACCTATATTTGCTACATAATACCCGTAAAAATCACATATAACACCCTAAATACCACAATTATTATACCACATCAGATATGAACATCTTAAAATCCCTAATTATATACTTAATCAGTAATTATTCATTTAATCATTAATTAATGTCAAAAATCCCTAATTATATACTTATTTTAAGAGCTAAAAAATCACTTAAATTTTCGAAAATTAATTTCTGAAAAAGGGCTTCATGACACTATTTTATATTATCTAAGTAGTCTATACAAAAATTTTGAGTTCAAAACTATACTCTTAAGCCTATTTATTTTTAATTCAAAGCATATTCAATTTTGCATAATTTCTTAAATACCCTATATTTTTAGATGTAATTAACCCTAATTAATATTTTTTCCTAAATCTAGATATAATAAAACATCATAATAATAAAATTCATAATTTCTAGATTAAATTAATAATTTAAACAAATTTCACAAAATCGGCTCAATTTGAGACTCACCGAACTTTTGGACTTCCAACCACCAATGATGCTCTAAGGTATGTTGGTCGGTTCAGGCGATGGGTGTAAGGTGTGGTGGTGGCAACAACAGTTCAGTTCCAGTTGATGGTGGGTTATGAGTTCGATCCAACTGCTCTAACTGCATAAATTTTTTGTAAAACTCTAATTCTCTCTTAATTTCGGTTCTCTCCAATTTTCTAAAATCCTAAACTGATCAAATTAGCTTCCGGTGGAGTTTGGCTATTTATAGGACTCTTAGGGATTTTTAGTGTATTAATTAGAGTTAACATGTGCATTATCTTCTTCCAAATTAATTTTTTAAGTGTGTGAATTTAATTAGCTAATTTTTTTCTCTTCTTCCCTGACTTACCACGACTCAATTTTAGACAATTCCCCACTTCTCTAATTTATTTTTTCTTTTTCCTTGATTTTTTTTATAATTTTCTTTAATTATTTGGCAATTTTCTAGCATTTTAAGTAATTTTGCATATTTTTACCTACGTGTAAATATATAAAAAGTACAAGTAAATACTCCTAAATATTATTTATGTTATTTTATGATTTTTAGTGTACATATAATTTATCTCTAGCTATTCATTAATTATCGGAATTCATTTTACGCATTTCCAATAAATAACAAGTAATATACGTAAAATTTGATATTATAATATTTTATTATTTTATTACTTATTTTTCTAAATTAAAACTTACGAAATCAATTTTGCTAATATTTCTAACTTTATTTATAATTTAAGCACGATCGGATCCTTAAGCTGATCGTCTTAAACTTTACATACTAAGTTCGATTCTATAATTACAGAGCTTACATTTAGGGCTTACAGGTCGTGCATTGCAGAGGTGATGAATCATAAAAGACAATGCTACCCGACTTTTACTCGATACACCTACTTGGCTTACCATACACTTGTCCCATCCAAAAACTAGCAAGGAGGCCGGTCATGAGATATCTCTTGACACTTGGTATGGCTTGTTCACCCTACATGTATCCTGGAGTGCACCGAGGATGAAGGATCTCCCTCCACCTATCTTAATCTGAGCAAGTTCATACCATCTGAGGAACCTATAATGGCTAAAGAAGATTCCTCATCCACTTATCTTAATCTAAGAGGACTTATACTAACTAGGGAGGATCATTATCCATGTGCTTTAAACTCATGAGCCACATCACTCCTGATAAGAATTAAGGGTCAATCATATGATCCCAAGCACGTAGCTTTGTTTCCCTAGTACACCGAGCTATTAAGAAGCAACTCACCCATGAAGAGGAGCTATTCCTCTAAGCTATTACTATCTCACAAGTAGAAGAAGAAGAAGCCACCAACACTATCGAGCTTAACCAAAGTTGAACAATGCTCGTACCTACTATTGAGTTGAAATGTTCCCAAGCCATAGCTAATCTATTATCTAACCAACCTACCGAGCTTGAGTTGTCAAGCCCCTACTTGCAGAGCACGTACTTTCCAGTTCCTAAAATGCTAGGCTGCCAACCTGATCAGCTTTACTCGACATCTAATACCATTTGGACCACCACACTGAGAAGCGGACGTGTGTCCTATTTTTTAACATCCATACCGTCCTTGCAAAAGGATATTTCTTTTATTTTTATTACCAAATTACCCCTGTATAATATGTACTTTTCCTTTCCTAATAAGAATCTATTTTATCATTTGTAGTAACCTAAAACTTTTCCTAATTAAGACATATAAATACTTGTACATGTAATAGTCGCATCAGTCAATCATCATCCAAATATAAAAGTTTATCTTTTGTGGGCTAAGTATCTCTTGCTTACTTACTATCCGTTACTTTTATCTAGACCATTTGAGTATGGACTAGTGGTGAGTTATCTCTAACCATACTTGTATGTTATATCAAATGTGACCTAAACTCGTGTGAGGCATTAATACATCATATCCATCGTTAGTGCGCAAGAAACCCCTGCTTTAACAATCTATACTAGGAACTCAAGAAGGAGAAGAGAGTAAATTGAGTTTAATGACAAAAATTTACTTTAATAAGAATTCTTTGATCAAATTAGCTAAGTGGATGCAATATGGAAACAATTAAAGTACAAAAATTTAAAGAGGAAGGGATAGAGAAATTGAGCCGAAATTTTGATATGGAGATTTACTCTCCCTACTTTCCACGATTGCCTAATGCCTTAACTAAAGTCTTCACTCATAATTTTATTGATCATAATCTCAATAGTACAAAAGCCTATACCCAATCTGATAGGCTTCGGGATACCAACCCAACCCGACAACCAAAGCCGAGATCTTCTACTGGCCAACTCATTCTATCTGCCGAGTTGAATATCACTATTTCTTGCAGATAGAGTGCCGAGAAGCATAAAGCTAAGACAACAACCGATCCTTAACTATGCCTGAGCAATCACTTACTCAACATTACACTTGTCGATAGGCCGAGATAGAACATTTTTAAGAGTTAAATTCACTCAGCAAAGTCTATCATCAACTTAGTGGCCAAAAGATCATGTTACCAAAGGTTGAATCCACTCGACATAGCCCGAAGAGACCATTACTGATTGACTCTAACACATTGCCGATTGACTCCAACACTTAGCAATTATGGGCCGACCTCTTTGGTTACTTGGCCAAGTACCGTGAGACTATTTCTAAGGCATACTGAATGACCACATGCCAACTTCTCCCTGTAAAAACGCACAGTTTAATATTTTTTTATATGTTTATCTTTATTTTATTTATGAGCCCAATTCTTTAGGTTTTAAGGCCTTGTACATTATTTATAGTTTTGCTGCTAGGGTTTAGGACGTACTATAAATAGCAACTTTTGTAACAATGCAGATATATATAATAGAATTAATGAAAAACCCCTTTTGAGTCTTTTCTCTTGGAAAGTTCTCTCCCTTACCAACTCTTATCAATCCATTTAGTAAGGATTGTGGTAGGCAACCCTATTACTCAAACCGATATGTCACATCTAGCGAATCTTAAGTCCATGTATGGTTTTACGGTGCGTCATATCCGTAGGATTAGTGCGTAGGATTTGCTCAACCATCAACTCCCTTTTATTTTTCATTCCTTCCACAGGATTAAAGCTACCACCCTTACGGCCAGCCTTACCTATCCTTAGCCCCCCCGGATCCACATTAACTTGGTATCAAAGCTCGAGATTCTAGATAGGGCTAAGAGTTTTAGTCATTGTATCTATTCTATTTTGTGTTTAAGGAAGTGCTTATTTATTGGGTTTGTTTGAGATATCGAGCATTTGTTTGTTAAATATTAGTTTGGTTTCAATTGAATTTCCTTCGAGTAGGTTAATGAAAATTTAGATTGCAATTTCTTTACATCGTAAGTCTAATATTATATATATATATATATATAAATATATATATAAATTAAAGAAAAGGTTGGGAATTCCAATCTGGATTGTTGTTGAGATAATTATTATTAAGTTGTTAATACTTGCAATCCAAGCACTAGTACCCTCTTTGGCTGTATTGTTGTCCATCAGTTGTCGAGTAACTCTCTTTCTCATAAGCTTAAGTTCCACATTGTTGAAGTGAATGTCCTCAACATGGCATATGAAGCTGGATACAATTAAAAATATTATTATTATGAAGATGTGATATCACAAATTCTAGAGTTTAATGGATATGGCACTTCAAATGAATATATGGATTGGGAATTTCAAGTCGATCAGGTTTCGAAGATTATTTTACCCTGAGTATAAGAGAGCTTATACTATAAAGAATTCGATGATTGGCTTTACAGCTACTTGGTGGAAGAGAATAATAAATCAAAGAATTGATAGGGGAAACATTGAGATCATTACATGGAATGAGATAAAACGTTTGATGCGAAGAAAATTTTTACCCCGAAATCACTACGACAGATTGTATGAGAGAAAACCCACCTATAAAGCTAACCTCTCGGAAGTACAGAATCAACTGAAGGAGATTGAAAGACAGCTTGAAATGTTCCAGGATAAAATAAGTCAATGGAGGAATGCTAAATTAGAGAATATTGAAGGAGGAGCTAAGGAGGTAGAGATTACTGGAGAAGCGAATCTTAGAGAAGAAGAGGGCCAAGCCAAGTTGGAGTTAAACCCTTATATTCCTAACGTACCCTCACTATCAACCATCCAAACTGATGAGCATGACCCCAGGTGGAAGGAGGAAGAAGAATCAATTTGCGAGAAAGCAGAAGGAATACTAATTTCAACAAATGAGAAGAGTGTAAGATCCGAGCTAACTGAACTTGAAGAGTTGAAAGTACTTACGACTGACAAGCCATCTTACATTCTGTCGACACCGAACCCCATTGCCCATAATTTGTTATATGACCCAAAGATCATGTTACTTCCAGTACTTGATAGTTACTAGGACTGCCAAGATGTGGTTGATAAGATTCAAGATGAGTGGAAGGAAAGATCCGAGATAAAAGGTATTATTGATAGAACTCATGACGAGTGGAGGGAACGTCGGCTAGTGATGCCCTTATTGCAAGAACTACAGTGTACAATGCTTAAATTTTAATTTTGTCGATTAGTGTTTAACCCTGAAGGGATCTAAAGCAGCTAATTACCAAGTTTTGGGTTGAAACTTCTCTAAAGGAGAGGAAATGATAAGCTTTAAGATACTGACCGAACCCGACTGCCAAAGCCGAGATCTTTTACTTGCCGACTCATTCTATCTGCTAAGTCGAATATCATTATTTTTTGCAGATAGAGTGCCGAAAAGTATAAAGCTGAGACAACAATCGATCCTCAACTATGCCTAAGCAATCACTTACTCAGCATCACGCTTGTCGATAGGCCAAAATAGAACATTTTCAAGAGTTGGATTCACTTGGCAAAGCCGGTCGTCTACTTAGTGGCCCAAAGATCACGTTACCGAGGGTTGGATCTACTTGGCGCAGCCTGAAGAGACCATTGCCAATTGACTCCAACACTCAGCAATTATGGGCTGACCTCTTTGGTTACTCAACTGGGCACCGCGAGACTATTTGTAAGGCATGTCGAATGACCACATGCCAACTTCTCCCTGTAAAAACGCACAGTTTTATATTTTTGTACATGTTTGTCTTTATTTTATTTATAAGCTCAATTCTTTAGGATTTAAGGCCTTATACATTATTTAGAATTTTAACATTAGAGTTTAGGACATACTATAAATAGCAACTTTTGTAACAATGCAAATATATATAACAAAATTAATGAAAAACCCCTTTTAAGTTTTTTCTCTCGGAAAGTTCTATCCCTTACTAGCTTTTATCAATTCTTTTAGTAAAGATTGTGGCGAGCAACCCTATCACTCGGACCGGTGCGTCACATCTGGCAAGTTTTAGGTCCATATATAGTTCTACGATGAGTCATATTCATAGAGTTAGTGTGCGAGATTTACTAAACCATCAACTCTCATTTACTTTTCATTCCTTCAACAAGATCAGACCCACCACCCCTACGATCGGCCTTATCTGTCCTTGGCCCCCCCGGATCCGCATTACAATCTCTATTACAAATTATCTCATAATCATAATAACTCTCAATCACTTTGTATAGTACTATCTTTTGAGTAAAATTGCAAATATAAAGCTTAGCACCATACTAAGGTTTACAAAAGATTGTAAATAATAAGCACAAGACAATTGTAAATCCAAGCGTTAACCCTGTTCATCCTGCATTAAATGCACTGTAATGACTAATTTCTATTTAGACCAATCAAATGGCTCAAAGGAAACCGTTCAGACGATTCACTTCAAATGAGGTTACTAGTTAAACAATTTTCAGCCAACCAATTGCACTGTTCAACACACCCTACTAACTTGCAATAACCAATTGAACCATCTAAGGGCAACCAATCACATGGTCCATCACTTACTACTAATCACAGAACACCCGATGCAACCAATTAGATGGTCCAAGGACAACCAATCGATTGATTTAAACCAGAACAGCAATCTAACACAATTTTCATGCATCTAACATTTCTAACTTGTTTCACTTCTTCAAAACACTTTAACATCAACTTAATGAATCAATTGTTAGAGAAAATACCAATTAAGTGCAATTTCATTAAGATGACTGAACTTAAACCAATTTAACTATTTTTTTTATAAAGCACAAGTTCCATGGTTTTGTTTTCATCAAAATCTCATAAAAGCCTATTAATTTAACATGCTCAACCTTCGACTCTCATTTATCCTTTAAGCCGTCTTGAGGTTCAAACTTACCCCTAATTTGTGTAGTCATGTATCACCCCTTTCCCAATAATCTATATCAACTCTTATAAAGCCACTTAGGCATCTCCATAGAAAGGGATCTTAATCTAGTCTAAAACCAACTACTTGGACTCATATCTCGATTCTTATTATAGTTCCCTTCTTAGCATTGATGGTAGGGATTCTTTATAATCAACTTTTTATTCTTTATTCATAATTACTTGAGTGTCGAAGTTCATCTGTCGAAACTACCTCCAACACCCTCTTAGCTTACATCCTCCTTTTGAAGGCTTAAACCTAAGTTTACACAAGACGTATGAATCTAAGGGAACTTTAAGCATTAATAAAACTTATTCAATAGATTATACACAAGTTTCAAAGTGAGTATGTGTTTACACCTATACTTTAAGCTATTAGTGCAAATTTTTAATATTTGGAATGGAATCAAATGTATGAGTTTGTAAAGCATAGAAGTAGGCAAAAAAACCAATCAAACTAAACAAAAAATATGGTTTTATTCTAATTTAGTTTGGAAATTTTCCAATCTAAAGCAAAATGAAAATCTATAGTTGGTTTAAAGGTGTAATCCAAACCAAACTAACAAAAAAAAAAGTCGAACCCTATTTTTGAAAAATAAAGTACTATTTTAGAAAAGTCCTTTTATAGTAATATAATACTTAAGTGAATTCTAGCGTATACTTGTTTGAAATGTATATACATATAACTTTTATGCTTATAGGATATTAGATTATACGTATAAATTGATCCTCATATTCAAACTTTATGAATAGTAGCTAAATCAATATTAACTTTATTAACCTCTTAAATAGTAGTAATGCACATTACTATTTAAAGAATTTAGTATTTATAAAGCGCAATTTGACATCATGCATTAAATTTTTTCTTTAATTATAAAATATGGTTCAATCCATGAGTTGAATTAAACCAACAAGAAGTATTATGGTTAGAAAATTCCTAATCCAACATGTACAGTTTGATTTGAAGTAATAAGAAATTAGAGGAGTATTTTTGTGGTTTAATTAAGTTTAAAGAAATACCAAAACCAAACCAAATCACACCCACTTAAATTCACAAATAATACCTAACCAACTATGATCGCTCATAATACCTAACCGATTATGACATGTCTAGCAGGCTTTAGGGCTAGATAGACCCCAATGATTAGTTCAAGCGAAGGGGAAGGAGCAGCTTAAGAAGCATGTAATTATTAAAAGTTTATTAACAACAGGCTTAAATTTGTTTATGCCTTTTCCTTCAGATTATATTTCTTTTTTTTTTCCTCCTTCCCTTGATAATTAATTTGATGTTGTAAAGCCGTATTAGATCCCTGGCACATGTATATCGATTAAGGAAATAAAGTAGCGGCTGGTTAGGAAAATTCCACAATGCAAATACAACTAATAATTTTTGTTATTATATTATATTTTATTTCTATGTTTAAATGAGTTTGTATATAGAAAACTATAACTATGACAAATTTCTTTTATTAATTGTGTATACAAACCTAGATCCATAACTCGACGTGTCTTATGTCCAAATTAGACCATTAAAATATTACAATTAAATCTATAAAATAATTATAGATATAAGGAAAAAAACGATAATAATATTTAATTTTATAAAGAGAAATGATATAATATCTTCATACTTAATATAAAACTACATATAAAACAAAAATTTTAATAAAGTAAAATCATACTAAATATTTGAAAATTTAAATTACGTAACATTACTAAATTAAGTGAAACCATAAATTAAATGTATATTAATATTATCATTAATGCTAATTTCAAAATTTATCGCATTTTGTGTCAAATTTTCAAAAAAGATAAAGTTTGTGACTTCTCGCTTGTTCAAACTATAATGCAACATGAAGAATGTATTATCACTAAATTTAAGTTACATAATATTGAGGATAAAGACACAAGAACTATTTGTACTTTAAGATTTAGGCGGTATAATGTCTAAACTTTCGTTCTTTAATAATTTAGTACCTAACAAAAGCACTTTGTGAACTATTATTCACCCAATATAAACACTAAATTATAGAAGAAAGAAAGTTTGAGTACTAAAGTACCCAATTCTTAAAGTAAAGGCACTTGGTGCACATTTATCTCTATAAGATCACTAAATTAAATAGAACTATGACTTAAATGAATATTAATAATATTATTAATATTAATTTTCAAATTTATCATATCATTTGTCGGATTTTTAAGTAAGATAATTAAAAAATCTAAATGAGTTCATAATTTTTTATCATATTTAAACTACGATAAAATAAGAAGAATTAATAACTAAAAGCGGCGAATCACATATCTTTGATTGAGATCTTAACTCAAAAAGAAACGATTTGTATGACAAAATATAAATATAAAAAGATATATAATATATCTTGTATCTAAATCTAAAAACTTGACCAAAACCTAAACACAAACTTAACCTTATTTAAATGGATATAACTTATTTATAACTCGATTTTTTTTATATATTTATCTGTTTAAATTATATAATACTATATCTGAATCTATTGGGTTCGAATCCCAAATTATCAACCCTAAGTACAAGAAAACTGAACAATAGAATCCTACGTTTATATACATAGAGCAGTGCACACAATCCAAAACAGTAAAAAATATATAATTAAAAAAAAAAAAAAATCTATCCCTTTCACAAAGTAAAGCTCCAGGCTAAACTCGTATTATATGGAAATGGAACTTGCGATATTACGTATCCGATTATCCAGTAGAGCAAGCATGAGGTATTTTGATTTCGGCTTGTGGTAATGCTATTAAGGATGCCACAAATATCTTCCTTTTATGGATCTCTTCAAGAATCCACAGTCGCACCCCAGAAAACTAGCAGATCATGATGATCCTATATCCCGCCCCATCGAGTGTGGAAACAATAATAAGATTTGCATAAATGAAAACATCTAAATGAGAAGCCAACGTGATTTTGTGATGCAGGTTACCCACGAAGAAGAAGAAACGGTAAAGAGATTACACAATATTTTGAAATCGAGCAACAAATCAACTCAGATTTCTACAGGTATCAGTCAGGCCCCAAGCCCAAGGTATCTTCATCAACCATGCGTATATAACATGCATTCCGTTACATCCGTTCGGCTGAGCAGGATGATCACGATCAAGGAAGATAATTCTCCGGTATGATTCCCTTGCGTCCTTGGTATCTTGGGCTAATGGGCAGAGGACATTGAGCCCAAGTGACCAAGGAGACCGGTATGTAAATAAATTGTGGTGATAGCAAATGGATTCGAAGCCCCTAACAAGCTTTTGACTTAGCAGGAGCAAATGATGCTCTTGCAGAGAGAGGTGAAATTATTTCACTAACATTGCGAAAGAAACCTCTATCATATGGGTTCTTTACGACAGGATCCTGATCCATGAGAGGAGACCTCTGAAAGAAACCTCTACATTTTCTTACTGGAGGCTTTACTTCATCACTACATATGCCATTGACACTTGCTCTTAGAGCTGCAGCACTTGCCCTTGCTTCATTCAGCTTTCTCTGCCAGCTCATATATTCTTGCCACTTAAAGGTCTGAAATTCATAAAAGTACTCAAAATAATCAACCATTTCCATGAAGGAAAATAGATCAGCTCAAAAGATCTACATATCAAAGGTCTGAAATATCTCATTTTGGATTTTATCACTCAATTTATCTGAGGATCAAACAAGTATTTCGGACTCTTTCTGCTTAATAATATTTTGGCCTTAGAATCATTTTCGATGTCAAAATATATGATTACACTGGATAATAATGATACTGCAGAAATTCATTATAACACAAATACCAGAGAGAGAGAGAGGGGGGGTAGGAAAAGAAGAAGAACAAATTGTGCAACTTGTTTTAAATGAAGTCCATTCATCCTAATTCATAAAAATGCAACTACTCGTCCTATTTTGTTTAGTTAAATATTAAAAGCTGCCAATTTAAGCATTTTTTATTCAACTGCTCAGTTAACACAACAAAATCATAAACCGCCAGGTATCTTTGTAAATCTCATAAAATGATTTTTACTTTTTCAGTGCATGTTTGTCCCAGAAAATACTGACCACCTAGGGATAGGAAAAAATTACCTCATTGGTTGTGGTATTTGTCAGACAAAGCTTTGCATGATAACCAAAGAATCCTGCCAATAAAAGTGAAACTATTGCGAGAAAGACCATCATGAGTATTTGCGTATTGTATGATCCCACAAGCCACTGTCACCACAAGAGGAAACAATAACTAGAATCATGAAAGCAACGAAATCTAAATTGACATAAAATAAACATGTCAAACTGTACACAAACAGATTATATTATGAACTAATCACAACACTCCACTTGCCTGTAAGGCCAATACCACTGAACCAGTTGTTACCCAATAATCCTATTTTACCCACTGTTCAAGCAATTGATGTCTTCTTATAAGTTCTTGGGCCATTTAAAGAATATCCTTCATCAAAAAAGCATGTATGTGTTTTTGTGTGTGTGTGTGTGTGCGTGCACATTTCTTATTTCCCTCACTAAAATTCTGAATCCTGGAAAAGTCAAAAGAGAAGTAATATTAGGAAAATGCCAAATTAGACGACAGAGCTATGGCTACAAGGAGAAGAAAAGCTCTGTGTGTGTGTGTGTGTGTAACCGAAACAACTATTAAAGAATTTTTAGTTGATCCAAAGACTCGTACGAACCATGCCAATCCCAATATTGACCTCAGTCCTCTAAGGAGTAAGAAATACACAAGCAATGAAGAATCTTGTCAAATAAGGACTCTGATACGTATTGAGTAATCTATTTTACATGCATCAAAGATAGCTATTGCTTCATCGCTATTTACTCCCAAATAATCATCAGGCTTGAAACACGGATGAATTCAAGCCATGCTCTCAGCACTTCAATAGTTGTTTGATCCATACATAAAAGAGAAGCTGCTATCCACAAAGATTTTTTACAACATATTTTGTGAAGGCATCAGACTTGAATCCAGAAAAACAAAGAGTAAGCAACTTCACTTACCTGTACAACATGTGGAGCTAAACTAAGAAAAGAATTCTCGATACCAAAATTGACTGCAAGATGTGAGAGAAAAGACACAGTTGATTCCAAGATATGATTTCATTTCCCTATAATTCAACTCAAATACAGACATGAACCTTCATTGGTAATCACTTTACCTGTCAGAACATATATAACCTTCAATTCTTTCAACTGTCCAGCCAGAATTAAAGCAATTGCAACAACTCCATATAGACAGAGCAAAAAGTGCCTGCTAAAAGAAAGGCTTGAACACATAAAAATCTGGCAAAGAACTGTGGAATCAAAGAATTATACATATCTCATTGCATCTAAGCTCTTGATCTGGAAAAAGGAAATCTCCATGCTAAGAATTTAACATACTATTTAGAAGGAGAAAAAAAACACAACAAAAAAATGGCAAATCTCCTAAGAAAGAAAAATCTTTAGGCACAACTATGCTCCAACAGCTACATAATCAATGGTTACTTAAGGAAGCATTTTCCATTGATAACCTTCTGATTACATAAAGAAGTGTTGCCAAGGCAAAGGAAGCTCACCATAAGAGAAAAGCCATGAAATAACGTGTATTCTTCTCCCCTATACAATTGTTCTGCAGTCATGGAGTTTTGCTGAGTTGAAGCTTCAGTATGCAAAAGATAAGACATATAGGGGTTCATTTATGGAACATCAAACAAGTAATAAAGATGTAGCATACCATCCATCCACAGTGATGATCAAACCTAGCAACACAGCGATCACAAATGCCGCAGTGCTTGGACCTAGCAGGTCTATAAGGCAATTAGTGTCCATAATGATCACCTCTACTCCTTAATTAATGCTTGACAGAACTAATCATAAAGTAAAAGCTCACTTGGGAATTTTGCAAGTCGAACATTCTTTCTCGGTGAAGATGATGTCATCGTGAGGATATGCACGGATGTACTGCAAAACATTCTCAGCCTTCACAGTCCCTGGATCAGAAAAGCTAGTCAATACAAAAAGTAGAACACCCACTCCCACAGCCAACAAGCTCGTGTACCTGATGGAGAAATTTATGTCCAAGGGAAAAACAGTGAGCACCTGTAATATCTTCAAGATGAGGAGAAAGAAGGGGCAAGTTCAAGATGCCTCAGATGACAAACCTGTGGATGTCGCTCAAGTAGTATCCAGGAATATAATTAAAGGACGAAGAAACAATAACATAATAAGTTCCTCCTAGGATAGCCAAATATATGACCTGAAAAGTGGCAAACATAGAAACGGTATGATGATTTCAGTAAGATGTTGGAATGGCATTGAAGCAGCCAATCAATGCAAACAAGTCAACGTGTGGTGAAGGTCAAGACTCTACACGTGGGGAGAGGTGCTATAAGGAAAATTCAATTTATTTTATCTGCAGAGAAAATTGCTACAAGGAAAATCTGTTTGAAACACCTTAACAATGGCTGTGTCAGTTTAGAACCAAAAGAGAAAACTTTAGATAAAAATGAGATTCCATTTCGTGTCAAATTAAAATCATTGTTTAAAATCACAAAAATTGAAAAGCCAATATTCGAGCCATATTGCCATGAGCTAGGAGTCACTACATCAGGTGAGAGTACTTGTACCATAAACAACGCTCGCAAATTAAGCCCAAAAAATGTTCGTGAAACTTTTAAAACCCTACCTTAACTAAAACACACCAAAATACTCTCACTAACTCATTGCCAATCAAAAATCAACAATTACAAGGCAGTCTCATCTGCATACGGAATCTAAACAATCAATTAACGAACAATCATATAAAGAAAAGAAAAAAAGATATTTTTCTTATTTTATGTAAAGAAACCTGCAAAATAGGGTTAGGGCGGTCGCAACAGTAACGCTCGACGGAGAGAATGGCATTGGTACCTTTGATTCCGAACACAACTCCAATAAACCGACTGCATCATCACATCAAGAACTCAACCTCCAGTCCAGGAAATCAGCAAACAAGAAACAACATATTTAGGGAGAGAGAGTATATACATACAGGAAGTAATCGTAAGCACCGAAAGTGATGAAGCGGTGGATGCAAGAAATGGGAGTATTGTGGAAGATAGGCCAGTGACCGCATAAGAAAGAGATAATGACAATTAGGGTTGCAAAGCCGTGAAGTACCAAAACCCACTGTACATCCATTTTTGTCTTTTTAATTCATACTTCACTTTCACTGACTAATTCCTATCTTCTTCTAATTCTCTCCCCTCCTCTCCTCTGCCAGTCTATGAAACTTCGCCGGGAGCCTCTGCTTGCCTACCCCCTTATTTAATCTCCCTTCTCAAAGTTAACGGAAATATTAAATTACCTTTTTTCTTTTTTAATGGAATGTCCATTTTAATCAATTTCCTCAAAATAAAAATGGAACGATAATTCGGCAAGAATAATGTTAAAGTTGAAGTGTTCCGTTAGGACGACGTTTGCTTACCTGAGAGACAATTTTCCTTTTTATACTATTTTTTCCTTAATAGAACGAATAATATTATAATAAGTATTTCAAGATTTGCTTTTTCATTATTATTTTTTATTCATATTGACGTTATTGAAATTAACGAGCTATTTAACCTCTTATATCCATATATAAATATTTTATTTCCGATTTTATAAAATCAAATCTAGAAGTATTATTAAGTAAAAAAGAAAATGTATATTGTTAATTATTGACGTCCCATAAGATCCATTTTTACACGTCCACATCCGGACTTTCAGTCATGTGAAGATTTAACTGCTAATTTTTTACCCCCTAAAACTTGCATTATATTATTAATTAATGACATTTTTATGTTTTAAATTTTATGCAAATATCACACAGCATCTATTGGTGCTATTTAAAGAAGGATGAATTAATACTGTGTTTGTTTTTTTTTTATAAGAGAAAAATAGATGGAAACGTGTGGAAAAAAAAAAGAAAAGAGTAAAAATGAAATAAAGCGTAATTTTGATTTTGAATTTTGTAATATATAAAAGAAATTGAAAAACTTTTCTTTAGTTTGTCTTTAAAAAAAAGTGAAGAGAAACGTGAGTGTGTATTGACAAAATTGTCCTTGCCATGAACATCGTTTAAAAAGTACTATTTTATAATTATTATTTGTTATCTCTTACTTTCACTCTTTTTTCTCTTATTTTAGAGCAAAAAGTAGTGGTCTAGAAATATTTTCACTCTTTTTCTTTCTTTTTTACTTATTTTTACTCTTTATCTAAATTGTCAAACATACTATATTATAGAGGTGAGTGGATAATCATATCATAGAGTTTGATTTAAATCCTGCTTGATTGAATAGATTTTAGGTAATTAATTATGATCATAAAGTAAATTTTGAGTGATAATTTTTCAAAATCTGTCATCACAAGATTGAATATGAGTAAAAAATTATAATATCCTATCTTTACCATAGAATTTATACTTTGAAATATTTAAAGTACGAGTTTTAAAATTTTTATCCTATAATAGTAATTAAATAAAATTAATAATGAATGCTATCATTTTATTAAAATAAACTTTATAGACTTTGTGTTAAATACGATATTTACTACTTTCATTTTTTAAAACAATGCTACAATACAATTATCAAAAAATGAATATTTTATTTAGACAAAAAATATTTATATAAAGCTTTCATAAAAGTTTATCTATAATAATAATGATTAAAGAACCATTCAAAAAAAAAATGATCGAAAACATATCCCAATAAACTCTACTCATTGATGTAATTTGAAAGATTAAATAAATTGAATAATTGCTTTAAAAAAAAAAAAGAAAGATCAGATTTATTTTATGTTTTGAAAAAATAGCTACATTGAAATTTATAGGAAAAATAAAAAAAAATCTATAAGTTTTAGTGAATACCTTATTCTATGTTTAATCTACAGAATATATAGGATGATTTCAAAGTGTCACACAATATGATTTCAAAGTATCATACAATAGGATAGAAATAGTAAAATTTCGGAATTTGTACTCATAGGATAGAGCATGAATAAGATCTATATCTTACCCATATTATACTCACACACTTATTATTTTCATCCATCTTCTTTTTTTTCTTTCCATTATACTTTTCCATCAATCTAAACACAATGTAACTTTCAATATTCTTTTTAGAAGAGTATTGCAAGCTCTAACTTAAATATGTAGACGATAGATCTTGATTATGACCCTATTTAAGACGGCAAATAAGGAGGATAAATTTTAATTATGTGACAAATAAATATGTAATATCTATTTTTAAGTTGGGATTAAAACAAAAAAGCATGCTAGTTGCTAAGATTGCTAGGAGAAGTATATAAAATATTTTAATTATTTATTATATATCATATATAAAATTAAAATGAATTAGTTGGTCTATATTTTTTAGTTTATCTGCAATCAATTAATCATCCAATACTATCACTTTTTAAGGGCTAATTAACCATACTCTCCTAGCATTTTTCAAAGGTCATTGATTGTTATAATTTTTTTTTTATATTTTCAAAAATAAAATCATATTTGAATTATTACATAATTATTTTATTGCTTAACTTGATAAATTATATAAAATTATTTATTTTATATACGTATCGAAGGCTAGTTTCCAATAATATATATATGTATATTATTTTGAAGAGTTTATTATTTGCACTTTTCAATACCTTTTGCTTCTTTATTTTTCAGCTATATTTTCTTATTACTCAAGCGACACATAAAAAGGATGGTACTTATAAAAAAATTGCGACCTTTCATGATTAGGTACGAAATGAATGATAAACTCTTGATATATGATATTATATTCTCATAAATTATGACTTTTTTTCAAAATATTATAAACCATCAATAGATGTATAAATTACAATTTATAAAATATATTATATCTAGTGTTCATCAATTTTCAAAAATACATAAAATTAAACTATTAATTGTGATAATCTTTTACATAAATATATTATTCTTATCAATATAAATAAATGAAATCATGATTTTTACTAGTTGTAAATAATTCTAAAAATCTTTCCAGATAGTTATTAATAAAACAACTATTTTTTTTTCTTCCAAAAAATCCGATATATTTAAAGAAGTTACAAATATACAAAGTCATGCGATTATAAAAGAACATTAACAACCTTCTACAATTCACTATTCAAACAATAATTATTTACATAAGGGGAAAAAAAAGACCGACCTTTAAAAGTCTTTTATTGCATGATTAGTATATACTGATGAATAAACAAAATCATTAAAAACAAAAAAAAAAAAGGGATAAATATTAGAGGTACATGTCATATTAAATTAGTGTAACTTTACATGCATCCGCTGCAGTCAATAAGGCCCTTGCAATGTAAACAAAAATCATTCAACCGTAAGCCAAGATTGACTCAAAAAAGCATTAAAAATCAACCTATGTCTTCATCATCCATCCAACTCTCTATGACATCAATGCAGGATCCTACAGACCGTCCCTTGGACATGGCTTCTGCAAGTTTTGCTCGTGCAGCTTCATGGCGTCGCAGTAAGAGGACAGTATTCAGCACGGACCATCTAACTTGGGAGTTTGCTTTCTTCTGAGTAAAGCCTAAGCTCTTGAGTAACGTATCCAACTGTTCCAGAGCACAAGATGAGATGCTTAATGAGCAGGCATAAGATGTGTATGTCTTGGTCACGAAAATTGGATAGGTTAAGAAGCTAGATTGACCTTGTTTATATCTGCAAGACCTCCCTCAGCATATCCAAATTGAAGATATTCAGTTGCAACACCAGCTAACGCGATGCATGAAAATCTGTTTAGCATCTGAGCAAAAAGATTAAAGGCTATTAGTAAGGCATAAATATAACAATGTGCTCAACAAGTTAACATACCGTCGCAGATACTTTCCCTGCATTTACCTGCAAAATGAAGAGACAACAAAATAAAGTTTCGATATACAGCAAAAGGCTAAAAATTAACCTTGGAAGCCAGTCAAACTAAGCATTTCAGAACTGATTCTAAAGGCTTCTTCAGTTAAAATTTGAGGCAAAAGTTTCCCATAGAAAGCATATCGCAATAGCAACCATATCTACCGGATGCATTTATATCTAATCTTTTCAAGGCCACTTCATCATATTTGTAGTTCCGAAAGTCGCATTCAGGAGTAGCATTCAGCAGAGCCTAGGCTAATCAGTCAATAAATTGCCGTTGCCTTCAAACCTTTCCCTCCTTTTACTACATGCATTCGTCTTGGTTTGCCACTTGGTATAGACAAGCATTAGGACTCCCGTGCAAGATCTTATCGAACCAAGCCATCCATAAAACTTATTAAGATAGCAAGTCATGCCATCCCTTATAAGATTATTCGATTGAATTACACATACTTCCACTTCCTCTGACCCAGATACAGCAAACGTAATTTTGTCGAGAGCTAAGATATGGGGAAAGTACAAAAACATGGCTTACTTCTTCAAGGAACTCAAAATCCACGAAAGATGTCCCTGCTTGAATGTTGAGAGAACCTCCTTGCTTTAAAGCCTCCAAACTAGAGATTGTATATCCCCTGGGAAGCACCCCAACCAAGTATGCAATCAAGAAATGACCAGCTTCATGCTGCACCAAGAGAAGTATAAGTTCAATACTTCATAATTCAAACTTGAGAAATCATAGCAAATTACTGAGAAATCTTCTGGAAGACGTGGAAAGGGCAGAGAGAGAGGGAGAGGTGCTTTTACTTGAATGACACGGTTGTGGTACTTTTGACCGAATGTGTGACCAATAGTATCAAGAACCAAGCTGCCAACTCCTCCATCAAAAGAGACCTAGATCATGGATTAAGATGAACAACAATCCCAGTGAAATGCTGGTGTATTTCATTTGCTAAGTTGGCACATTTTTTTAACAGAAAACCAAGTCATTTAGAAATAAATAGTTTAGGATTAATTACCAAGTCAAAAGTCCATACAAGCAAGAACGCGAGTGCAATGTAAAGGATTTCTTGTGGACTAAAGTGAAAAGCATTCCAAGCAGCAATACCCCCAGCAAGAGCAGCAAGCTGCAGGTTTCTCTCTATAGAACCAAGTGTTTCATCTACAGGTGATAGGAGCGATGTCGTTTCAATTCCATTCAACTTCAGTTCATCCAATGTGTATAGTCTTTGAGGTACCTGTGCAATGAAAAAATTGATAAAACAGGAAATCTAGCTATTCTAGGGGCAATTCAAGCCCATTTTGATTGCATCCACTCCCCAATTGAGAAACTTAAAAGCACTGATTGGAATCATGGCATAGTTGCTCATTAAGAAACATATTATCAGTCACTTTTGGTCATGCTCATTTACCCCCCTTTTTTATTGAGCGAGGGTTGCCCTTAAACAATGAAACGAAGATGAGGGACATAAACTTGACCACGTAAAGCATACGCAGAAATAGCAAATGTAATTATAGACTCCTTAGTTATTTGAAATCCTCGATTCAGAATTTCAGACAATAACTAGATCCAGAAACTTGAATTCGCTACCATTTCATGAGAAGCAGTACAACATCCTAATATGCAAGAAGCCAGATAGCTTATTCTAGACAACTTAGTTCCTCGTTTCTCATCTTTCAACATTCAAACTAAATACCCATCATCACTCTCATAGTACCAAGTCCAAAATGTCATGCATAACTACAGACCTTATAAATCCCATATTAAGATACAAACAGAATACATTCCAATATGCGATATACCTGCTGAGCTGCGCCAAAAAACCGCAGACCCCCAGGCTTCCCCACCGTATCCTTGACAATTGCAAGTGCTGCCCTCTCATCCCCTTTTGATAATTCCTTGTCCACTTGATCAATAACATGTTTTCGCAAGACCCGAGCATCAGATGACAAGCAAGTCACCTTGAAACTGCATCGGAGCTTCAACGTTTGGGAGTTCGAGAGAAATACAGAACAACTTACGCCAACAGTATTAACTCCCATTCAAAAAGCTTGCACCGATCAACCACATAACTAATATTTGAATCATCAATCAAAAGTTCTTATAATGTAAATAGTAAGTATATATACAAGCTTTAAAATTAATTATTAAAAAAAATAAAAAAGAAAAAAGAAAAAGAAGAAGGAGAGAGAACCGGGATTTTGAATTCTAAGAATTCTCAACCACAAAGCGCAGCTGCAGCATTAATGTTATATTATCCACTTTGTCGTACTCGAAGTGACAACGACGTCTTTTGAATTATAATATGAAATTAAAAGAAGAAAAGGATAAGCTCTTTTTTTTTTCCTCTTCTTTTTTAGATAATTACATTCAGTTACTAGGGTTTGGGGTTATTACTTCGAAATGCACCTCTTGGGTCACCGAATCTTCGCCGGAGCAGTAGCTCCGGTGGAGGCAAGACCCTCCGAGTGGGAGGAACGACGGCGTCGAGCGCTGAGGAAAATGGACAGAGAGCTTTCAAGAGGATATGAGAAAAGAGCTTTGGGTACAGTGAAGTGGTTGCAGAGTAAGCCAGGTGGTCTTCATGGCTTCGGCGCTGCCAAACAGGTGGTGCACTCTCTGTCTCTTATATCTCTGTATTTATGGGCCAATTCGTCCTACAGTTTCACCTATATTATATCGAGTTTGATCGGAGCCCGGCTCACAGTTAGGTTAACTCGTTTTTTCAGTGCTCTTCAAATCAAGCTCAAACCTGAAAGTCTATTTCATGGATTTTTCAAGTTAACTTTATTTAAATACCCTATCGTCCCGATTCAACTCATTAACCCATTGCTAATCGAGTTTCGGTGATTAATATTGTCTTTTCATTTCTTTAAATTGTACAAATTATGGTTGAATGTGTAGGTACCGAAGAAGCCAACGTCAGTGGGTGAAATGAAACTCGATGGAGTTGATTATTCATACCTTAATCCATTGGTTGATTCAATTGTGGATACAATTTATAGGTGCATCCAATTTTCTTTAGAGGAAGAGGTATGCCATGTCCGCTAAAATGTGTAATATCGAGAATTTGAAGTGAGGAAGATGAAATAGTTTATGAATGTCTTGTTTTGCAGGATATAAGGATAAAAACAGCATCTGAACTACTTCAACTTGAAGAGGGCAGGGACTCCTTTTCTGATGAAGACCTTTTCATGTTTGCACAAGTAAAAAGATACATTTTTGCCATATTTTATGCTTCACACATAATTGAATTGGATAATTTCTTAGGGGTTTGGTTTTGAGCATTGGTATCATATACTTAGTCATTTTGCCAACTAATATTGGCCATATGATATGTCAATGCAGCATGAAGCTGGTCATTTTCTAGTTGGTTATTTACTTGGGATTCTTCCAAAAGAATATAAATTACCAAGGAAAGGAGATCTGAACGGGGCCCAAGTTATAGGTGGTAGAGTGGTGTTTGTGGGCTTGGAGTTTCTTAGAGTAAGTGCTTTCCTCAGTTTGATTACAATGGAATGCGACAAGAACAATCTGCAGAAAGACTGAAAATGTTAGGATGAGTTCATAATTTTCTTTTGGCCAATGCTTTCCCTTCTTAGAGCAATAGTATTGTTGAACTCGTAGCATGTATATTCTATTTCAGATAAGCGGTTTTAATTTTGTAAGTATTTAATCTGATATCATGCCACTGTAATTTGTAAACGATAACTGCTCTTACCTCTTTCCTGGTTCATTAACTGCATCTAAAATCACGACAACCTCACACATTGAGAAAAAAGCGAAAAAAGTCCATATATCATTATCAAGGTTTCAGCGATAACAACATTACCTAAATGAAAATGATTTGAGGATGATTTCCGCTGAAATTCTGCTGTTTCGATGGTGCAGGAAGACGGAAGAAACATTTCATCCAAGGTACATCCTTGTCATTGCTGTCCGTATTATGATCCATGAACTTGCGGCTTAACATCCTGGTAAAAACATAATTTTACTCACTTTTCTCGATTCAGGCTTTTAACAATTTATCGTGCATACTACTGGGAGGATTGGTGGCAGAACAACTTTCCATTGGACACACTGAAGGATTCCATTCAGATATCGACAAGGTCCGTAACCACACGACCTTAATCATGTTAAACCACGCTAAAGTGCTTCTGTTTTCACATTCCATTATATGTAACCCATCTTTATTACACTGAGACAGTTGGACAGAGTAATCAAATGGCGAGGGTTATCAGAATATGAAACCAACTTCCATTTGAAATGGGCAGCTGCGAATACAGCATTTATATTACACCGTCATCAGGAGACCACTTCAAGGCTGGCAGAAGCCATGGCAAGAGGAAAGTCAATCAGCTACTGCATTGATACAATAGAGCGTGCTTTGTGTCACAATGACATTTGAAAGAATTTTGGTAATTACAGTCAAATGGCAACAGGCACACAAAACTAATTAGACACAGTGACTTCTTCAAACGCAGAGTTTACTCGTGTAGCATGAACATGATTTTTACAAGAGCAACTAGACTAGACTAAGACTAGATGCTCCTGGAAGCAGCAAGATATATATTACAAAATCATCACTAATTTTCCCATTTAACCTAGCCACGAGCAAAACCAGAGTCCTAAAAGGAAGCCCACAAACCCTTTCCTTTACTTTTTCTTTCCCTTCCTTTTTTTTTTTTTTTACAATATTTGTTTCATCCTAAAATTCCTGAGAAGCTGATCCAATTTCTCCTTTGTCTTTACCCATCTTCTTAGGCAATAGGGTTTGGTGAATATTGGGCAAAACTCCCCCATTTGCAATTGTAACAGATCCCAAAAGCTTGCTCAACTCTTCATCGTTCCTCACTGCTAGCTGAATGTGGCGTGGAACGATCCGATTCTTCTTGTTATCTCTCGCTGCATTCCCAGCAAGCTCCAACACCTGAATAAATGGCAACCCCACAGTTACTCAAAAACCCTCATACTCATAATCCTAATAGATTTGATTCATATTAAACATTGGAATTAACCCTATGACTTCAGAACCCTGCCCTTTACAATCCACAAATTTGAAAACAATAATTAGAAACGAAGACACCGTTGCAATTAATCAGAAGCACTTTAAAAAAAGAAAAAATCCTTTCATGTTTAGAACCTTGCAATACTGATTCATTTCGATCAATATTAACAAAGAAACAACAATTAATTCACTAAAATACAATGTATCCAAATAACCACCAAAAACAGCCAATTATAAAAACCCTAACCCTAACACCTCAGCATGCAAACCGCAAGAAAGTGAGTGGAGAAACAAGCATACCTCAGCAGCAAGGTATTCAAGGACGGCAGAGAGATAGACGGGAGCTCCAGCGCCGACACGTTCAGCATACTTCCCGGCCTTGAGAAACCTAGCAATTCGACCAACAGGGAACTGAAGTCCGGCCTTTTGCGATCTCGACACCGACTTCGATGCCTTTGGCTTTCCCCTTCCACCTTTACCTCCTCCTTCCTTTGAACTCATCTTTAACTCGACGGATTTTGCAAACCCTAAGCGTAGATTCGGCAAAAATCGCTGGTTTACCGGTGCGTGTAGAAGAAGAAGAGAGTTACACGTCAAAACGTATGAAGTGAGAAATGAATGGGCTTCAAATATATAGGAAACCACAGGTTGCTTTTATTGGCCGTGGGTTCTCCACACGGATTGCCAACCTGGCGTCGTTTTTGGAATTCTTGTTTTTCCTTTCGCGGGAAAAAGGATACCCTTTTCCTTTTTTTATGTTTTCTCGTGATGTCTCGGGTTCTCTCCTCCTCGGTCTCTCACTTTTTATTCTTAGTAGCGGTCATACAACACTTATTCCTATACTTGCAAAAGTGTGATTCAATTAGATATGATTTATCTTAATTTGATTTTTTTAACTCAAATTTAATTATATGATTTGATTTATAGACTTTTTGAATTTAATTAAAACCAATTCAATTCGATTTGAATCATTTATATCGAATTTTTACTAAACAATTTTATCTTTACTAAATATAAAATTTAAAACAAAATTTACTTAACTTAATTTTAATAATTAATACAAAATTAAAATAAAAAAATAAAAAAATTAATAAAATCTATAAAGATTGATTAAAAAATATATAAAAAAATATAAAATAATTACATGAATTTTTTTTATTTAACTAAACGGTTTGGTTCGATTCGCTTCCTCAAACCAAATTATGAACTATTATAGGCATCTCATTTTTTCTATTTTATTTTAGTTGTTTTATTTAGCAAGAAATAAAAAATGAAAAATAAAAGAAAAGAAAAAAAATAAAAAATATAAAGTGTCAAATCAAATCGAGTCTAGTTATATTAAGTCAAGTCAAGTCAAGTCAAATCAAGTCATATCAAATCAAGTTGTATTAAGTCAAGTTGTTTAGGATCAAATCGGATAACAATGTGTGTTGAAATTAATAAATTCTAAAAGTAATTGAAGGATCGAGCTTCATTAAAATAATTTCAGTCTAATCTAATATAAAGTTGGTTTTTATCTAATTTATATTAAACTAAAATAGACTTAAGATTTATTACGAGGGTTATTAGGCTAAGTCAATTTGACCTGAATCAAGCCTGAAAAATAAAAAACCTAAATTAATATAAGGTTTCTAAAAGCTAAATCATATCTCCAAACAATCGTTATTGTATTTTTTGTATCCAGAATACGAAATATTCAATTGTAGATTTCTAAATAGTAAGTCGGCGATGATGTTTAACACGTTTTTACAATTACACAACCTACTGTCATAAAAACACCATCCCGCTAAATACGATCCAATCCCCAAACACTTGATTATACCCACACTGAAGTCTACTCACAATTGTACTGTACACTCATACACCCTAACGAAGCTAACCCTCACGCACAATACTTACCGAACATTGTTACACAGGCCTTAATACATCTCACTCTACTGCCTACACGTCCCACAGCCTAAACATACTAGCATAATACATCCCCCCTGATCACACAGCATACGCCATCAACTGCAACACTCCACAACACTTAACACCCACGCTGATCATGCCGTAAGCCACACATGCATGTCCAAACACTCGTAACGCATGCATACATGCCATCACCGATGCCAACCCCCAATAATACAACATACTATAGCACCCCCACATGCTGACACACTAACACGTGTACAGTTGTCACTCATTCCCAACTCTCACTCTAGCACACACTTCACTCAGAAACACGACTCACAAACATACTCCAACACATTGCCCTTCACTCGCGTTACTATCTTACATACACTTACATCCCTACACAGAACACACACTCATGGTTAAGGACAAAACACATACATGATTAAGGTCACACACACACACACACACATATTGTCAAAGATACAAAATGTACACAAAGTTCAAACTCCTACACACAAACGGTCCACTTATGCATCGTATAACATCCATTATCCATAATTAGTTCACGATACACACGCCCATCACACGCGATTCAGTTTGTTTAAGTAGCAATTTTTTTAATTAATTATTTTATTTTATTAGTTAATTTAATTATTTTTATTAATTTTTTTAGTGCAAGTTTTTATATTTTTTAATAATAGTTGTTCAATTTTTCTATAATTATAAATTTCATTAAATTGTATTTTTCGTAAAATTGCATTTTTTGAAAAAAACTGCATATCTTTTTTTTGAGATCTGTATCTTAATGCATCTAGATACGTATCTTGCATATAAGATCTAAAAAAGATACGTATCTTAGTAAATTTTGCATATAGGATTTAAAAAAGATATCTTTTGACACATAATGATTTTTTAAAAAATAAAAAAAATCTTAACTGGGATTTTTAAAAAGATTTAGTTAATTAAGTTTTTTTAAATAGATTCGCCAAATTAGATTTTTTTAGGTTTTTTTTAAATAATAATAAATGGTTAAATAAATGTAAATTTAGCTCGATTTTCAAAAATAAAAGAAATACACCCACTAAATATTTTAGAAAACAAAACTATATTAGTTTGATCTTGAATAGTGAGTACGTAGACACCTCCGGGGTAACCATAAAAAAATTTTTTAAAAAAAGTTTTTTTTTTAATTCATAAATAAAAAATCATAAAAAATTTATTTCAGTCACATTTTCGCATATTTGTACATATTTTGACATTTTTAGAAAAATTATAAAAAAAAAATGGAAGCCTATTAGTTTTTATTTTTATATAATAACTTAGTCTTAATAAGTTAACCTCCAAACTTAATTTTTTCTAATTTAATTTTCTAAAAAATTATTTTTTAGAATATTTGGTAGTTAAGTTAGGGTTTTTCCACCCGAAAACTCTAATTTCATTTTGTTACCAATGCAATCGGTTGGTGGCTCCCATTTTTTAAGCATTTTTTTAAACATTTAAAAAAAATATTTCCTTAATTTAATGTCGAATATTTTGTATTAAACAAATTGAGCTTATTATAAAATAAATAAAGAAAAATCTAAAAAAGGTTCGATGGAATTAGCGACTCCACTAGGGAAGCCTAATAGGCTAACTATGTAAAAATTAAAAATTAATTAATGGATTTTTTGTATATTTTTTTTTCTTTTGTTATATTATAGTTTTACTAATTGGTTTTTAATTATATATGCCTTAAGAAAAAAATCTGGCCTAATGGGCCTTATTAAGAATCTAAGGAGGCTTTATTTTAACAATTATTTGCATACTTAGATATTGTTGAACTTGGGCTACTTTAGGAACTTAGGATAGGCTATCATTATATAACCCTTAAGTCGCTAGGGTCTCTATCCCGATTAGTGGTGATAGGCGAGCCCACTCGGGCTTCAATGTAGTTCACTAGGTTTTTCTTCGGAAAGTCTTAGTGCTGCGAAGCTTAAAACCCATAAACTTAACCCTCTTGCATTATTACTTTTGAAAAAAGGGTAATCATTTTTAAATTATAGGAAAAGCTCGATTGTTCCTTGATCGGTTCGACTTTCTTTTTCAAAAAAGGAGAAATTAAAAATGAATAACCCTTATATATAAATATTTGCGAGCTTCATTTCTTTTTAAATCTCATTTTGAATCTACTTATATATAATGGTAATCTTTGAACGCGAGTTGATAATACTTCCTATAATTTATTAATTACCAGTCCTTATTACATTACATGTGTGTGTAGCATTTGCATTTTTACTAATGATTGTTTCTATTTAATCATTGTTATTACCTATATTACATGCATTTTATTTTTACATTGTCCCTTAGGAAGTAAAAGACTATGTAATTTGAAAAAAGAAATTGAAAATTGAAGAAGCTATAAAATTATTAATATCATATCCAGCATTTTGTGAATTTAATAGCTTTATTGTAAATAGTTATATCATTTCATGTTTTATGTAATATAGATATAGAAAGTTGGGTTAGCATTAATTCTGTGAACCCTATCATAGCCAGATCTACTGACTTTTATAGACATAAGATTTGATTTTTTTTTTTTCTTCTTTTTAGAAAAGATTAGTTAGGAGTTTATTTCTTTTTCTTTTAGTCCATTGTATAGGTTTGATTTGATGATAATTAATAAATTTATAACTTCATTAAATGAAAACCTTTATTGATTACATAGTCTTTTGCTTTTTTTTTTTTTTATTTCTTGATAGTTGCATTTTAAATAAAAAAATTTAAAAAATAAAAAACAAATATAAATAAATAAAAACAATAAAAGAAAAAAAAAGAAGAAGAAAATAACCAATAAAAATGAAAAAAAGAAAAACAACAAAAAAGAAAGTCTTAGTTTACAAAAATGTCTAAAACTCAAGTTTTTGTTTTGAGATTTTAAACCAGGTAAGCAAACTCAATTAGAAACCCTATATACAGTTGTTTTAAAAATGTCATAACTAAATAAGTTGAGTCTATAAACGAGTACTCGATAGTGAAACCGAGTCCGACTGGAGGGTCATAACACTGTAAGAAAACATAAACAAGGTGGCCAAACATATTTAGGCTCTCACATGGTCATATTTCCTTCGATTTCTTTTCCTTTTTAATTCTTTCAATTTCCACTCTCATGAAAGTTACGACACATGAAGTAATTTCGCTGAAAAAAGCTTGTGGGTTCTGCATATTAGCAGCTATTGTAATTCCACTAATCTAGCAGCCATTCATTAATTCTGGATATTGTTTGTACCTTAATCCCTATACCCTCACACTTCACACTAAATAAGTTGAGTCTATAAACGAGTACTCGATAGTGTCTTCGTACTCACGAGACCTGCGAATTGGAGAATTTGTAGATTTTCTTTTAAACGATATGATATTTGTAGTTTGAACACATTTGCCATATAAAGCGAGTCATTTTTTTTTTTTTTTAAATCTTCTTCTATTTCCATTCCTCCAGTGATTCGCTGACCGGAACAAGGCAAGTGTGTTCAATGGTGTTCGATGAAACGAGAAAGACGCAATGTTGTAGGCGGAAAGGTGAATAATAATGTAGAGAATGGTGTGTTTGATTCCGGTAGTGATGATCACTTTGATTAGCTGGTGTTTAAGATGTCACCGGTTGTTTCTCCGTCGACGTGGCAGGATCTTCGACTTGTTCTTTTTATCATCTCGCAGGTGTTGCACTTCGATACGGGGTTGCGGATAGAAAAGCTTGCTCCTCCTTATCAATGTTGTGTTTTTCATCGATCAGGTTAGTTTGTGATTATGTTAATTTCTGATTATTTGATTGTATATAAATAATATGGCTGATTCTGTAATGTTTTCGATATAATTAAGAAGTTTATTGGCTTTGTTTGGGCATGTGATTCCGGTAATTGGATGGTTTTTGTCGAATTCATAGGATGCTATGAATTATATTGGCAATGTGCATTGGCAAAATGGGGCGAGGAAAATTCGGGTATGCTAACTGTAACAGATGAAAGCACAAGGACCAAATTGAAAAAGTGTAAAAACACTGGGTAACTATGTGTAATTTAACCTTTTATATATATTATATCTTTTGACCATTTCCATCCCATGAGATCGATCCTTTTTGCTTGTATTTGGTCATGGCTGCTCAAAATGGGTTATGAGTCACACTAAATAAGCAGCACTATATAAGGAAGAGAAGAGATATCATATATATTTTATATGATATCATACAGACATAGTTGACCGATCTCAGTCGGCAGAGTTGTTTATTTAGACAAAATTCCATTGGATCGGGCTTCTTTTTCAATTGTCATCCTAAAAGTATAAAAAAAAAAAAAAAGGCTATCACTTGTGCCTGATTAAGAAATATATGGATGAGTAAGGTAATGACAACACACAGCAAACAGATAAGAGCATGAGCAATATATATATGTGTGTGTGTGTGTGTGTGGGGTAAAAGCTGAAGCACTAGTAATAGTAAAATTTTGTGTTGCACTTAACACTAACAGTACTGTCACTACTCTATTTAAAAAGAGTTGGCTTCCTTTCCTACATTCCTTCATTTCCAGCATTCAGGTTCATCAGGCTTTATTAATGGAAAACTAGGAGGAAAAAGCTTCTTTAATTTCCTTGTGGGAGTTGAAACAATGGTGTTTCATTGACATAGCAAGAACAGATAGGAGCAAATTAGCGGTAAGATTGCAAATGTTCTGTTCATTGCTTGAACAACGGGAAAATGGCATAGCTAAAAGAAAACCAAAGGAAATTGTGTGTTTGTTACAGGTAAAACGTTTTTTTTTTTTTTTTTTTTGTTAATATTGGTTATAATGAAAGCATATAGGATTTCTGAAATACTTTGTATAATCATTTTACAATATCTTATGTAGTCAAGGAAAAGCGGCAAAACAAACACACCGGTAGTCTGCTCTTAAAGTCAGGGTGTGACATGTTTCCTTGCGATAGTGTCGATACTGGTACCTTAATCTCCTACCTTTTATTTTCTTATTATCGGTCCTAGGAGATCAAATTGAGAAAAGGGGTTAGGGAGGGACATTACTATATCTTATGTAGATTTGTCATCGTAGCACTCAGTTAGCATATATAGGTTCCACTACTACTACTACTAGCAATCTCATGATGCATGATGCTTATCTGCATGTATCTATATTATGCATGTCGATACTAGCAATTTCATTTTTCTTTGCTTTCATACTCTGTTTGGTCATAGAGTGGTGACAGACGATGGTGTCTCTTCGGTTGAGCTTGGTACTAGTTTTTGTTTTGTTAGCTGGAGCCATGGTAGATATCCTGGATGCTAGGCCTCGCCGTATTCTGGTGGACACAGACCTTGACATTGATGATATCTTTGGTCTCATTTATCTGTTGAAGCAAAATCGATCTGAATTTGATGTGCAGGTATATTGTAATTCTTCAGGAAAATTGTTGAAGTTCATCAAAACCTTTTACTCAACACAGTAATTTAGAAACATAACTATTTGTGCAATTGTTCATCTGACAGATAACATGGCTCATCTTAAAGAATTAACATTCATGTCTTGTTGAAGTATGAAATATACAAGTCCACTGTAGACCTAACAAGTTTAAACTTGATAAATTAGTTATAGAACTTAATTCAACATGGGTATTGGAGCTAAGAGATTGAGAGTTGGAACTCTGTACCATCAATTCAACCCCATGTAAATGGTGTTAACATATAAAATATGAAACTCACACCTGACTGATCTAACAAGCTTAAGCTGATTGTGGTGCTAAATTCAGCATATTTTTATTCATCTTCTTTTTGTTTTTGGATGTGTTGTCGATTTCAAATAATGTAGTATAAGCACAATATGGCAGGCAATTACGGTAAGTGCAAATGGATGGACTGATGCTGGGCATGCTGTTAATCATCTGTATGACATTCTTTTCTCAATGAATCGGGATGACATTCCAGTGGGAGTGGGTGGAGAAGGAGGCATTTGGCCAAATGGAACAATCGAAGCGGATGTTGGTGGTTATTTACCAATTATAGACCAGGTGCATTTTTATAAGAAAACGATTTTCAGTCTGTAGAAGTCTGATTTGTATCCATGGGTATTGAAAAGAATAAACGATTTTTACATTCATGTTCTCTCATACTTGGACTATTTTGCAGGGACTAACAACAGCTGGAGGGTGTCGATATAGACAAGCAATACCACCAGGGCAAAGGGGACGATTAGATATTAATACTAACTATGGCTTGCAGAGGAAATTTCTTCCACAGGTAAAAAAAATATCAAATTGTCAGAGGGCAGAATCTGTTATATTCAATGTTGCCAAGAGCATTTTTGCATGGTTAGAGTTCAATGAGGAGTCTTAAGTCTGTTTGGTACAATCCAGGCTGTGGTAAATGAGGGTGCATCAATTTAGACATTTTGACATCCCTCATATTAACTTTATTATTCTGTGTTTCAAGTGAAAGAATTTGACTTAAGGTTATAATTTTTGGGTTCATAACTTTTACCATGCTGTACTTCTATTCATTTATTTTTTCTGGCATCGGGTAGATCTATAGCTCTAGCTCTAGCTCTAAATTTGACAGGGTGATAGGAAATATACTCCTCTAAGGCAAGCTACCGCTCAGCAAGTAATAAAAGCTGCAGTCTCTCGGGGTCCCATCACAGTGATTCTTATGGGTTCACACACAAATTTTGCCCTTTTTCTTATAACAAATCCTCATCTAAAGAAAAACGTGGAGCAGATATTTGCAATGGGTGGTGCCATAGAATCAGATTGCTTGAAGGATGGATCTTTTGAACCAAGGAAATGTTCCCGCATAGGAAACTTATATCCACCGGATACTAATCCATATGCGGAGTTCAACATTTTTGCTGATCCTTTTGCTGCGTATAAGGTGATATATTCACTTATAAATTGTCAATAACTTCTGTGATGATGCCGCAGATACAATGGTTTGATCTTGTAACAAGAAGCTTTTAGAGGTTTTTATCTTTATTGGCGCTGTCAACTCAAATATCCTTCATTTTCCAATGTCAAAACTTTTGTATCTGAGAATTTAATGATTTTGTACCAAATTGGTTTTGAGACCATTAAGATATTGTGGCTGTTAAGCTTGGCTTCAAAACCATTTGATCAAAGTTTAAGCTATAAATCACTGACCATTTTTTATATTTTATACTTACCTCCCTGCCTCACTCGCGGGATGAGACTTTTGATTGAAGTTTATTAAATTGATTACTTAATTGAGAGCTTGAATGACAATGCAGGAAGTTGAATTTAGGACTTCCTCCTCTCTTACCATGTCAAGTTTAGCTCTACAAACACCTCATCAAAAGTTTTAAGTTTTTAGATTGGTGTGCCTTTTTTATATTTTATACTTAAAATTCACAATATCAAAGAATAGTATTTGGGATTTTAAATGTCTTGAACTCTCGTATTTAAAATTGACAATAGTATGTTCATTACTTATGTGTGCATGGATACTATCTCACACAATCAGACTCACATCATCCCTATGGTACACTTCAAGCCAAAAAACCTACCTATAATAACATTTGTGATGTCCCTAGATAGGCCACAATGTATCATATTCTATCTTATGCCTGCCCATGGAGATTTTTGGCTAGGTATTGCATTCAGGGATCCCTGTTACATTAGTTACTTTGGATGCAACAAGAAGCATCCCAGTGGATAAGAACTTCTACATGGAATTTGAGAGGAGGCAAAGTACTTTTGAGGCACATTACTGTTTCCAATCATTAAAGATGGTTCGCAATACGTGGTTTGGCAATGGTTTTCATGAGGTAAAATATCATATCATCTGCCAACAGCTTGAAACTTGCTGCCATTCCTTATCCAGCTCATGATACCATATTTTCAAGCTCTAGTTCTATGTAAATGGGACTTGTTGGATTCATTGTCCCTGTACAGGACTATTGCATGTGGGATTCCTTCATGGTAGGTGTTGCGCTATGTATCATGCGTAACAGAGGGAGCCAAAATGGAGAAAATGAATTTGCTGAAATGGAATATATGAATATTACAGTGGTTACTTCAAACAAACCTTATGGGCTGATGGATGGCTCCAATCCTCTTGTTGATGGTTTGGTAGTCCCAAAATTCAATATCTCAAATCATGGAGTGCATGGAGGTCATGTTCAAATGGGAATGCGGGATCCGTTTTGCAATGCAGACAAGCAAAAAGCAAAATGTAAGGTATCAGCTTCCTAAAGTCCAGAAATCTTAATCCTTAGTGATGTAGAGCCATATCTCTTCTTCTTCAAATCACTCATCAGAGAATCTGCGCAAACAATCTCACTGGCATATTACAGAACCCAACCGTGGCCAGCCCTTTTCTATTAAACAATGCAGTGTCCCCCGGTTGGTTTTCAGCATTAAATTCGATCTCTCTTATTGCTTTTCTGGGCCAGCCAACTTCCAAATGGATGGTTAGCTAATTAATTAAGATTGTCAATATTGATAAGATGAGAAAATGATCATGCATTGCCAATAAATCTCTATAAACATTACAAGATCATGCATTAGGATAATTAGTTTTCTTCCACTGGACATTCCACCAGGAAAATTTTCATGGCAACAAAAATGTTTTTGTCTGCGGATTTCTACTATCATCATTGCCATGGGCTGATGTTACAACTCTATTATCTGAATAGGATGGTTACACAGAAGAGGTACATGGTGAAGAAGCTGTGCAGGTTCTTCTTGCCACAAAAGCTAAGCCAAGTCAAGATGTCAAGAGTTCCCTTAAAAGAGAATTTTACCAAAACTTCTTGAATGTAAGCTTAAAGTCCATCTCACTTACATTTTAGTATTTAGGTTCTTCCCCATACTTTTCATATATATTTTCTATGCTATTAGAAAATTTACCAGATTCCATGCAATCCTGCTGCTTTGACTAAGTCTTATGACCCCATCTCAGGTTGTAAATCATCCTCATCAAAGTGGAAGGTTTAGTATTAGAGAACAATTTCCTCATCAAGATGATGTTATCCCCAAATGTTTCCCTAGGACAACATCAGTGGGAAGGTTAGTTGTCTTTGACATGGACATGAGTCCAGGAGACTTTCTTGCTCTTTTGTATTTGTTGAAAGCACCTGAAGACATTAATCTCAAGGTAGAATTGACTGTTTTTTTCTCCACTGTCTTGTTTAGTGTGCTAGTATTTTTGTGCATTTTGTTGTGTGTATAAAATATTTGAATCAGCAAGTGCACATATATAGTTCTCTATGATATGTTTTCTTCATGTTTTATCAAACAGGCAATATTAGTGAGCCCGACTGGTTGGGCAACTGCTGCAACCATTGATCTTGTGTATGATGTACTGCATATGATGGGGCGTGATGATATTCCAGTTGGTCTTGGAAAGGTATTTGCAGTAGGGCAGAAAAATCCATCTTTCTCTATGATTGGTGACTGCCAATACAGAAAAGCCATTCCTCATGGTAGCGGTGGCTTCTTAGACTCTGATACACTTTATGGATTAGCTGGCTACTTACACCGTGGTCCTAGAAGGTGGTAGTCTTACTCTCAACTATTTTTGCATAACTTTACTGTGTCATGTAAGATTTAGTTGTCATTCAATGTGGTCAGCATAACTCATGGCAGTTATTTGGTTAAATGTATGAGTTTTCAATTGATATTGTGCAAATGGCATCTTCATTGGGAATGAGACTCCCTAACATTCAGTTTGTCCTGCTTGAAGGTATGCGGCGGAAAGTTCAGTGCATTTTGGAGCTCCTTGGGATGTTGATAACGCTCAGCTCAGACAGCCTCTAGCATTAGAGGTCTGGAACTCTGTTGTTGAATCATTAGAACCAGGGACAAAGGTTACAATATTGACCAATGGGCCTCTAACAAACTTAGCTCAAATTCTTAATGTTGAAAATTCAAGCTCAGTGATACAGGTATATTACCCTACATTTTGTTGATACAGGTTTGCCAACCGTTTACCATCCATGATTGAATAACGACTGATAACAAACAAATTCTGGGGAATTGCCTATCCATATCCTTTCTAATGCGCCAATGAGAGCAACTCTCATTTTAGTGAATGCTGCAAATTTTCTCTTTTAGTAATAGTGGACGTATGCCTGAATAACTCATTTGGATTACGTATAGTTACTAGAATTTAGAGTGATATGCGTTGATGTTGCTCCTAGGAAATGAATACAGAGTATGGAATGGTGGTTACTTCGAATACAAATAACTTGGTTTTTATGCAGGATGTATTCATTCTCGGGGCTCACATTGGTGATAAAGATGAAAGAGGAAACCTCTTCACCATACCTTCCAACAAACATGCAGAGTTCAACATGTTCCTTGATCCTCTGGCAGCTAAAGCCGTCTTTGAGTCAAAACTCAACATAACTATCATCCCGCTCAGTGTACAAAGGAGAGTCAGCTCCTTCAGAGGAATACTTGGCAAATTAAAGTCAACAAAGAAAACTCCCGAAGCTAAATTGGCCCAGCTTTTGCTAAGAAGACTTTGGCTACTGCAACAGCATCACCATAGATACCATCACATGGTAAATTTTGTCCATTCACTCCAACAACACAATTAATGAATTTGACTTTTGCATCAAAATGTGGAACAGTGCCTAGGTAATTTGTAATGGATGAAAAATTTAGATCTACAGCCAGCTGACAAAAGCTTTAGCCTGTTAGATTTAGCATGGTTTTTCTATTTTGTTGGTTAATACTCCTCCTCACTTGTGGATTGAAATTTTGTTTAAAGAACATCGAGTGGATTATTAAATTAAAAGTGAAACGAATGTGCAAAGATTTAAATTCACGATCTCTTGTTCTGGCGCAAGACAATTGCTTCGTTTTCTAAAGAGTATAGTGTGACACTATGAAAAACTTGCTTGCCATGCATACGAGAACCTTCATTGTGTTGTGCTGGAAACTGACTTGACCTTTTACTTGATAACATACAGGACATATTCTTGGGAGAAATTCTAGGTGCAGTAGCATTGGCTAAGTTCAACTCTCATCTAAAGGAGACCTTTGATTATAGTCCAGTCAAGATTATAGCAGATGGAAATGAATTAGAAATTGGGCGTATTGTCATTGATGAGAAGAAAGGCAAATCAGTGAGAATATTGAAAAGTATTGATGAAAATTTATATTATGAACATTTTGCAAAGGCTTTAGGCTCAAAACGAAGCTACAGTGCAAAGGAGATCGATACAGACAATTGGAGGGGCGCCAAACGACTAATAATGTTTCTCAAAGCAAGTAATGGCTTGTGGCCTGTACAGTTGGGAGTGTTTTTCTTTTTCCTATGTGTACACATAATGGTCTTTGTAAGAACCAGGCTGTGAAGAGTTGAGAGAAGCTGATCCAGGGAAAAAAGTAGGTAAAAGTGGTTATATTTAAACATATATACGTCATCTGTTGGTTTTTTAGATTACTTTGACTAAAATATGGATCTTAATCCCATCATTATTCAAGTGAACCGGTAAAAATTAGGTTTTGATTATATCTTGTCTTCTCTTTTTTTTTTTTTTTTTTTTTTCTTCCTTTGGTAATATTTAAGCTATGGTCTTATATCGCAGGCCTTCTTTGTTCAATTTTATTCTGTTTAGATCTCTTATTAACATGTAAGATTAGCTTGATCTAATGGATTTATTTAAACAAGGCAAAGCACCTACTTTTTTATTAAAGATATCTTAAACTTCGAGGTTGCATCATACAACGTACTTGCACTAAACTTGATAAGGTGGTCCTCCGAGATTTCATACATTCATCTGGCTATGACCTATCAAGAATGCATTGTTGGAATACATGGAATATTTTAGTGCCAGTGATGAATGACGCTAGAGATGAGCCAGCGGACAAAGGTGCATGGTATATCTATATTGTTAAATAAAAACAGATTATTCGACTTGAAAGTATATAGTTGTGTCATGGTCACTTGAATTTTGCATGGTAAAATTTAAGATTTATTGTGGATTTCTGTGACAAAATTATTGGTAAATTTCTTGTGACGATAAATAGTTACATTGGTCGAAGAATTGAAAAAAATTCACATATTATTAAGACAAAAATATTGGCTTTATAATGCATGGCAATTTACACATACCAATCTATGGAGCTTATAAATTGACAAGACAATTTATTTGGCATATAAAAGTGGGAAGTATTTAATGTTACTAGTGGATTTTCTCCTCCTCTTTGTCTCTTGAATTAGGAATTTTATATTATTATTTTATCAATTTTATTATTGTTCATTATTTGTATGCTTAAACAAAATTTTAATCCTAATTATCTCTAACAAGTAGTATAATTGAAATAGCAATAGTTTTCTTTTTAAGAAACAAACTTATATTAAAAATATTTCAAAGTACATGCATCATGGGTATAAGATACTTTAATAATATAACCTAAAGTCTTCAAACGTTTGGACCAGTCATTTTGTTGGTATTAGAGCCTCTCAACTGTTTTTTCTATATGATAGAAATTTGAGATTTTTAAGACTTTAAGTGAACCACTAAATGAATATAAAATATGTATTGTCTCTATTTGCGTTGATATCTACGGACAAGGAGACATCCCACTTAACTTTAAATAGTTTAAACTTATTAACAACTCAAATTCTATGTATAAATTGGAGATTTAATTATTAGTGTTGATTGAAGCTATGACTATTAAAGAATGCCTTACCATGAAAAAAAAAAAAAAAAAAAACTATTCAATATTTGAGAAAATGGATATATTTTTTTTAATTGAAGTATCCTCCAAATGGTTTTTGGTTGCCAACTATAATGGTCGGTGCCTTCATAAAATAAAATAAAAGAATGCAATTATGTTGTGAGAATTCTATGCCTCGATAAGCCAATTAATTTCAATTGTATGACATGAACTATGTATTATTGTGCCTCCTTAAATAATAATATTTATTCTTTTTCAACCTTTTTAGCCGGTCAGTTTGTATGTATTTATATATACATATATACATTGGTAAGAAGGGAAAAATAAAGAAAAGAAAAGAAGATTCCTTGTTACGTAAGAAATTAATGCTAAGAAAAAGCATGATACATCAACAAATGACATCGTAAGTCTTAATACACCTGAATCTGAAGTTGTTCAGCATGTGCAGATGAACAGAACCATCAGACCAATTACCAATTACACTGACACACGGGCACCTTCATTGTCTTTACGGATATATATTTTAAATCTTTGTGAGAGACCTAAATCTATTCTATCGGTGCGTGGACATAACTGGGTATATGAATATTTGAAATATTACCAGTTTAATCGAGAAAAACTTTGATGATATTAATATATTGTGTAAATACAATAAGATTATAATACATGAAAATCGAATGATAATTTCTTAAAAACTATTATAGTGAGGTTCAAATTAGTTATAATGGAAAAAAGTTTCAATAAAAAATAAAAGTGAACTATTCACGTGTTACTATATATTTATATAAAGTATTAGAATTATTTAAAGAAAAGAAAAATAAATACGTGAATAAGCGACAAATTATTACTATTAATTAATAGAAATATGAAAAGTTAAATTTTAAAAAAATTAAAAAAATATGATTCAAGAACTTCTAAAGTGACCTTTGAAAATGCAATTCACATGAATCGGCTCGAGCTTGTAGCCATAAAAATAGTGCCTAGTTCAACTAATTAACGATGCTAATGGTATAGAACTAAATCCGATCAATGCACACCTCTAATTGTGACTACTTTCATAAGAGGCAATTATAGAGGTGTGAGATTACTTAAATGGACTTCCAAGTTATGTTTAGTTAAGTAAATTAATAGGATAAGACCGGAAATTAATAGGTTAAGATTGTTTTATAAATATAATCAGAAAAAAAAATTACTCTTATTTTCTGGGTTCGACATGCATTCATTTGGAGTTATCAAAATGTGCCTAACTCATTAAAATAAATGATGGGAACAATGAATGAGAATTATTAAGGAACAAATCTTCCTTATAAAGATTTACAATTTCGCATGTGGGTGCAAAGGGGGCAATGAAAGACTTGTTAGATTTTGTAAAATTGAAATTTTATATTGCATTAAAGGTACGGGAATTTTCTTGTTAATTTACCCTTTTTTTTTTTCCTTCAACTATATCTTATTACAATTTTAGAAAAATCGGAGAATCAGAGCTACTTTATCTTATCTTATTAGAAGATTAATATTCATAATATTATATTAGGATGATCTTGATAATTTATTTAATTTTTAAGAGACACGGTCCATTTTTTATATTATTATAAACATATATATAAAGAAAAATACCGTCACCGAACATTGTCAGTATGATTTGGAAGCATATTTATTTTTCACATTTATGCGACATATAAAAGAGAAGGAAAATTTATCTCTTAAGACGAAAATTCTGATACTGCTCAACGGATATGACATCATTGGCATGAGCATAAGGATGGGCAAGAGCATATGACTATACAGGAGGCAATCAGCCGGTGGCTGCCGAAATCTGCTGCTCCAGCTGCTTAATCAATCAAACACAACTTCACTTACTCAAATTCATCTCTAATTTCATTTCAATAAACATATCATCATATAGTTAGTAAGTAACGGATACTTACACTGAAAAGAGTTTCCAGCTTGTTTTTCACAAGAAAATACTCATGCTTCACTTGTTGCAAACATTTCAAACACCTGAACCAAAAAAGAATATGTTCCACCTTTAGAGTTCAGCTTTTTTTTTTTTTTTTAATTCTAAAAATGGATCCATGCAAATGAAAATTTTTATGGTTTGGTATGTTAAATGAAGTTTTTGATCGGACATTTTTCAATGGTTACAAAACTAATTTTCATTATTGCTCAACATTTATTATGCACTTAAGGAAAAAATTAAGTGCATAAAAAGGTAATAAGTTATTTTTTATGTGACGCGATTAAAAAAAAAAAAAAAAGAAAGAAAGAAAGTACTGCTAGTTAAAATTTTCTTATAAATAAACTCACCCCTCAACATTTTGCAGCTCACAGTAGTCGCGGAAGGCAATGCAGGCCCTTTGAACTCTATGAGCACCGACACTGCCATGTCGTTTAATTACAAAATCACAATTATTTTAATGAGTTCTAACGATTTGTTGCGAAGAAGAAGAAGAAGAAGAAGAAGAAGAAGAAGATCCTTGTGTATAAAATATACACATCTATATTAATTTCCCTAAATTCATTAATAAGTAAAATCTGAAGGAGTTTTTTGATATTGTGATACTGGGGGACTAATTAAATTTTACCTGGAACTGCTGCCTTTAAGCTGATGAACATGAGTGTCCACTTTTCTGAAATCAACATTCTGCTGATCCCTATACATTCAATTGCACCAACAGTTTAAAAAAGAAGGGTACATCATGAAATTTTTACAAGCTAATATATATATATATAATGAAAGTTATCTCACAAATCAAAGGCCAGTTGATTAAGAAGCCTGTCAGAATCCTGGAAGAAAAGAGAAACAACTTCCACTACGAAGTTAGGGTTAGTCTCATCTTGTAGTTGCTGAAGTTCTCTGAATTGTTCATCCAAATATCCCTATAATTAATCACACCACACACAACAGAATTATTCTCATAAAAAATTAAACAAACTACTAGAAAAAAAAAAAATGAAAATGTTTTTAAGATTTAGTATATATATGTACATATACTGACTTCATGATATAATAAAGCTGTGCAGTCCTTAAGTTGCCTTTTCAACTCAACTACAGCATCCATTGCAATTGGCAATCTGCAGCTTCTCTTCTAGTTCTCTCCAAGGATAGATTTTGCTTGTGGTTTCAGTTATATATATATATATATATATATATATATTACTTCTTCTCCATTCTTGAAAGACTTATGAATACCCACAAAGTAGATATTGGGAATTTATTACTCTCTTCTCACTCTCCAAACTTTATTGTGTTTAGCTTTAAACTTGGAGTGAGCTCTTCTAGTTCTCGAGTGTAAATAAGGACAACGCTGAAAGTCACCAACCCGCTTTACCGTTACTGTTGTCTGTTTTTCCATTTTCTCCCTTTGTCTTGTATCCCGTCGGTCCTCCTCCTTCTTTGCCCATGAATTTTAAATGCTTTTTCTTTTTTCTTTTTTTTCAATTTTATATTAAAATTTTTATTGTATTCAATTAAATATTATTTACCATTATTAATCCTAAACCTCAATATCGATAGATATTGTATTTAATTTGAACTGTATTCAATTTAACTTCGATGTTAATGAATGTCATATGTTGAATAAGAGTCCACTTAATTAGTAACTTATTTAGAAGTTTAAATGCATAAATATTGCAATATTATTAATTAAATTTAACAGAACTAATAGTGTATATATAAAGAATGAGCCGATAATCCTATTGAATATGGTATCTATATATATTTTACTCTATTGGATAGGTTCTAAGTGAGTATTGAAACTTATAAGATAAATTTTAAATAATAATTTTTTAGAATTTGTACTTTAAGGTATATAAGGTATATTTTTCAAGATACTAAATACCTATTTTGTCAAATTGATTAAATAATATAATATATATTAACTAATGAAAAACAACATTATATTCTTTTTATCAAGAAAATATTATATTTATGTTGAAAAGAAATTTAAAACTTAAACCTAAGGCTCTTTTGTGTGATGTTTTATATTTGTAAATGATAATTTTCATTGATTTGCTGTAGGTTCTGTAGGTTTATTTAATATCTCAAAATGAAATAACGAAAATAAAAAAATTATTATATTTTTATATCACAAGTTTTATTAGAAATTCCATAGTTTTATATACGGAAGAACTTGTAACATTATATATTAATTACATTTTTAATAATACATAAACTTAAAATTTATGAAGAAATAAGAAAATTTATAAATTTTACAAGATACCTTATATCCTATATGTTTTGCATGATATAAGTTCTAAGATGGTTCCAAGGGGAATTCTGGTTCAAAAATTTGACAATCTATTTTTTATAAAATAACATATCGTATCCATTCCATATTTGTTGATCGCTAATATATACAACGCATGACGTTTACAGGATACTAATATTAAAATACAAACTTAAAAATAAAACAAATTTCGGACACTGGCCACCACGTTACCCCATTAAGAAATATATCAATATTTTACAAAAGTTGGTTTTTGATTCCAGAGTACAACTTGATAGATATAATGTTTCATTTCCCCTTCCCATCCTCTTTTCTTTCTTTTTTTTGGTTTTTTTTTTGGGTTAACTAATCTGACCTGTTTTGCTGTTCTCATCGCATTCCATTTTACTTTTACCATAATTCAACAAATATTAACAAGTTATACAATTTATGCCATTTATCAATTATTACCAAGCGAAGACTTACCGGCTTCCATCTTTTGTTTTTTTTTTCAAGTTTTTAGATGCTATTATGTAATATATTATGTAATAGAATAGATGAGTGTAAACAATTTGGTTGAGATGGCATATAAAGGATTTGAGCTCGACTTAAAGTGATATTTGATGAGTTTAAACTTGATCTGGATTCAATTGAGTTTGTTTGGTCTTTTTTCTTTTCTTTTTAGATTATTTAAAAATTAGTTTTCTTTTAACTAGAATAATATAATTAATATTTAAGATCTATGAAAACTCAATTAATATTTAAAATTAACTCGACCTCTATTAGACTTACTAGGTCATAAAACTAATTATTATAAAACTTAAGTTCAATGTGATATATAGGATATTGTAACTAAAGCTTAATTGCAACCCAACTATAGTTAAACCAGATCAGAGTAAATATCAATTCGAATTTAAACAGCTTATAAACGGTATTGGTTTATTTATATCCTATAATAATTTGGAAAAAGGAAAAAAAAAAGAGAGAAAAAAAGGAAACGTTGGGTAGTGACAAAGCACACGTCATTTTCTTTGCACGCACTCTCCCTTCACAACTTTTATTTTTATTCAATCATATACCACGCTTATGCTTTTAGTCTTTTCAGAATTTACTCTCTAATTTATCCTTTGTTTTCTTGTGCACGTGGTATGTTGTTTTTAGTAGAAGAAGTGGGGAATGTACATGGTTTTTAGTATGGAAAAAACCAGAAAGAACTAATTTCTTTTATAGGGAGAAGGGTTGCTTTGGTAATTGCATATATTACATAAAAAATAGCTCTTTTCCCTTAAGTAGTACATAAGAAAAAGAGTTTTTGTAATATTTAAGGGAACGGGGTTTTTAGTGTAACATATAAAATTATCAATTCAACCCCTACTCTTATAAAGAAAATTAGTCTATTAGTTAAGGGGAAAGGGAATTTTCGTAGAATATATGAAATTACCAAATAACACTTTTCCCTTCCCTTGAAAAAAGTTTATGCACGACATCTTTTATTTTAAATTTTATATAATTACGTTTATTTTCCATCTATAATATCTCAACTTAAAAATAATACATGGTCAAGCCAACAAGTGATTGATGATTTTAACTATTCAACCCAAAAGCTTTTAAAATCGATATTCTCTACTTAGATCATATAATCCACTATTAATTTTTTTCTCATAATTTATGTGGCACACCACTCATACGGGTATTGCACTATAAAACTGTCATACCACACTCTCCGTTAAGGTCTTTAGTTATTTTTGATGAGTCTTAATTAGTGATGCACACTCAAATGTTTATTCTTTGCTAACTAATTTGCTAATCTGGAAAAATATACATACATACATATATATATATATATATAATGTTTTACTTACAAGTGATCGTAGGTGTATGCTTGCCAATAGTAATGATGAAATCAAAGGTGGCCTTGCCTTTATAACATTATAAAATATCTATATGCACCTAATAGATCTTTCTCACCATATCAAAAGCTTGTCCATGATGAATTATTTAGGTTACTCGATTGGCTAGAAAAAAAAGAACCTAAGATAGGTTAATAGGACACTCTAGGACCACTCTAGGTGAACAATTTCCTCCTGATTTAAATGGCATCCTAGAGGGTCCATGCTGGCGTCGGGTATAGAATATGGATTAGATTTCAAGCTATATTATAGAGCATGCCATGGCACTACCGCAAGAAAACAAAACACAATCTTGCTTGGGCATCCAAAGTTAGAAATCATAGATGATGAATAAGAAATAAACAAATTTGTACATATAGGCATCTTCCCAAACAAATAAAGTATCTAAAAACAACTTCGGATGTTATACCATTTGCTCTACTTCTAGGGTCATGGAAAATTTATGATGAAGCAAAATTGCTCTATGGTTCTTTTTTAAATAATAAAAACAACCTTTGTCAAAATAGCTAATCGACTCCTTCATCTAGAAAGTAATGAAAAAGATTTTTCATATTTATATTTTGAAGAAGAATTAAATACATGATGTTATACATAAACAATGATTAAGGTTTGCACTTGCATTCATGAGGGTAAGGGTTTAATTCTAATTAAACTCATATTTTTCTCACTGGATTGGTTTTTATTCAAAATATAATATTGTTTTTTTCTTCATTAGATTTCCATAACTAACAAAATTCTCTTTGCATGCTATTTAGTAATTAATAGTTATAATATAAATTATTATATCTGTAAGCATCTTAGTTACTAACCATCATTTTCCTAAAAATTCAACATAAAATTGCATCCAATATTTCTAAAACTTTCAAAATTGCATGGATCATCAACCTTTTCGACAAGCACTTATGCCTCGGGGTGGCAAAAATAAAGACTAAATCGAACCAATCCACAAACCGAATTGAACCAAATTGAGAGTATGATTTTTCTAGCAAATTAGTTTAGAAAATTCCTAAAGCAAACCATATTGTTAATTTATAATTGATTTGGAGAGATAAACTAAACAATTTGTAAAACTAAACAATTTGTAAAACCAAATCAAGCGGTTTTATAAAAAAATTAGTAATGCTTTACTTTGCAATTAAAGAATTTCTTTCATTGTGATATATATTTATATATATATATAATATGTGATTCAAAGTTTATATATATATAAACAAAATATTTTTATTAATAAAATTGGCTGTTAACAAACATTTGAAATATCCTAATTGCATGAATATTGATTTCATTAACCTCTAACATGATATAAATACTTATTAATATTAAATAAATTCAATACTTTTATAAAATTACATGTTATGTAAATATATTTTTCTATATTAGAAAATATGGTTCATTTTGTAAACTAAATTGAAATTTTATAATTTGTAAAAGTTAATAGTTTGAACCATATGGTTTGATTCAAAGTTATAAAAAATAAAATTATAAAAAAACAAACTATATTTTTATTGTTTGAATTAGTTTTGATGGAAAACCAAACCAATCTAAATTATGTCTATCTCTCCTTTTGCTAAGAAGTAATGTTGTTAAACTTAGATCGACTTCGCTAATTCAACCTAGTTCCTTAGAATAGCCATGGGAACGGATCATTCTATCATTAAAAATGGATGTTCATTGAACCAATGTGATTCGAGAAACCCAGTCTATTCAATTGCCACCAGAGTAAACCAATTGATTTTTATGCGCCTTATTACTCTTATAAATATTGAATAAACTAAATTGAATCCGTAGATCTAGATTGGCCTTACGCTTAGTGTAAGCCCCAAAGCTAAGCCAATTGACTGTAGGATTGAATTTAGAACCCAAGGTTTAGGGCGATCGGTTAAAAGATCCGATCAAACCCAAATTATAAACTATTGAGAAGAATATTAGTAAAAATGACCCCGTAAACGTGAATTCAAGAAAATAAGTAATAAAATAGGAGACTATAAAATTTTCAAATTTTAAGCATAATAATTGCTAATTACCAAAAAGGCAAAAAGTGTAATTTAATAACTAATAAATTACTAGAGATAGATTATATGTATACTAAAAATAATAGAATGATCTAAATAATTTTTAAGAATATTTATTTGTACTATATATGAATATACATATAAGTATAAATACGCGAAATGTGCTAAAATAATACTAAATGCTTAAAAAAAATTCATAATTAATTAAGGAAAAATCAAGAAAAATCATGAATCATCCAGAATTTGGTCGTGGCAGCTGGGAAAAATAAGAAAAAATTCGGCCAATTAAATTAAGACAACATAAAAGCTAAAAATCAAGGGATAAGGCAATTGTCTTGTCCCATTTAATGCACAATAAATTCCACAAAGCCCTATAAATAGCAGGAAAAATTACAGAGCTCATTTGGACAGATACAAATCAGAGAAAATTAGAGAGAGTTGAAAATTCGAGAGAAAATCCAGAAAATAAAAAAAATAAGAAAAACTGTGCAGTTAAGGATTTTAAAGGGAACCCACATCAGATAAGGAGCTGGGAGTGGACGGCTACTACCACCATACGGTGGTGGCAGCGCCCAGGCCGGCCGACAAGGCCACGGCGGCACGCGGTGGCCGGAGCCACCCAAATCGGTGAGTCCGATTTCCAGCCCGAATCTTGTGTAATTTTGTAAAAATAGTAAATATAATTAGAAAATTATGAATTGCGTTATTCTGGGATATTTTTGTATGTAGTTTGTAGGAAAAATATTATTTTGATGAAATTATATTCCGTAATATATAGTCCCTAAGAAATCGTGCAAAACCGAGCACATTTCGGTTTAGAAATAAATGACCTTAGGAGTGTAGTTTCAAGCCCAAAATTTTTGTGTAGATTACTTAGATGATATAGAACAGTGCTATGAAGCCCGTTTTCAAAAATTAATTTTCGAAATTTTTAGATAATTTTTAGGCCCTAAAATGAGGCATAAAATGAGTAATTTGGAGTTAATTAAGTAATTAAATTATTAATTACTGACTTAGTGAATAAGTAGATGTTTTAGGATGTTGAAATCTGATGGTGTATGATACTTGTAGGATTTAGGGTGTTAGATGTAATTATTAGGTTAATTATGTATTAAATGAGTAATAGGAAAAATAGTTAATTTTGTAAATTAGGGAAATTTGGAGTAAAATCTGATTTAGGATGGATTTAGACATTTTGAAATAATAATTTCTGTTTAGAGATGGTAATTAGGGTAATAGAAATATTAGAAATGCATTATGTGCATAATATGCAATAATGCATAATGTGTAATTTTTGAAAATATAATAAATAGAAAATATTAGGATAAAAATTGATATTATATAAATAATAGGGATATATAATAAATCTGATAAGAAAACTTGAATTTATGTAATTATATGAAAAATGTAAAAATTTCTCACATTAGGAGTAAATTCGGTACACAAGTAGGGATTTAAGTGTACCGGATGGAATAAAATACTAATTAGAGTTAATAATGGTATTTAGGAGATCAGGAAGTAATGTGATTAATTTCACATTATAGGTTGAAACGGATTTTTAGGGTTGGAATCTAAAACATTACTTAAAAATCGAACTAAAAACCTGGTTCAGAAATCGATGCGAAAACCGAACCTGAACCTAACCCTAAACCTAGAATAATGGTAAAAGACTTAATACCTAAATAATTAGGCATATTAAACCTTAAACAAAACCTAACAATAAGCATTATAGGATAAAACAAACTTATAATATTTATATGAAAAGCTGAAACCACGTTCGTGTTATAGGGATGATCGGCGATGGCTTGAGCAAATCGGACCTCGAGTGAGTGAGCGAGGAGTCGAGGTAAGTTGGGATTAATTCGATGCTGTATTTTGGAGGCTTAAGATTATGCTTGGTTGTGCTTGTTAGATAGCTTAAATGTGTGCATGTACTTGATTATGGGTGATACTATGATTCTGTTTATTGCTCTGGCAAATATTGTATGAATTGTATGTAATGATTAATCACCCTAAACTAGACTTAATTAAATATCCGACCAGTAATCATAATCGGACATGTATGGCAACCCGTTAGGGGAACTTAGGACTCTCCAGCCAAATACCGACCCCTTCGGAAGGGATAGCGCAGGATTGCAAAATGGTCCCTTCTTCATCCTCAGTCGAACTAAATGACAGGAGAGGAGGTCGCGACGAGGGTGAAGGCAGTGGTTCGAAGGTAGTCGCGGGAGGAGTAAGGTCTTCATTATACAAGCCTGGGTTTGGTCGTGAGATGTTGCATTAACGGCAACTCCTCAACCCGGATTAGAGCGGGCGCAATTTCTCTAATCTCACGACGGGTCGGACAACGTCATGCGATGGCATTTGCTTACACATGCATTGCACCTAATAAGTGATTGAAAACCTTGTTGTGTATATGGTGTAGTTTTAAGTCCTCCGTCCCTACTTACTGAGCTGTGGTTGCTCACATCCCTATAGACGTCGTGCAGGTGTTAGCTAAGAAGCGGCAACCAATTACTTAGAAGCTAGTAACTGCTGGATCCTGGGGAGTGAGGAAAAACATTGAAGAATAAACACATATTTTAAGGTCTAAGTTTTTACTTTAGAATTATTTTTCATTTCCGAATGATGTAATAACTAGGAGATATAATATAGAGGAATATTGTAAACTTTAACTGCAGTAACTGAATTATAATATATATATATATTTCTTCACTTTCTTAGGTAAATGATTTGTTTAATTTATAAATTGTCTATTTCAAAGCGGGTTAGTCGTGGACGCCTTGTATAGATTAGGTCTAAGATAGCAGTTGTAAGGCCAACTTCTATCTTAGGATGGTTTACACGGCGGGGGCTATTACGACTCTGTCGCTTCGGGACGTGACACTTAGTAATTGACCGACTAATAAAGTAAGCCTTATGAAAGTATAACTAGAATTGTCTTGGTGTTCTAGCCATTCCTACTCAAGGAAGTCCCTCTTTAATCGATGTAGGACTGTAGGTGCTTAGGAATATACATTAGTATCTTTTTAGCTTAAGATAGTGTTTGATTATATAATTTTTATGGTATTAGATTAGATAAAAATTTTTATCTTATATTTAATTTGTAAATTTACTTGGTGACTGAACAAAAACTATGTCAATAGATTATATAAAGTACCAAAATTTTGTCCTATCTAAACCACGGTATACAAATTTACTAGAAAAAAATAAAAAATATTTTGTATTTCCAAAAATAGCTTTTCATGTTATAATATTAAGTTAATGGCTATTATTTTTTATTAAACATTACAAAAAATTATTTATTTTATAATATAAATAATTAATTTTTTAATATAAATTTTGTATCCAGTACTATGCAAATTGAACACGGTACAATAAACTTATACTGTTCAATTCTCTTTATACTCGTCATATTCAATTTTCTTTGTCTAGTTCAATCCTTATAATCAAACACTTCCTAAGAAACCAAGTATGAAAGAATTTAATGAATTCTATTATATTTGGTCAAAGAATTGCAACTCCTCCAATGGATTCTATTACCTTTATTTGAATCCCTCCTCTAGAAATTTTTATCTATGTTAGTCACTTCCAAAAAACAAAATTAGTTGTAGTGTAAATAGGATTAACATAAGTAACAAACTTAGTCATAACTTCCTTTTCTCTAGGGGAAAGAAGTTTGAAAGCTATTCTATCTCCATAATTGATTCTAGAACTTATATTTAGACTTACCCAATACTTAAAGGAAATTCTAAATGCTTACCAGAGCTACTTAGAGGATTTATATCCTTGATGTAGCTACAAACGAATTCTAATTGATTCAAAGAGAAAAAATAAAAACTAAGGAGGATTTTCAAAACTTGACTTTTTGATCTCAGTTGCACAATATCCGTTTGGAATTTGCTTCAAGTACAATAAGAACAGAGCATCTTTAGCAAAAAAATAGATCTAGACAATTTCTCTCACCTTTGTTGTTTCTAATAGCCCATTTCCTAAAGTTTTCTGGATCATTTTAGATAAAGAGTCAGCCATAATAAGAATTAGGTGATAGAGGATTACCGTGCCTACTCCCTCTTGCAGGAGAGAAATGACCTACTCTTTTTTTATTAACTATAAGGTCCTAAAAAAGAAAAAAAAAAAAATTGATCTATCCTACTAGAAGCTTTTGTCATGTCAATATATAAAACACAAAAAATCATTATTTTTCTCAATTCTGTGAATTTTTAAAAAGTGAAGAATTTCGCAAGCCATCATCAGGGATTATTGTATAGACAAAATTACATAAACCGATAGGACGGAATTAGGAAATCTCTTTAGGAAATTTAACATTGGGGATAAGGTTAATGTTAGCATTATTAAATTGGAAAAGAGATACGCTTGTATGCCAAAAACTTTTGGCCACTTCCATCAAACGAGATCCAATAGTTGCCCAATGCGAGTGACAGAAGAGCACACCAAAACAACTGGTGCATGGGGCCTTTATGCTTCCTAGTTGAAAAAAAATGTATTCCTTGTTTCTTTATCATCCAGAGGTCTTAATAGCTGCTCATTCATTTCTGGTTTGATAATTTTATCTATATCATCAATGACTGAATTCAAATGAGACGTACCTCCAACCATGTGCAAATTGAAGTACAAATCTAGAAAGGCCATACTGATCTTTACTTCCCCTCCTAACCATTCCCCATTTGTATATTTAATTACCATTATTCCGTTTCTAGCTTTCTTCCTTAATGCATATTAGAGGAAAAAATATGGTGTTCTTGTCTCTACTCTTTAACCAAGATATTCGGGACCCTTGACAGTTTATCCTGTTACATGGTAAAAACATAGTTGCTGTCACAACTCTTCTTTCAAGTAACTAATCATAATCTTCCATTGCTAGAGGCTACAGATTCGAAAGCTTTGAGTAAACACTTTGAATCTATTTTTCATAGCTGTAAATACTGTCTTTACTCCACTTTATCAATGCCCTGAATTTTATTATCAATCGTCTAAAATTGGCTGGTTCTTGTAATTGTTGCCTTTTTTTTTTTTTTTTTTTCGGTTTTTAATAACATCCTTACAGCCCTCCTCATTTTACCAAGATTGCTTCAATATAAAGATTCAAATACCTTTTTTATAACGCTTCTTTGCATCTACGATAAGATGTGAGTGGTTACTACCATGAGTTGGTAAGTCATGGATTTGGGTCCTCGACAACTCAACTATACCCTTAGACTTGAACAGGCCCTTTAGTTTCTCTTGACGAGGCCTCCGTTTAATCTTCCATTGCTCCACATGAAGGGTTACCCTTAAAAGCTGATATCAACTAGGTTGCGATGCGCTTAAATTTCCTCTTTGTGAGTTTAAGCTTATTAACGGTGGAGGTTGCCCCACACTGTGATAGTTCCAACTCAATGCAATCATGTCTATTGGGTGGCTGTTTTTGGCTAGCCATCGAAGCTAATAGAATTGGAAATCTTCACTTCAAGGACATCCACTTCAACCAAGTCACTTATAAACGAAGTTTTTCCTCTAACAGGACATTTTGTTTTTTCTTTTTTTATTTTTTTCCGATATGCCCTTCATCCGAATTAAGCTTCTTCACATTGTTTATTTCTTTTCTTGAGAACCACATCCTCCATTGCCTCTTTCCCCTTCTTTTAAAAAGGCAAGACATACTCCTCTTCTTCCCCATAAAGTCCAGACCGTTTGGAGGATAAGGTCTATGAGGCTTTGGTAGTGGGTGAAGGTATGTGCAATCGTTTTTATGGATGAAGCTGATGGTAAACGACCAGGGTTGTATGGTGAACTGGGAAGAGGTTGAGGGGCAATTGAAGAATTAATAATCGAGATTTAAGATCAATTCAGGTTGGACTATCAGGTTCTTGAAAGGATTAAGGTTGAGGAAGTGGAATGATTAAACTTAGAAGAAGGTACATTAGGTTGTGAGGTTGGGTTAGGTTTATTCTTTGGCATTTCAATCATAAGAGAAGTATCTACTATAATGGAAGGAGCTGCAAAGCTTGGGTTTTAAGTAAGAAGTCAAAAAGTGTAAACCGTTTGCGTGTAGAACTTCATGCTGACTTTTCATAGAATAGGCAGGGCACGCGACTTGTATTATGGATTTTGAAAAATTTTCTTCTAAAGCATGATTTCTTGCAATGGAATCCAATAGAGAGCTTGAGCTTGTTTTGGCAAGGATCTTGTCTATTAAAGAGCTCGTAAAGAATTTCATCCTTACAAAAACTTTAACCACATTTGGGATTTCCTTTAATTTAGTAGAACATGGATATCTCAGTAAATGTTCTTTTCCCTTTTTGGATTGATCTTACTGTCATTTCATCCTCGTTTCCTTTTGACGAGCTCTTTCCCGATTTGATTCAAATTTTCTTTCTCTGACGCTTTCATTGCCTGTAGAGGAGAAGGAGCTTCGACCTTTCTCACCAAGGAGTAGGTGCATTGACTCTGATGGTTGCATCTAGATTCCTGGACTCGAAGTGTGGATATGATTAGCTAGAAGCAAAGATCTTCTAGATGCTCGATTTTTCCGTAAGCAAGGCTAAATGCTCGTACTTAGTGGAAATCCAAATCTTACTATCCACTACAACTTCGGGCCATATTCCACTGATCACTAATCTAAAGTAGGAAAAAGGAGATTTAGACCCTGAGAAAATCCCTTCTAGTTGCTCCAGAATCCTTCACTTCTGAACTCCCCCTATCTTTGGTCAAATTTGCCTTGCATTGTTAAAAGATAGCATATTTAGAGGCGGGCTATGAATTTGGACCTAACATTGTTATATTTCTTCCAAATTATGCTAATAATGCTTATTAATGTAGCCATTGGATTCAACTTTTCTACTATTACCTTACTAATAATAATATGATGCTTAGTGTTGATAGGCCTTTCTAGGCTCAAACTTCAAAGGCCTAGGCACAAGTATCTCTATCTTCTCGGGTACCCTCAAGCACTTCTCTAAGTCGATAGCTTGGCTTCTTTTAGCAGCCTAGTTGGCTCGACCCCTTAGCAAGCTCATTTCTACCCAAGTCTAGCTACTTGCTTGAGTCTCTTTGAGCATACCTTTTGGATCATGCTTGATGGAGCGCTTTGTCCAGCCTAACCAGCACAAGCATAGCTTACTCGAGCACTTCTCAATCTTAGCCTCCTTAGGTCCTTGAAAACCTCTATCAACGTCCTTTGTGAGCTTTACCTCTCGTGCCTTGAGGCTTGAGGACTCCACTGACCTCGAGGCATCTAGATCCAAGCTTAGTGTACAGCCTCAACCCTAACCATTGAGCCCCGACCATTGAGCTCATGTTGGGTGCTTAGGGAATAACTCGGAGACTTCGATGCCTCTACTATTCTTCCTATCTCTCTCTCCTCATTAAATGTTGTCTGATATCTACAGTACAACTTATGTGCTTAGCCGCATTGGTTGTAACAGTTGCCCATACTGTGGACGTAATAACTACAATCCCTAAGGTGCACCAATTGGCAAATCGGTGTTGTCCTCTTTTATATTGAGCATGCCTCCACTGCACCAACCATGTATGAGTCAATCCTGGCTTGCCACGTGTTTTAGGCAGGTAAGCTTCATGCCTTATAAATAGGCGGTGGAGCCATAGATATAAGGATTTTAACTTTCAAAAGCTTTCCCTACTTACTGTAGATGCACAACTCTTTCTTTTTTTTCATTCCTTTGCTAACTTAAATATTGTAGTCTCCATTGCCGAGCACGACGATTGAACCACTAAACAACCACCCACTAATGATTCACACATCATCACTTAGAAATGTGTATCCTAGTCTCTAGGTTCATTATGTTCAACTCCAAGTTTTTATTACATCGGATACTTGTTAAATCCTTAATGATAGGGTTGTTGCAAATTTGTATACATAAATTAGATCATAGACATAAACAAAAGAGTAAAAAAAAAAAAAAAATTAACCATGAGTCAAGAATGATAAAATAGAAGAAAAGAAGGAAAAAGATTGATCTAAAAGAAAAAAATGGATCTCCAAAACCGTGCGCATAGCTCAATGATGGGGAAGTTGTGTCTTTAGAGTTACAGCTAGAGTGAGAGAGTATCCTAATATATTGGTTTTACTTTCAATTTGGCTGCTAGTTCTACCATTTCAATAATTATTTGCATTTACGTAATCCCTTTTCTATAATTATAATTAAATGATTACCCAATGCCAAATGAAGGAAGTAGCAACATAAATTTCAACCATGACTAGTTGCTGACTCTTTTCTTCCGCCCCAAAAAGAGTCGTATACCCTTTTTTCTAGACATTCGGCAAAAATAAATAACACTTATTTTATTGGTCGAATCCTTGAACATGTGATGATCCATGGATTGTTGAATAGCAAATAGCTTTTTTTTCAATGTTATCAAACCCAGATTAGAAAGTTGATTCAGGAATTAGAAGGGACTAAGAGTCAAGAGAGTCAATTAAGATCAAACTTAAATTGAATTAGGAATAATAAAAATATTATAATATGATTTGTATTTATCTATAAAATAATAAAAATTACCTTCATTCTTGAGAATTAAAAGTTGAAAATTTTTTATATTTTATGTTTTATTTTTTATTGACTTACATTTATTATTTATAACAAATTGGTATAATTTATATAAAATATAAGAGAAATAATATATTTTAATTCGAAAAAAATCGATAGGTTTTTATAAGAACCGAGGTTGGACTGTTAGGTCAACTGAGTTGAACTAGGAATGACTTGAACCGATTTTATGAAGGGATTAGATTGAATCGAGTTGAATTGAGTGAGTTAACCCAGGTCTGATAATATTACTCTTTTTTTTTTTTTTTTTGGGATGACGCTATCCTGATTTAAACTTTGTTTTTCAACACCATAATTATCCCAATCTTATATGGACTTTGGTTGCACATGGCATGCCTTACAAAAATTATTTTCACAATGGTTTCTACAATATTCTAAGATATGATAAATTTTTTCTAAAAATTGGTAGACTGGTAAGTCCATTTATCTTTTTTCATTTTTTTTGCCTATTCTAGAATTAAGTCTCTCTTTAATTTTATGTCAGTCTTTTTAGTGCTTCTTCCAGCTTTCATATTCAATACATATTTATTTATTATGATTGGGTTGGTTGTTTGATGGTGAAATGTTTAGAATTTCTCAAAACATGAATTCTAAGAAATGATTTTGCAACTCAGCAAAGCTTAGAAAGTGAGGTAATGGAAATGATTATATTATATATTTGCTAGGCCTTCCTACAGACAGTTAAAAAAAGGGGCCTTCAAGCCCCAGTCGACTGTACCGTTGGATTAACAATTTACAAATAAGCCTTCTCATATATATTAACTCAATCAGGTAGATTCCCACAAGGGGGTTTTAGTGCTTATTGTTTGTTAAATATTTTTGTCATTGATTAAAAGGTTACTTCAGGATTAGACTTCATGCATTTTTATTTAATTATGCAAGGTGGGTGACGATTAATTACCATAAAAGACAGAGAATAGAAAATGAAATATTCGAAATCCAAGTCCAAACTCGGATCGAAGTTTTCAGTTGTGAACTTGATTAATAAAAATATATTTTTCTTCAAACTAAACCTACATTAATGCCTAAATTTAGCTCGTTGCATAAAAAATCACCACATCCAAACTCAACTCAATTCGATATAAGCTCAAGCTCGACTTAATGGAATCGAATAAATATTGAGCCAAACTCAATCATACGGCCCTAGTCTCAGAATCTATAAAGTAACATCAAGCAAAGATGGAGCTATAATAGCTGCCCAATAGGAGGCTCAAAAGAAACCCACCTTTCTTTAGATATCGACTGCATGTTTCAATACCACACTTGTGACCGAGTCAACAAGGGGGAAAGGAATGTTTAGGTGCCCTTTGGAATGTTGTTTTACATGGAATTTGAAGGATGTTATGTTCCCTAATGTGAATGTTCATGACACCTAAGTTTCCATATCCCTCAATGTACACCACCACCACTAGTTTGCAAAACAAGACATCTCCACTTCACAATTTAGGATAGCTGTTGGGAACGCATACCTTCAAATGCCAAGTTAAACAACACCACACTACTTCATAATCATGCATCCACCAATCACTAACCAACTTACTCAGATTTACAGGAGAAACTAAAATCCTTATGGAAATAAATACCGAGTGTTAAGAGCCTAGTGCTAACTCCCTGTGTCGTTTAAGATCGGTTAAGTATTTCGTGGAGTTGTATTCTTGTACATCGAAGATCTCTTCAGAGTATGTTCTTTGAAGGGATCGCCTTCTTCTTTCCGAGTAATTTGGGATGAACTTATCTCCTCTTAGAAGTACTACAACCTGCACAAAAATCAAGTCCACAGGTTAGACTCATTCAGGCTTTAAGAGACTTGTTGTTTGGCACGACAGACACTATGGCCCCTGTGATAAAATACATGCATTTGTCTTTTTAACTTCAAGGAAGAGATAAAATACAAGTAAATAAACTCATGTGATGGCCAGTAGAAGTCCCAAAGAACTAGGGCCTATTGTTCATCATCAAAGAAGAGTTATTCATACGAGCATAATTTCTTTGTGAGATGATGATATCCCTGCACTTGCCTGATTCATTTGTGGCCGAAGAACAGGAGACTGCTCAATGCATAATGAGGCGGTCATTATAACACGGTCCATTTCTTCAGCATCAAAATCATCATGGAGAGAAGGATCAATAAGTTCCTTTATGTCGTTTTCATCAAGCAATGGTCTTGCCTGCATAAAAGTGCATAGATAAAACAATTGAGACTGCACCATATATGTAAACAACCTGTAACATGAATATGATCGTCTGCAGGAATAATTACCCAGAGGACTAGACTTCTTTTTAGGTGATCCAGTGCCTTTCTTCCTGAAATTAACTCCAAGAGCAGGACTCCAAAAGCATAGACATCAGTCTTCTCATCAACTATACCATGCATGAAGTACTCGGGGGCAAAGTAGCTTTTGATAAACAAGGACATGTTAAGACAAATGAAGGATAGTTTTTTCCAAAGTCAAGCCGTCATGTTTTAAGCAACATACCCAAAAGTTCCCTCAAATTTGGAAACATTGTGGTGAGTCCAATCTTTGGGAAGCCATTTTGCCAGCCCAAAGTCACAAATCTAAATTAAGATTGATATAAACTTATAAGCAAACCATTACACCTAAAGAATACAAGCCTCATAGAGTATTGAGAGAGCACAGAACTCCAAAACTTATTCCATGATGGGTTGATTGTGGCAAAATGGAAAAGGATACATGAAAGACAGTAAAGTACTCTAATCATGTTATGCAATCTACTACTATATCTATTGATACAAGCTCCAAATCATGGTATCCCATTGTGTGGTATGAAATTCTTTACTATCGAGATGCATTTTGGTGTCATTGCTTAAAGTTTGTCGTAGCTCTATGGTTAAGCAAGCCTAATATAGAGCATTGCTAGGATTAATGACCTCCTACAAAGCAACTGCACGGAGGAAAAACCATGAGGCTTGTCATGCCAAAGTGGAAGTACCTCGACATGCAAAGTTCTAGTCATTATGAACGGTTTCATAGCCCTTGATTCAAGGATAAGACGTACCTGAGGCTCAAAATCCTCGGCAAGAAGGATGTTGTCAGCCTTAATATCTCTATGGATGATTCGCCTTTGACAATTCTCATGAAGATAAAGAAGACCATTAGCCGTCCCAAGAGCAATTTTATACCTTTGACTCCAAGATAGCTTGACATTTGAGCCTGGAAATTCGCATAAAAGAAATAGTCAGATTTGACAGTAGACATATCAGAACTCAAGAACTATTTACTTCAGAACGTGAGAGTGGGACAAACCATGAAGATTGGAGCCTAAACTTCCTAGTGGAGACAACTGAAAAACAAGATGCATTCCTCCCTCAACTCCGCAACCAATTAACTTGGCAATATTGGGGTGATTTACATGGGCCATAATCCCAACCTCACAAAGAAAGCTCGCTATCTTCTCATCGGCTGTTCCTTTTGTCAATCGCTTCACTGCTACCAGCTGCCCATTCTGCAGACAACCTTTATAAACTTTGGCATATCCACCTCTCCCAATTAAGTTTTCTATAGAAATACACACCTGATGTCATTATGGAAAATTGGAAAAGAATTTGCATATGAAATAACGGAAACTCGATAAGCAAAACGACTAAGGAACGATAGAAAATAAAAGTTCCTTTTTTTTATTTTTTTCCCTTCAGTACTGCAGCGCAAATATGTACCATCGCTGAAGTCATTCGTTGCTGCCTGTAGGATGGGCAATGAGTAAAGGATTAATGGGGATCCGGTATTGTACAAGTTAATATGCTCTTCTTCTCCTTTTGGAGTCTTACTCTTCTTCTTGGATGTACGGGGTGGAAAAGAGGCGAAACGCTTGATTGGCTTCCGCTTCCATAGCTTGAAAAACCTACTCCAATGAGTTTGTATCTTGGTATTTGAGCAAAGTATTTCAGGCTCCGTGGTGGTGCTTTCAGGAGAATTTTCGTCAGATTCTAAATTCCTCATACATGCATCAATTACTCCCCTAGGAGATGACCCGTCCAGTTTCTCCTTTTCCATGTCAAAAATCCTTAAATCTAACATAAAAGTGATGCCGAAAAAACAAAAAGGAAAGGAATGTAAGATGCAAATGCAGATAGAACTGAAGGGGCAAACCGAATGGCAGGGTTTGAGGTAGCTAACCTTGTGCAGAAGCACAGGGAACAAGAACCCGCCGGCGCGTAGATTTTAATGTACGAGCACATGTTTCAGTTGATTTCCGTCCGGAATCATCGCTTCTCCTGTAAGGAGTATAATTTTCAGGATTAGCAATCTATTGAGATTTAGCCAACTTTTGAAGAAGATATACAGACACTCCCTCTGTATCACATCACGAAGCTCATATCATACCATGCAGTGCAGCTTAGAGCATATAATCATCCGGAAGTAGTGTAGAAGGAAACAGATAACAGAAAACCATCAACACATTAACCTGAAAAACCGGGCAAACAAAATGCTAACGGCCTGCAGAATTTAAAAAAAAAAAAATTCCAGTTTAACACAACCCACAACGCTTCTTTTCTTTTTCTTTTTTTTTTAATTCCCTTTTCTTTTAATCTTTTTCATAAAGCTAAGAAATTTCTATGCAACTCCAGCATTCCCACAAAAATCAAAACTAAGAATGGTTGCTCTAGGAATTTCGACGCAACTTGTTAATCAACCATCTAACACATAAATGCATACATTTATACATATACATCACATACACATACACATATACAAGCATTTAAAAGAAAAAGAAAAAAATAAGCCAAGACATGCCCATGAAGAGGAAGCAAGAAAGTACCTGTTCATGTTTGTGTTATAATTATCAATCAAACCACACACATTCATTTATTTTAGATAGAAAAGACAAAAAAAAAAAAAAAAAAAAAAGAAGAATATAAGAAGATGAAGTATACGAAGATGTAAGAGCCAACCAAAACTCGCCCTTCGGTTGTTAAGCTTGTAATGTGTACCAAGTTTAGCTAGCGTGGACGCTGAAATGTCGGAGTATCACAATCCAAGACCAAAACACACACTTAAATGAGAGCAAGATAATAATAAAAATAAAATAGTAAAAAAGAATCGTTTATATTAATTATATGGAAGCTTTTAGACGGTTTCTTATTTTTTTTGTAGAAAGGATATAGGGGTTGGTGACAAGTGGTGAATACCATATTGCGACTTCTTCTCTTCACCCTTCAAATGCGTTTTGAATAATAATTGTTCATGTCTGTGTGTGCGCCTGTCTGTTTGTCCAATTTTTGTGTTTCCTTTTTCCTTACAATGTTAGGATCTCCGTAAATTTAATGTTATCAGAGTTATCAGAATCGGTTCAAGAGATAAATCCTAATAAAGAGGATAAATAGTTAAGAGAGTCTGGTTCAATCCATGTTAAATCAAAGTTAGATTAAGATTGAATTAGATTGAGTTTATAGTCGAGTTAGATTAAATGGAATTAAACTGTGAAGATTAATCCGAATTTAATAATATTAAATAAATCTACTATCTGATTTTTTTCCTCAAAATCTATTGTCTGATTGTTAAAAAGATGTTTATTGGAATTAATTTAATAATATAGATTTTAATTGTTAGAGAATAAATTAAATGAGCCCAAATAAATAACTAAACTTTGATTGCGGGACTTTCCGGGGGTAAGTGCATATGAAGTGGTGAAAACGATTTATTACTATTTCTTATCATGATCCACTTTCTATTAAATGTTTTTATTTTATGTTTTCCCTATGTATGTTATTTATACTGTTATGGTTTCACCCTTTTTGTAATTTTTTTTTGGGTAAGTTTTTTTTTTTAATATGCTTTATATATGGAAAAGCTTAAACTTTTTGTTTGACTAGGATATTATCTCTGCTTGATATAATCTCTATTAAATACATTTTTGAAGAATTTAAATCTTCCAGTGCTGCATTATGGAACCAATGGTTAGGAAACTAAATTATGAAGTTCATACAATATATCATATGTGCTCATGGGAATTTAAACATTGCTTTCGTGCCAATACAAGACTGACTTGAATTTATTTTTACTCTTACGGGGTTGATCGCAATTTTTTTTAAAGGTATGTTAATAAAAAAAAAACAAAATATAATTGGTTGCTTTAAATTCCTTTCAGGTGATACTTATTAATTAAATGAATATTTGGTTCTATGCTTGAAAATTCTTGCAGTATATATTATTGTTTATTTTTTTTCCCTATTTTATGTGTTGTTTTTAATACAATTAACAATACTTTTGTGAAAATTATGGTATTGTAATATTATGAGATCACTGAAAATTTAAGTTCCACATAAAAATAGATAAAGGGAGGTATGCTCTTGGCTTATTAATCATTGTATATTATATATGGTATTTTCAATTCGGGCAAAATGTAAGAGGGAGAGATAATTGAAAAACATTTGTAAAATTCATAATCCTTCCAAAAAGTACAGCTGATCAGATACTCCCAAATTGACTGCACGTGTTCAAAGATGAATTCGAATAAGTTCGTTAAATTTGAAAAAATTGCATGGCCCGTAAACTTTGTTTGCTAGTGTGTGCTTCAGGCTCCTCTGCGTTGCATGTGTCCATGGTGGTTGCCGCTTATGTTATGTCTGATCGAAGACGATGCGTCAGAAATGAATGAGAAGTGACTATTCTTTGGAGCATAGAAAACAATAATTCTTTCCCCTCCTAAAAAGTGGATAATTTCAAATTTACTATTTAAGCCTCGTACGTTTTTCGATTTTACACTCCTAACTTTCAGACTTACTAGATTATATTATAATACCTGATTGGAACTTCAAGAGCTAGTGTTACTACCTCCACCATCTTCTCGGTTAGCTTTCACAGGAGAACATGGGACTTTCGTCCATTAGTCATGTGACGTGTCCGTACAACTTAATTAAGTTAGGAAACACAAATCACGTATCAATACTCATATTGCATACAACAAAGAAGTGTTATTTTTTATTATTTTTTTATATCATGTTTAGTATGAAGAAATAGCATAGAATGGAATGAAATGGAATAAAATTCGGAATCATAAGTTTATTTCTATGTTTAAGAATATCTAAAAAATAAAATATAATGGAATGTGTATATAGCAGTATTTATCAAAAGTATTATTAATCATTAGATGTCATAATTCAATTGAAAGTTAAATAAGTAATTTTAATAATTAATAATTAATAAGTGAAGAATAAAATTGTAATTCTACCATCTTAAAGACGGAAGGCTAAATCCAATTCCTTCTTAAAGTTAGAATGTAGGTTCCATCTTCTAAATTCCAAATATAGGGAAAGAGCATGGAAAATGAAATTATGATTTTATTTTAATTTATTCTCATACACTAAACATGATATAAGGTATAATGGCAATGGGTAAATTTGAAAATCTATTGGAGAAGACCATAGGATAGATACTTATTTGATTGAACAAAAGAATTGTAACACTTTGTCTTGTAAAATTATTAATTCCATGAAATAGTTATTTTTCCAACTAAACGTAAAAGTAGATCTACGTGAGAAGAAAGTGGCAAGATTATAAATTATTCAAAATGATCATTATTATGATGAATAAGTAAAAGATATATTGAAACCATAAGAAAATGCATAAATATATATTTTAGAGAATAAAACCCTTTCTTCTGGATAGAAAAAAATGTGCCTTTTCCACTCTTCATATTCTTCATCGTTTATTCCACCGACTCTAAGATCGCACCTTCTATTTTTATGGTTCCTTGTTTTTATTTTTTATTTTTATTTTTTCAAATGTGTTTTAAGAATGAGAAAGTCTATTAGTTTGACTAGAAGATTATCCCGTCTGGTTAATAGAATTTTCCCTTAGTAAATGCTTTGTCTCGTGAATACATTTTTGAAGAATCAAAATCTTTTAATTGTGTATTATTGGACTTATGTTTAGGAAACTAAATTAAACTATGAAGGACGATGTAATATATCGATAAACGATATTATAAGTATAGCTATAGGCATATCAAACTTTGCTCTTATGCCAACACAAAATGTCTTAAATTTATTTTGTTCTAAAAAATTTATAGCTTTTTTTTTTTTAATTTATCACTAAAAACAAAATGAGTGCAAAAACATTAGTTGCTTCAATATTCTTTTGAGGAAATGCTTTTTGATGGAATGATATATTTAATCTTATAAATAAAAATGTAATATCTCAAGTTAAAAGTAGTGAATTGTAACATTATGTCGAAAATATATTCACTATCATGATTTTACAAAATAGTAGTTCATTCTCTCATATTTAGCTATAGAGTATCACAATCTCCTTTCTCCCAATAAAACCCCCTCCAAAATAAATAAATAAAACTAAATGCATGACGTCATAGTCGTGAAATTTTATCATTGACGTTAGTTCTTTTCCTTTTTCGATAAACTATTTGAGCTACTAACTATCTATAAGTCATCTTAGAAATATACAAAAAGTCATCATCTTGGTAATACTTCTCACCCTCTTCAAACTTTTTTTCTAAATTAGAGTTAGACTCAAATTATCTGCCTACTAGTAGAGAGTCATTTTGATATTATTTGTAATATCCCAAGTCAAAATAATGAATTAATTGAGCTAACAAATACAAATGATCCAATAAATATAAAGATATTCATTATCACAATCTTATAAACTAAAATTTTAACCTCTCATACTTAACCATAGAGTTTTTGCTCACAATATTTATTATTGTTTGTTGATGTTATTTTATGATAAGTTTTGCTTTTACATACGATTTACAGTATTTTTTCAGAAGATTCTGTGGTTATGAAGGCATTAGATTAGGAAAAAAAATTAGAAATTGAGAGAAAAATAGATTCATAGAGGGAAAGTATATCCTTGGCTTATTTGATTTTTGTATTATTTGGTCTTTATGAGCCCACGGTTTGCGCAAAATGAAGGATGGAGGGAGGATCATCGAGCAACTTTCCACGAATTTTGGTGAGGAACTCATTTTCATTCCAAGAACAACGGATCAGATATTTAAGTAAATAATTAAAAATAAATATTTGGAGAAATAAAAATAAAGAATCAGAAAATAAACATAGAAAATATATATATTTTTTAGTAAATTGACTATTTTGGCCACCTAAGACGGGGGTGAACCCCATTTCCATCTCTACATCTGTTAAACCTCAAGTTCATTAAACCCAACGAAGAACAAACTTAAGACTAACAATTTCTTTTACATATTAACCTTGGGGTTTAATTTTACTTCATCGAATAATCATCTGTTGTTACTCATACTATTTAAAATTCTATTGATAGTCGACTTGAAATGTATAATATCACTTCGAAATTTGTGAATGGGATGACAACACTAACAGTGAGGTAGTTACTCGATCAATTGAAGCTAGAATTATCATATAATTTAGCGAGTTGAAAATTTAGATATGATGAAATAATCATCTAGAGTTCACGTCGTGAGACAAGATATTGTCGATTATTCGCCCTTGCTGGGCAAAGAAATACACGGGTGGATGATTGTAGCAAGCTTTTCTTTTCTTTTCTTTTCTTTTTTTAATTAATTTCTTTATTTTTATAATTTTAGGTAAGGCAACAATCAAATTCATGTCAATTTAATCAGCCAAAACAGGTACGAATAGCATTAGAAAAAAACATTTTAATACACCAAATACCCTAGATTGATATTGACATATAACTCTGAATGTTTTATCTAACCAGAGTTATAAACAAGTTAAGTTGAGATGATATAATATTAAGTTCAAACTCAATTTGATTGGAAAAATTTAAAACTGTAACTCGACTTAAATTCAATCAAGTTTTAATTGATAAAACTCAAACTTGGCCAAAAATGATAGTCAATAAGCTCGAGTGCGACTCAATTAAACTCGTTTATACTTGATAATTTTAAAAGATATTATAAATTTAAATAAAATAATAATAATAATAATAACCAAAATCAGTTTGAAATATACTAATATTTAAATTCGACTCAAACTCGATTAAGCTTATGAATTTATCGAGTTGAGCATTAAAAAAGCTTGAGCTCGATTCGATACTGCTCGAGCTCGAGCTGATAACTTGAATTTAAGCTCGATTTGATTGTAATCGAGTCAAAATCGAATAAATCACGAATTGAACTCGAGTAACTTGCGAATAGATTCCTCTATTTGCATCCTCATACCTAACTATAATCTCTTGTGCGAGCTCAATATATGCTAATCTACGCAAGACAAATAAAGTGCATTAATATTTCTTAGGCATGCACTTCATGTTTTAAACTAATTTACCTTCCTTTTTTCTACGTTCAAACTTCGACATTTTTACTGCAAGACTCCTCTCCTGAAGCTTCATTAATTGCAATAACTCTCTTTAAAGTACAGGAGTCAGAATGGAGGTGAGAATTCTGAATAAGCCAACTAAACATGGACTACCTATTTTGCTGTATCAACTTAATATATATGAAAATCATTCACTGCCCAAGTTAATTACTTACCTACTTCCTCATCTCAAATGACTTCGGAGTCTCAAATCTGGATCATGCATCCCTCTTGCCAGATTCACCTTGTTTTAATTCCCTCGCCCACGTAAAGCAAGTAAAAAATTGAACAAATCTTGTAAGAATCTATCATGTTCTATATGGTCCGCTAAGTTCTTAATGATAGTATAAGTACTACGTATAGTCTATAGATTCGTATTTATCACATAACCTACTTGGAATTGGTACCTTATAATATGTCAAGTTCTGGGGTAACTTATAATTCATCAAATCTGTAAAATATTATCAACAAATATAATCGAATTTGATAAATACAATGGAAATCCAAATAAGTTGGCTTAGCTTATAATCCATTATTACACAATCAACATTTTTTCATGTAATTAAATATGTCTCATCATACATATCTCCAATAATTGTAGGTTCGATAATTTTTTTTTTTCTTGTCATGTATATTTTACAGTTGAATTCCACTATGTTTGTGTTCATAATAATTTTTATATACAAATAATATTGACTTTAGAATTTGAGTATTATGATTTAGCACATGAATTTGGCTATATAAACTTTAAATTAGGAAAAAGGTTAAACGAAAATTATTGGCTCTCTAAGTTGCATAGAAACCTATAAATTTTATTAGGTATAGATTTTTCTAGATTTGCTCATCAGGTCAAATAGGTTTGGACCCGATCGAAACCACCGGTTTTGGGTTGGTTTAGTTAGCCTAGTGGTTCAAGGGTTAGTTTGTTGGGCCTTAAATTGTTTTTTTTTTTCTTTTTAATATTTATTTTTTTATTACTTTCTATTTTTTATTAATTTTAATAATTTCTGACTTGATTTAATTCTAACTTTTGTGTATTTTTTCCCTAAACATGGCCTCCTTTCTTCTTCTTTTTTTTTTAAATCGTACTAATTTATTAATAATTTCTAATTTTTTTATTAATTTTCGACTTTATGTGGTTCCAACTTTTTTATTATTTTTTTCCATATTCAAAATATTTGACACGTTTTATAAAAAAGACTTACTTTAACTTAAATTAAATTTTGTATCCATTTTTAATATATAATCAATTTATGATTAGTCTTTTATTATTAGTTTGATAATATTAGTTTTAGAAAATTGTCCTTCATCATTACAAAAAAGGTAGTTTTGACATGTTATGATTTAATGAATATCATTTAATTATTTTTTCAGACTTAATAGCCTCTCTCTCTTTCTTAAGGGAGTGAACCGGTTGGGCTAACTTGCCAGTTCAACGCCAAGTTGGTTTGTCGATTTATGACCCATCGGTTTAAGGGTGGTTTAGGCCTGACCATTTTTTAGCCGGGCCAGTTTACGGTTTAAAATAAACCCTTGCACAAGTCTAGATTCTTTCAAGGTAATTCCTGAGAAACTATGAAGCAAACTTCATTCCAAAGTTTTCTTTGTTGTTTGGGGATACATATGCTGAAAATAATCACTTAGAATTTGAGACCGATAGAGGAGGATTAGTCTTGTTTAGGTTATAGGTGAAGTGTCTCTAAAATATTGCAATTTGTAAGGCGATGATGAGTACTGGTGATTTTGGAATTCAATCCGTTAAATTTGGACACGGCATGACAAGATTTAAAATAGAAAGGGAGAAGATTTTTTTTTTATAACAGTACTTGGTTATGCTGAAAATAATCACTTAGAATCTAAGACCGACAGAGGAGGATTAGTCTTGTTTAGGTTACAGGTGAAGTGTCTCTAAGATATTGTAATTTGCAAGGGAGTGATGAGCACCGGTGATTTTGGAATTCAATCCGTCAGATTCGGACACGACGTGACATGATTTAAAATTGAAAGGGAGAAGATTGTGTTTTGGTAATAGTATTTGGTTATGAGAGAAATTGAAAGCATTGAAAGGAGAAATGTAAACCTTGCCAACTGAGTCATTTGAGCGTAGGATTAAGTTTGAATACTGTAAATAACTTTAGGAGTTGATAAGACCGGTAAGATAAAAATTTTATTAAATTATAAATTTAAATATATTATAAGTAATAAAAATTTAAAAATTTTAATCGAAACCTAAATCTCGTACGAAAACCCTAAATTCTACATACGCATAAATGCTTGAAATTAAACTCGAACTTGACGAAAACCATAAAACTATAAATCAAACTTATAAAATGGATAAATATAAATTTATAGTAATAAAATCTTAGTTGATTGTAATTATCGATTAATATATATAATCACATATAAATTTTAGCAAATGCATTAGAATAACTTATAAATATTATAAACATAATAGGTAACGATTAAATTAATAAATTTTTATAATATCTCAAAATTATTTTATAAATACTAATTATATAATTTTTGTGTTTAGAAAAATTACATATTTTTACTTTATTTTTCCTCCTTTATTTCTTCCTTTTTCTTTTTCCTATTTTTTTTTCTACTCTCTACATTGGTTCTAGAGTTTAATTGCAGTTACCCATGTGATTTTTTTTTTTTCCACTTTCAAGTGTTGCAAAATCATGTGTAAAAGGACAAAGTAATAAAACAAATGTCTTATCCCATTAATTTCTAGATTATGCCATGATTTTCTTTTTCTTTTCTTTTTCTTTTTAAGCCCATGTTTGCTATTATTTGCACTTGGAAAAAAACGTTTGGAACATTGCCTTCACACCTGGAAAATTGCTAAAGAAAAACACACATACAATTCTCCAAATTTTTTCCCATTTGAACCACAAACTTCAATCTTTTCCTTCTTTCAAATTTTTGAAAAATTGCAAAAACAACAAAGAAAAAGGAGAAGAAGCTAAGGACTTCATCCAAGAATATTACCCAAGTATGGTATTTAACATGTATATTATATGTATTTTGTAATAATTATTTATATATATGTATTTTGGTATGTATGTTCATATATGTGTATAATTATTAAAGCATGTTTATATGTGTAGTGTACTTGTTATAATAATTTTTACAAATAATTTGTATAAAAACTTAGGTGTATGTACATGTACATATATGTATATAACACATATATATGTACTATGTGTTTTCTTTACTTATATACATATGTATATACTATGTATTTTCTTTATTTATGTACTTATATATACATGTGTATGCATGGGCATATATATTTTTATACCTAATATTTTATTATACGGTATATGTATGTATGCACGTATAGTATAGATATAACTATATACTTGGTATTTTTATTATGTAGTATACTATACGTATATTTAGATTTATTATATATACGTAATATACTATGTAACCGAAAGTATATCTATCTATTTATGTAGGTATAAAATATAAAAATACTAATTTTGGGAGTATATTAGGCGTATATATATATATATATATATACGTATAACACTATGTATACTAAGTATTTTAATATATACAAATATATCTATGGACGTGATGAACATATACGTGTAGTTATGTATAATATTACTTATATTAAGTATAAATTTGGTTATGCATGTGCCTAAATATTGATGTGTGTTATAAAATATAATAGCTGAATAATTGGCTACTTAATTTATTACTGTATAATTGAATGATTTGTTGATATTGATTGATCACCTTATAAATTAACTTAATCACATACGACTTAACTTAAATCATATGGATCATGTATAAAGCACGAACATTGCATATAATGTTTCAGCCGTTATCTTACGCGGTTGGTAATGAAGGGTTTTGGAGGGATAGATTTTCATATGATTTAATTAGTATAGTGCAGGAGTATGGATATAACAAGACTCTATCCTTAGTTTACGGGTTTACTTGGTGCTAGAGACGCTAACCGTGGGTAAGTTAGGGTTGCATCTAGAGACCACCGCTATAGAGTGTGAGTGTGGACTGCAAGGGTCACCTTACCACTAGACTTGAAAATTTGTATATTACTGACAGTTGAAAATAGAAACTTGTTTTGTGAAATAGAGAATTTCTATATATATTTATATATAGTTAAAAACTCAGGTGCTAGAGCTCGATTGTGATTGGTACCGATGTATCTCTAACCTTTTACTTTGGAGGACATTAAATTCAATGTTGTATGTATCACCGATCAATTGCATATATATTATTTTGCATATTACTTATTCATGCATTCATATGTTTGTTAATAAATTATTTGATAAGCTGTTTATTGGTATAGTATGAGAGATAATTCATTAAGTTCTTGAGCTTACTCTCTAATAGTTTTTTTTTTTTTTTATTGCAGGTTAATAGATAATTGGGCATGAGTTAAGAGATAGTGTTGAGTACCAGCATTGAGATACATAAAAGTTAAAATCTGAGGACAGATTGTATATTTTGTTTGAATTATATGTTATAACTTGCATAAGTTTAAGTTTTAGAATTTTACTATCTTATCTTATCGTTTGGTACGCGATATCGATTTTTTGCAATTCTAGTGAACTATAGAATATTGGATATCTATAGTTACTTATATGTTATAGTAAGTTATTTAAATTAAAAATCGATAACTTTAATGACTAATTATTTAGAGTCTTACAAAATAATTTTCGTATTACAAGTGTACTCATATTATGAAAATTTTAGACAATTTTATTAAATCTCCTTTAGGGTCATGACAAGAAAGAAAAAGGTAACTGATTTTTGGAAAATCAAATTACAGTGTTATAATTATAGCGAATTTATAAATCTTGATTTCTAAAAAATAATTGGACAAACTAGGACAAACTTAACGTCAACTTAGAAATCAAGGCACTTGTTTTGCCTAAAGATATCAAGATCTTTTCTTTCTTCAATAAGGGAAAGAGACATATACCTTCCACTCATAACCCAACAACATTTAGTCCCTCACCTCCAAACCACGTCCAAGACGTAGAACCTATTGAATGCATGAGTGAAAACTTATAAAGTAAGCCAAATTTATTGAACGCATAAAAATGGTAATAATTTCACTAATTGTTGAAGAGGATGTTATTATAATTAAATGGAAAGAAATTTTAACCATTTACAATCATATGCACTTCCCTAGTACAAAAAAATACCAAACCTATATGCGATTATTTGAATACGACAAAAAATTTATTAGAGTTCAATTTGACAATAGCTAAATGAGTTAAAACTTCATAATATAAAGTTTGACTAACTTCTGAGAGTTATTGAGCAATATAACTTAGAATTTGAATTGAGTTTAGACATAAAATTAGAAGTACTTTTTTTAAATAAAGTTAAGTTTAATCTTATTAAATGGCACTTCAAATTAAGGTAAAACTCATAAATTAATATTTTAAATTGAGCTTAAGCTTGTAATTAGTATTCAAAGTTGAAGTAAGACTCAAAATTGAAAGCTAAATTAAGGTCTTTTTGATGTTGAGTTGTAACTTAATACGGTATCATTTTTACTTGACTCATTTGTATCCAGTAGCTCGACTTCGGAGATCAAGATTACGTGTTTTTATGGAAGTCCTTTTACATCAATATATACATTATTCTGATTACAATCATTTCGCCTGCTTACGCTCCTGGTAATGTCATATCATTCCTTGGTACTGGGATCTCGTTAATACCTAAATTCTAGTGATGAAATTTTATACGAGTTTGGTGGAATCCCTGTTAGGCGTATATTTTTATCCTTTCGTGCCTTCTTTTACGCTACAATGTCTCGTGTGTGTTATACAACTCTTATGTTCAATTTCTTTTGGCGAACTCCCTTTTTTCCTTCGTACTCGAACGATTCAAGAGGAATGATACTTCTAACGCTCAACCCTCGCATCTTTACTCAGCTCTAACCTTCTTTCGCTTCTGCGCTGTCTCTTTCCATCTAGAAAATGTTCAAAGATTTCTATCTAGGTAGTGTGGCTTTAGTAAATGGCAGGATTGATTTCCTTGAATTTTTCTATTATGAAACTCGCACTTTCCTTTATTCAGTTATTTCACTTTGGGTTATTAGGTGTGAGACCTTCCTCCAATTCCGAGAAATTGTTTAAGCGGGAGGCTACTCTCGACTCACCTTTCATGTCCTAGAAGAGTCGAAATTTACCTAGAAATTAGATATATAATCATACAATATATTATATAAATTAGGACTGTAGACAAATTGAGTCGTGATAAAAGAGTCATCAGCTTGAATTTGAATTTAATTCAAGTTATCACCTGACAATTCTAGAAACGATTCAATTAAACTCGTGCTATTATTGATTCATTAAATATATATTTTTCTAACTAAAAACATATTATGTTTAAACCCGTTTTATATATAAATTTAACACATCTTTGATTAGCCTTACGGATTTATTTAATTAAATATCATGAAATTTTAACGTGACTATGATCAAATTGATTTTAAGTAAATTTAAGCTAAACTCGAATAATTTATCATTAGATTTGATTTATTTACACTTTGTAGTACATAGGCGTTATTAGGTACCTTTTAATTTGAGTCAGATTTCTTACAGATAAATTCAGGACCGACACATGATTGCCCAAATGCAAAGTTATGGTGATCGACCTAAACACAATAAACTACATGGAGAGGGATGAAAGCCTCCAATCAGAGAAAGAGGCAGGAATTGTGAAGAAGAACGTTGTTTTGTCCCCATGGACGGACGTCTATGTATGATTCTTAGACACACTAACAAATATTAATGTTAAGAACTAAGACACACTAACGAAAATTAATATCAAGCATTAGACTATGGTTTCGTGATATTGCCGGAGATACAAGGAATCATGCTTTGTCCTTTCGGTTGTTTGAAGCATAACTCTTCCGTTTACTTTCCCAAAATGAAGCTTATAGCTTTAGCGGATTATGAAATTTTGGTGTCCCATAAAAATGTATAAGTGGGTTGAATAGATCAATTTGAGTCAGTACATTTTGACCTATAGATTAAATGGGACGGATTTATTTAGCTTGCTTATTTTTAAACGGATAAAAAAATTTCAACCTCAGTTGAAAAGTAGATTAAAACAGGCTAACTTAATGGTTAAATGTGTGAATATATTAAACAGATCAATCTCGAACCCCATTTTTACCTACGGATTAAACAAATTGGGTTCATTTGACCCTCTTTTTAAATAGACAAAAAAATCTCAGTCCAAACTCGTTCAAAAAGAGGGTTAAGTGATTTGGCCGGTGGTCCAATACCCGATTGCATATCTTTAGTGAAACACTACAGAAAATATATTTTAGAAAGGATAGACCTAAATAGACATAATTATATCGCAACAAAATTAAAATAATTACTTGAATTTTGGATTTTCTTTTTTCAATTTTATACTTAAAGTAATTGGTAAATATCATATTTAAGTGAACTTTAGATTGTTAAAATTACTATCTAAATGACCTCTTGTTATTTACATTTGTAATCTTAGGTAGAGTTTGGTTATGCAATTTTCATGGTACTGAACTAGACAAAAAATTATATCCTATGTTTTATTTGTAAATTTATCTTATGATTAGAAAAAAAATTAGGTTGATGGACTTGACAAAATATCTAAATTTTATCATATTTATACCATGGTAAAAAATAAAATTCAATTGACGAAAAAGAATTTTACATTCCCAAAAGTATCCCTTTATATTATAATATTAAGTTAATGAATATTATTTTTATTAAATATTATAAAAATTATTTATTTTATAATATAAATTTTGTGTTTAATACTGTATAAACCAAACATGTACGATAAGTTTGTACTGTTTAGTTCAGTTTAGTCCAATCTCTTTATACTTGTCCTATTTAGTTCTTTTTGTTCAGTCCGGTAGTTAAAACCAAACGCTACCTTAGGCTAATAAGTTCTTGCTATACTATCTTTTCTTTTTTTTCAAAGATAAAGGAGATAGTTCAAAAAGTAAAAGTCTAATCCAAATTGAGCATAAATTTGGATAAGTAAAAGTTCTAACTGTATGTCATATTTAGCAATTTCAAGTTTCAAGCATGAAATTAAAAAATATAAAAAATTTAAATAGTAATTTTATCGTTGTCTCAACTTTTTCCAATAAAAATACCAATAACATTTCCTCATCCTCATTTTTAATTATCAAAATAGAAAAGAAAAGTAAACATACTCTCTCTCTCTCTCTCTCTCTCTCTCTCTCTCTCTCTCTCTATATATATATATATATATATATATATATATATATATCCTATGTTTAGGAGTGCCCTTAGTAGTGTGCAAGTGGGTTTTTATTTATCGGGCAATTTATTTAACCCGTTTTTAAAACTAATCTGGATTAAGATTTTTTGGTTCATTTAAAAAATAAATAAAATCAATTTGATCCTTTTAACTCTTGGACTAAAGTCAGTCGGTTTGAGTCAGCTAATTTAACACATTTATACTTTTAGTTTACGGCCAACCTATTTAATCTACTTTTAAAATAGGATAAAGTCGAACTTTTTTTGCTTGTTTAAAAAGCAAATCAAATGAATTTGGTTTGTTTAATTCATAGGCTAAAGTAGGTTAGATTGTACCAACCTATTTAATCAACTTATACACCTTTAAGTGTTTTTATGGACGAATTTATAAGAAAGACTATATTAAGAAAATATTTGCGTCCCCTTTCTTTCCATCATTTCTCTTTGCTTAAATCATCATTACTAGTTCATAGGCATTTCGATAAAAGAAATAAATAAGATTTTAAATAAAGTAATAGATAGATAGATCACTCATTTATTTACTCTAAATTGACATTATAACATATAGAACAAGTGGAATGATATAGGAATTGTATACTCTTATTTTTACTATATATTACACTATTAATAGAGGATATTCTTAAAAGTGAGTAGATTTTCAAATACTTGCTTTTTTTTTTTTTTTTGAATGACCTCTAAATAGGTGATGCCGCCCATCAGTCGATGAACGATGAGTACACGAAATAAGGAGATAAAAAAAGAAAAAAGAAAAAGCAAAACATATATCTAAGACCAGCAAGTCCATGTAATTAAAATTGATTTGCATGCAAGGTAAGATCAACTTCATATGATTCTGTTGCTAGTTACTACTTTTACATACGAATAATTTGCTTATTATTATTTTTTCCCCAATACTCCACCTTTTTAAATATTAGAAAAAATAGTTTTATTTTTTACAATGTTATCATATTTGATTTGAGTGGTTTATCTGAAGATATAAGAAAGTTAATAGTTAAAGAGGTAAAATTGAATTTTACTGAGATTGGACTAGGACTAAATTAAAGATTTTATAATCTAATGGAATCAAATCAAACCAATAGTCATCCGAATTAACTTGAGCTTGATAACACTAATTTTTTTTTAACAAAAAAAAAATACTTTTGTTGGATCATCAATAATTCTATTTAAGTTTCCTAATGTGGTCATTTTTATTTAAAAAAAAAAACTTAATGAACTTATATCGGTCTTTACGGGTACGATACGGAAAACGACACACACATAAATCTTCAAGGTGGAATGAGAAAAAAGTTACAATGTAGAACTCCCGAATATAAAAACATAAAAGATGAACCATTCAAGATAAAGAAATAAAATAAGTGAATGACTTTTGACTTACCAAGATTTCATATTAATATCATGTTTGAGATAAGTGGGAAAGAATTAAAATAAAATCTTAATTTTAGATTTTATTCTCTTTCTATATTTTTAAATATATATTTAAAAATCAAAATTACGATCCTATAGAGTTGATGATTGTTATTTTAAAGAGGAATTAGATTCCGTTTTGAGAGGATATAATCGTAATTCTATTTCTCCTATATTTATTATTATGAGTCAAAATAATTATTTAACTTTTAATTTAATTATATCATTTAATAATTAAAAGTATTTTTTATAATCATTACTATATATACATTTAATTTTATTTCATTTTCATTTTATAAATTTCTATTCATAAGTTCATTAAGTTTAGGGTGATCGATTAAATGATCTGATCAAACATAAATTATAAATTAAAATTAGAAATATTAGTAAGAGCGACCTTGTAAGTTTGTATTTAAGAAAATAAGTAATAAAATAAGAGAATATAAAAATTTTAAATTTTAAGTATATTACTTGTTATTTATCGAAAGTGCGTAAAATGCATTTTGATAACTAATAAATCATTAGAGATAGATTATATATATATTAAAATCATAAAATGACCTAAATAATATTTAGGAGTGTTTACTTGTACCCTACATATATTTACTTGTAAGTGGAAATATGTGAAATTACTTAAATTAACTAAAATTAGTTAAAAAATTGCTAAATAATTAAAGAAAATTATAAAAAATCAAAGAAAGATAAAAAAGGTTGAGAACAATTCAAAATTTCATTGTGGCAGGTCAAGAATCAAGAAACAAATTTTGGCTAATTAGAATCAAGTAACAAAAAAGGCAAATAAGAAAAGATAAGAGCATTGTCTTGTCTAAATTAATGTATTATAATAGCAAAAAAAATTCAGAACACTCTTTGGATAGTTAGAAGATAAGGAAAATTGGAGAGCATTGAAATTGAAGAGAAATTAGGGTTTTAGAATTTTTTTTTCCTAAATCTGTGCAGTTATGGCAAGTAAGTTGAACCTATACATCACTACCACTTGGGACCGAACCACCACCACTACCCCACTCTAAACCCAATGTCTGGATCGGCTGACCACCCTTAGGCCATCGCTGGTGGCTGGAAACCTAAGAGTTAGGTAAGTCTAACTTTTCAGTCGATTTTGTAAAATTTCTTAAAATTATTAATGTTGTCTAAAAAATTAAGAAATTTGTTATTATGATGTTTTATTTTATATAGATTTAGGGAAAAATAGCAATTAAGTTTAATCATATCTGTAAATTTAAGATTTTTAAAAAATTTGACAAAACCAAGTATGATTAGAATTAGAAATAAACTGGCTTGGAAGTGTATTTTGGAGTTCATTTTGGAGTTCAATTTTTTTTTCTGTAGAATACTTAAATGATATAGAATAGTACATGCCATTTTTCTAAAATTAATCTTCAAAAATTTTAAATAAATTTTTAGCCCTAAAATGATGAGAAAATAGGTAATTATGGCTTAATTAAACGATTAATTACTAATTTAGAAGGTAATTAGATGTTTAAGAATGTTAATCTCTGATATGGAAACATAATCCTAACATTTGGAGTGTTAATTGCAATTAATATGGGAATTATATAGTAATTTAGAGTAATTTAGAAATATGTGAAATTAGAATTTTAATAAATATGAAATAATAGGTTAAATTGGATAATATAATAATAATATCAGTACATATTAAATTTGGTAAAAAAATTAATTCTAGATAATTGGATCAAAATTGTAAAATTCTCTCACATTGGGAATAAACTTGGTACACTAATTAGAATTAAAATGTACCGAGTAGGTTAGAATACTGAATTAAAACTTAATATGATATTAGGATACTTGAGCTTGATATGATTGCTTTTACATTAGGGTTCGAAGCGTATTTTTTTATCATTCGTAGTTAAAATCGAATTAGAACCTAAACTAGAATCAAATTTAGAAATCGAACCCCGAACTAACGTGAGATGAATTGTTAGTAAATTATAGGTATATAAGCAGAATTGAGTTAAATCCTAACTTAAAATATGCCTCATCTAAGTATAAATACTAAAAAGAGTGTATTCATATTATAGGATATATGGAAATGAGTCAACCTGCGACAAATGGTTGAGCGACTAAGGATTCTAAGTAAGTTAGGTTTAATGCTTCATTGTATTTTAGAGTACTCGGAGCTTAGGTTTGTGTATGATTGCGATTGTAAGTAGTCTTATACATGTACTTGTGTATCTGATTTCATACTGAAATCTGGTAATGTTTGATGACTATTGTGATTAGAGTGGTGTGGAATCATTTGGTCACCTTAAACTAAATATAATCTTAATCGACCTAAATACTCTAAAAAGACATACATTGTAACCTTGTAAGGGATTATTAGAATTCTCCAATCAAACACTGACACATTCAAAAAAGATAGCGTTAGATAGCAAATTGGTTTTTTCCTTATCTTTAGCTGAACTAAGTGATAGAAGAGGAGGTTGCGGTGAGGATGAGAGTATTAGTTCGAAGGATAGTCTTAGGAGAAGTATTGACTTCATTGCACAAACTTGAGTTTGATTGTGAGTTGTTACATAACATGAAAACTCCTCAATCCTAATTAAAGCAGGTAAAATTACTTTGATTTTACAATGGATCGAACTACATTGTGTGATGGTACTTGTTTGTTGCATTTCATAAAAATAATTACTTGATAACCTTAATTGTATTGGTATACATTCATGAGTTTCCAATTTAACTTACTGAGCTATAATTTCTCATACTCGCATAGATTCTTTTGCAAGTCCTAACTTCTAATTTGTGATGCTACAATACAATTACTTAAAGATTAGATTTCTTTTAAAGCTATGGGAAGTAAGGATTCATTAGCAAAAGATCAAGTCTTATTTTAAGTCTTACTAGTATCCTTAGGATAAAGAACTGATATATGATATATACATTAGTTAACTACTGTATTATGTAGGTTCTCCTGAGAATACTATGATAATGTGAATGTAATTATATATATATATATATATATATATATATATATTTGACTTAAGATTTTACTTTTACTGTAAATTTTAGTTAAAAATCTTAATCGAACTGTTTACTTTAAAGCGAAGCGTTATAAACGGCTTATGTAGATTGTATCTATGATAAGCACTGTGAGATCAGTTTCTGTTATAGGTTAATTTACACGGTAGGATTATTGCAACTCTACGACTTCGAGACGTAACAGAAGCTACAACGGTCTTGTCGTTTAAACCAACTTATGATAATAACTAATCTCATAGTCGCTATCATAGATAAGATTTATATAAGGCATTAACGACTTCTTGTTTTGAAGTAAACAACTTATTTATAATTATAGAGAAAATTTATATATATAACTAAAAATTTTAAGTCATATTTACATAAAGTCACTTATACTGTCTTATCATTCCAAGAAATAATCTACATGCTATAATAGTTTGATAAGTAACATATTATATATTTAGCCCAAAAACCTAAGAATTAGTAATAAAACTCTAGAAAACTCAATTACATTAATCAACTTAATCCTTACTCTCCCATAACACTTTAAAAAGAAACTAACATCAGAATAATTATAGCATGGCATATTAATCAATACTTATAAGAAAATTTATAAGGGCATAAATAACCAATAGCTCAGTAAGTCAAGATGACGACTTAAGAATGCATAATAAACACAAACAATGTTTTTAAGGAATTAATTAGATGCTATGCAACATACAAATACCATCCAATAACGTGGTATAATCTGTTGTGAAATCAGAGTAATTTTATTCGCTCTAATCCTAGTTGATGAGTTTTCAATATTTATGCAACGGCTTACAACTAAACCTAAATTTGTGCAATGGAGACACCACTTCTCTTCCCCCTAATCATTGCTCTTATCCTTACTGCGACCCCTTCTCTTATCACTTAGTTCAGTTAAGGATGAAAAAAAGACCATTATACTATCTAGCACTATTTTTTTTTTTAAGGTGTTGGTATTTGGTTAGAAAATCTTAATTGTCTCCTAAAAGATTGCAATGCATGTCTAATTGAGGTATTTAGATCACTTATAATTAGGTTCATTTTAGGGTGACCAAACAATCCCATACTACTCAATTTATAATAAACCATTAAAACACAACATCAAATTTTTAGTGAGAAATTAGAGATACATAAGTACATGTACGTAGAACTACTTAGAAGCACAATTATATATAAACTTAAGCCTCCGAGTACTTTAATATAATACTCCAAAATATAACGAAATATTGAACTCAACTTACTTGCAATCCTTGGCTCGCTCACTTAACTTGCCATAGGTCACTTGTCTCTACATGTCCTATAATATAAATACTTTTTAGTATTTATATTCTTATGACATATACGGTTTAAGTTATGATTTGACTTGATTTTTCTATATATATATAATTTATTACCGATCCATTCTAAGTTAGTTTTGGAATCAGTTTTCGAATTCGGTTCAGATTTAACTTCTAATTCAGTTTTAACTATGGGTGTTATATCATAAGAATGCGTTTTGAACCATAATATGAAATTAATCACATTATATTCGGGTATCCTAAATATCACTGTTGGCCTCTAACCAGTATTTTAGTCTATACGGTACGTCTTAATTTTTATTTAACTATTGATTTATTTTTTATGTGAGAAAAAATTACATTTTTCATATAATTTACTAAATTTAAGTTTCATATCAGATTTATTGTATATTACTATTATTATTATATTATTAATTTTAACCTAATATTTTCTATTTATTACATTTTCAATTTCACATATTATTATTTTATATATATTTACTACATAATATACATAATAATACATCTAACACTTTAAATATTACAAATATCAGATTACATTTGATATTAACAACCTAAAATACTTCATTATACACTAAATCAATAATTATCCATTTAATTACTAAATCAGTTATTGGTAGTCGTGACCCATGGGTTGTGGGTTCTCTCTTTAAACCCTAATTACACATTAATTTTTCTATTTTTTTTTTGTAAAATCCTTAACTCTCTTTTTTTTGTTTTCTCTCTATTTGTTTAAACTCTTAACAGATTAAAATGAATTTAGATGGGGATTGCTGCTTATATAGAGTTGTTTGGTATTTTTCTTTTGATTTTTAGTTGATATTTGGCCTTTATCTCTTCTTTTATTTGATTAGCTACTTGTTTCTTCTTAGTCCCCAACTGACCACAACCTTAATCTTGATAATTTCTTACTTTTTTTGTTTTTTCTCTTTTTATTCTTTTTTGTAATTTTATTTATTTATTTCGCATTAATTGTTATGTCTTGAAGTCATAGAGTTGCAACAGTTCTACCGTGTAAACCAATTTATGATACTAATTGATCCTACAGTACCTATTATAGATATGATCTACATAAGGTGTCTATGACTCTTTACTTTGAAGTAAACATTTAATTAAAACTTTAGCTAAAATTTACAATAAAAGTTAAAATCTTAAGTCGTATATTTATATTTACATTCATAGTATTGTAAAATTTCTAGGAGATTCTACATATTATATCAATCTGTTAAATTACATTTCGTATATCAATTCATAATCCTAGAGATACTAACAAGACCTTAGAACTTGATCATTCGGCTGGTTGATCCTTACTCTCCCATAATTTTAGAAAGAAACTAATCTCCAGATAATTGTATTGTAGCATAATTGTCAGAAGTTAGAATTTGCAAGAGAATCTATATGAGTATGAGCAACAACAGCTCAAAAAGTTGAATTAGAGACTTATGAAAGTATAACAAACATAAACAAGGTTATGAAACAATTAATTATATACAATACAACAAGTAAGTGCTATCACACAACGTGGTTCAGTCCATTGTGAAATCAGAGTAATTCCACACGCTTTAATCCGGGTTGAGAAGTTTCCATTAATGCAACGGCTTACAATCAAATCTAAGTTTATACAATGGAAACATTACTCCCCCCAAGACTATCCTTTGAACCAATGCCTTCATCCTTACCGCAACCTCCTCTCTTATCACTTAATTCAGCTAAGGATGAGAAGAAAACTATTATGTTATCCGGCATTATCTTTTTCGAAAGTGTCGATGTTTGGTTGGAGAACCTTAATAATCCCCTAAAAGGTTACAATGCATGTCAAATTAGGGTACTTTGGTCAGTTATAGTTAGGTATGGTTTAGGATGATTAAACAATTTCACACCATTCCATTCACATCAATCATTTAACACAATACAAAATATAGCACGAAATCAGATACCCAAACACATGCGTACATAACTACTAACAAACACAATCAAATATAATTGTAAGTCTCCAAGTACTCTAAAATAGTACTTGAAAAATGCAATGAAATATTAAACCCAACTTACTTGATATCCCTGGTTTGCTTAATCATTTGTTTCAAGTTGACTCGTCTTCGTGTCCTATAATATATGATATAAATACGTTTTTAGTATTTATATTTTGATGATTGATATCTATATATATATATATATATATATATACACTCTAGGTTATAGTTTAACTCAATTCTTCATATATACATATTAATTATTATTAATTCATCCTAGGTTAATTTAGGGTTCGGTTTTTAAATGCGGTTTTGATTTAGGTTCTAAAATAGTTCCAACTATGGGTATTATACGTAAAGCTTAAAAATGCAATTTGAACCCTAATGTGAAATTAATCACATTAGGCTCGAATATCCTAAATATCACATTTAGTCCTAAATCATTAATCTAATCTACTCAGTACATTGAAATTTTCATTAGTGTGCCGAATTTACTCTCGATGTGAGAAAAATTTATATTTTTTATATAATTTCTTAAATTTAAAATTCACACCAAATTTAATACGTATTAATAATATTATTATATTATCTAATTTAACCTAATATTTTATATTTACCATAATTCCAATTCCATATATAATTAAATTACCTATATTTATTACATAATACTCCTAATAATCACATCTAATAACCTAAATATCACAATGAACATACCACATCAGATATGAACATCTTAAAATCCTTAATTATATACCAAATTATTAATTTTTTAATTAATCATTAATTAACCTAAAAAATCCCTAATTACATACATATTTTAAGGGCCTAATAATCACTTAAAAATTTTATAAATTAATTTCTAAAAAAGGGCTTCATAGCACTATTCTATATTATTTAAATAGTCTATACAAAAAAATCGAGCTCAAAACTACACTCCTAAGCTTATTTATTTTTAATTCGAAACATGCTTAGTTTTGCATGATTTCTTATGCACCCTATATTTTCAAATGTAATTAAACCTAATTAATATTTTTTCCTAAATCCAAATACAATAAAACATTAAAATAATAAAATTCATAATTTTATGGATAAAATTAATAATTTTAATAAATTACACAAAATCGGGCTAAATTTAGGACTCAACGAACTTTTAGACTTCTAGCTGCCAGTAGTGGTTTAGGGAGTATTGGCTGGTCTAGGTGGTGGGCATGGGGTGTGGTGGCGGTGGTGGTGGTTTGGTTCCAGTTGGTAGTAGGTTGTGGGTTTAATCTAATTACCCATATTGTATAGATTTTTTGTAATTTTTGAAAACTAAACCTTAACTCTCTTCTTTTGATGATCTCTAATTTTCTCACTTCACAAACTGCCCAAATGAGCTCTTAAATAAATTTAGGTATTTATAGAGTTTTAGGGAAATTTTGGTGTATTAATGAGACTTGATATTTGCTTTATCCACTTCTAAATTGCCTTTTTAAGTGAATTAATTTAATTGGCTAAATTTTTTCTTTCTTCCTTAACCTATTACAACTCAATTCTAAACAATTCCTCACTTCTCTAATTTTTTTTTTCTAATTTTTCCTTGATATTTTTATAATTTTCTTTAATTATTTATCATTTTTCTAGTCTTTTTTAGGCATTTTAGGTAATTTGGCTTATTTTTACCTACACGTAAATACATATGTTGTACGAGTAAATACTCTTAAATATTATTTATGTTATTCTATAATTTTTAGTATATATATAATTTATCTTAAGCGGCTCATTAGTTATTAGAATTCATTTTGTGTATTTTTAATAAATAACAGGTAATATACTTAAAATTTGATATTATAATATTCTATTATTTTATTATTTATTTTTCTAAATTCAAACTTATGTGATCACTTTTATTAATATTTCTAGTTTTATTTTATAATTTAAGCTTGATTAGATCTTTTAACCGATCACCCTAAATTTTATGTACTAAGTTTGATTTTACAGTTGCAAGGTTTACATTTATGGCTTACATTAATTTAGTATATTTTGGGTATTTTTACTTACAAGTAAATACATATGGAGTATAATTAAGTACTTCTAAATATTATTTATATTATTTTATAATTTTTAGTATGTATATAATGATGAGTAATATGCTTATTATTTAATATTATAATATTATATTATTTTATTACTTATTTTCCTAAATTCAAACTTATTGGGTTATTTTTACTAATATTCTGAATTCCATCGTACAATTTAGACTCAATTGGATACTTTATCCGATCACTCTAAACTTTACGTATTAATTCCAAATTTTTTATTGTAGTGTTTACAATGACCTAATAATGAAGGTAGGTCATATGACTTACACAATAATGGTGGGCACAACAACAATTGTTGATAACCTCTTCACCTTAAGTTGTCTCGCTAAGGGCTTAATATAAGTGTGGGTTGCCACCCATTAATAAATGTAGGCCATGCGACTCATAAAGTGCCATTACCACCCCAAAAAAAAAAAAAAAAAAAAGAGAACAAATCAAGATGATACAATGGGTTAGAGTCGAGTCACACGACGCATAAGGTTTTCTTATGTTTTTGCTTCTTCTTTTTTTTTTTTTTTAAATTTTTGAAGAGAGTGGGCAGCCACCTACGACCACTTTATAGGTTGTACGACTCACTATCTTGAGGACGTTTTCCAGTCACCCTAATATTAAGGGGTGGCTAGTGGCCACTTTGGTGGGTTACATAACTCCTTTGGTGTAGGCCGACCACTTCCTGATTTAAGGATGGTTAGAAATGTGCAGTTACTCTTTTTTTTTTCCAATTTTTTTGCCCTTTTTTTAAATTTATTAATATTTGCTAATATTATTTATTTAAATTATTCAATAATAAGTTTTCAACTAATATAATATTGCGACATGTCGTACGTATATGACCAAAAATTACAAATATTGATCATGTGTTTGTTGAAAATGAGAACACAAGTCATCTTTGTGCAAAAGTACCAAAACATGGGTATTTTTTTTTGTACTTAACCCTTCTTTTAATAGCTAAATGACTTCACTCAAGTTCAACTATAGTTAATGTGTCGTTAAGCCAAATATCTATAAGACTCGAGAATGATTTGTTAAATTACTTTAGTAGTTTGGCCTTAAGCTCTACACAACTACACTAGAGTGTAATTAAACTCAGAATATACCAATCAAAAGTAACTTCTAAGTCAATATGTACCATTTACGCCTTAGTTTTGTAAATTAAAAAGAAGAAAAAAAAAAAAAAGAGCAAAGGACCAACTCCACCTTCTCATTCATTAAGAGATTAAGAGTGAGATAGTGGAATATGAAAAAAGATTTAATAGTATTAATATGTTACGTGAATCGATGAGTAGTATGTAAATATTAATAATATTTAAATACTTAAAAATAATAAAGAAACACATTTTTTGAAAAACTACCAATTATATTTTATCGTGTCAAAATTTTATTGTATTTAAATGTTACTTATTAATTTACGTGACGTGTTAATATTATTGAATTTTTTCTCGGAGAATGTAGGGTATAGATAGAAAATGATTAGTTTGAGCCGATACATTTAATTATCAAAATAAAAAACTAAATTTTTCTTTCAACCCATCCCATCGCAGATTGATAAGGTAAACCTATCAGTCCAATTCGTTAAAGGTTTTGGTTTGCTTAAATGGTGAGCCACTGAAATATATCAACTGTTTATTAAAAGAAAGAAAGAAAGAAAAACTATAATATAGTGTTTATAGGAGGGCTGGTGAATTAAGTGCATTAACTTAGTGGGTTTACTAATTGGATAAGGAGGTTGAATTGTGGGCCGCCCTGCTCTAATTCATGAAAATATGAGAATGGGTGGATTAAGTGGGTTGATCCAACCAAATGATGAACCGGCCCACTCTGATCGGCATGTAACAAGCCGTGCCACTCTAATCCGCATGCTCGAAAGTCCATTCTTAAATGGTTAGAAGAAATCAATTATTATTGCCTGTTAATTTTAGTGCGTTAGTGAGCCAATCCACGAGGTTTGATCCGTTTTCATGACTTTAGTGTTGAATGTTAAGTATTTAAAGGATCAATATAGATATGGTGTTAATTCGTTGGTTGACTCTGGATGTAGAATTCATGCAAGGCAGGTGTAGAGTTTCAACATCGTTTCTGTATTTATATTGATTTATACCATCGGTCCATCTACTTTTATCAACATTTTTTTTTTTTTAATTAAGGATGTGATATATAAAATAAATAGGATGATGCAGGAAAATATCTGATACTATTTATCATATGTTTTGTATCATCAATAATAAAAGATGATGATAAAATAGATATATGGATGATATATCTATCTATTGTTCATCATCTTCATATGATGAATACTTGGACCACCTATGTTTCGAGAATACATTTGAGTAGCAGCGATACAGAGACAACACAAGACAGTTCCATGCATTAAATATTACCGTAATGGAGGGTTGTTGCTTTCGACTTGCCGACACATCTCCATGGTTCTATGAAATGAATACATCGACTTCGACAAAAAATGAATAAAAAAAGGGCGAGGGGGATAAGGTTGTTGAACACCGTCACCATCCAACTATGTCTGTCAAAGGGACCTAGGTAAATTTCTAGGGCGTGCTATAATACAGTCAAACTAACAAGCACTTACATGTATACTTATCTCTATCCATTATTCAGGTTTGTTTGACATGGTTTAACGTTATATACGACACAAAAAGAATGGGGCTCTGGTAAGTAGTAAAGCTGATGGATAGTCTTTGTCTAAAATAACTATGCCTATATCCATAAAAACAGTGTCTCCACCATGAGGGCTGCGTTTCTTCCCTAGCCACATTAATTAGAGACAGAGCCGACGTCTCAGGTTCAGCAGACAACCACATTTTCAGCATCCAAAGCTGGACTGGATATGCTTCTGGTTAGGGGCGTGTGTATGTGTGCGTCTATGTCCCCGTCCATTGTCCTGTGAAACTGGACCCAGTTTTGCCGATTTATAAATGGTTTTAGTCATGGGTCCTTCACGACATTTTCAAGACACGACAAGTGATTGCTTTTTAAATTTTCTCCATCCAAACAGGCCCAAGAAGGTCTTCATGGGCTGACTATATCATCCTTTGAAATTTCAATCCTTCCATACCATACCATACCATAAATAATGGAATTAAGAACGAAAGAACATTGATTAGCCAGACTGACATAATTCAGTACAAATAGGATCGCATGTCTTCACTTGCTTTCTCTCAAGGCCAAAGACTTCAGAGTCCTTTTTGTAAGTAGATCTTAAAATCTAATTACATGGCATAATCAATCACAATTGAATTTCCAAATTTTTAAAACTTCATAATTTTCCCATATTCATAATAGATATAGAATGAGTTGCCATAAGAAACATGAATTATCAAATTGTTTTTTTTTTTTCTTTGGTGAAGAAGGAAACTATTCATAAAAACATAAGAGAAACAAGTTCAACACAGGAGCAAAGATAACAAAAACAGAAAACTAGTCTACCCCTTTTACAGTAGGCACAAAACCAATGATCCGATCTTTATTATAATTAGAATCAACCATGATAAGAACAAAGGTAGTTAGGTGACAAAAAACATAGAAAAATGATGTTGTAGTCCTTTTTTCACTAGTGGATTAGTGGCCGCAATCTTTTCACGAAGAACCTTATAAAGAGAAACATTGTGGAAGAGAGTTGGAGCAATAAGCCATCGTGGGAGATAAGGGATTATCTACTCCATTACCATCGATGTTCATTTGCTTGCTCTTTTCCTCATGGTGTTCTATGGGCTCCAATTTCCGTAGGGGTATGGCACATGTAGATGATGATAGTGTAGCCAGCCCGCGAAAGACCTTCCTGGGCCTACTTGGATGGAGAAAAGTTAAAAGAGCAATCACAATCTTGAGAAGTCACCAAAGGACCCATGGCCTTGACTCGATCCAATCCTCCTGTAATTTTAAGGACTCTACAGTACTGGGTCCACCCATACCCCTGAGTCCTTTTGTTGTAAAGGGTCATGATTTTTAACAAGTGTTATGGTCTCTTATAGTAAGGGGTGGCTTGATAGAAGACAGTTTAATATTTCATGAAGAGTTACAGTCCTAGTCTCCTCATTTTTATATATAAGTTTACCAAGACTAATCATACTTTTTGGAAAGCTAAGGGATCTTAGAGAACTAAGGTGTTGTTTACTCTTTGAGAATAAAGGAAAGGAGTTTGGATAAACAGTACGAAACATGAATTACCAAATTTTTACGAGCTACAAAAGCTATTGATTATTTCAACTTGATATTGACACCAAATTCTGTATCGAAAATTATTATAAGACCGAAGAGTTGTAACGAAAATGGGATGTCGAATTATTTTTTTACTTTTTATTGGAGTATGAATTTGGTGTCAATATTATATCCTATGTACTTGTATGAATTATTTTATGAAACTCACGAATTATGAAATAAAATTATTGAATCTAAATAAAGCTACAAACTTATAGTTTTTGTTCGAATTTTAAAATCATTCCAAAGTAATTTCTCTTAAGCATTTGTAAATAATTTTAGGCCACGAATTTTGAAGAACAGCTAAGGTTAATATAGTACACGAGGTATGAACAAAATTCGATCATTGAGCCATGTTGCACTTTACCAGGTAGTTTACAAATGACGGAGAAGTTTTGCAAACTTCAGTACTTCTACGAAATTTAAAGAAAAGCTACAGGTTCCCCAACACAACCCCACCCCCACCTTACTCTACCTACCTAGCGATAAAAAAAAAAAAAGAAAGGAATAATGGACAAGAGTGAAATAATAAATCACTACGAGATCCTCATAAGGATGGTGTTAAATTTGCAAGAGACAAAAAATGAGCTTTGTGGAGAGCTAATATTAGTTTTTACATGACTACTTCGATATTAAGTTAAATGTTATAAAAAGAAAAAGTATAATGTAAGCAAAAATCATAGGGTGTTTTAGAATTCTATATCATGAGTATTGATCTTTTATTTATAAAGAACCAGACTATTTCAGAATGGTGTTAAGCATCCCAAAATCTTCTCTTTGACTTCTACATTTTATAGAGAGGATCTTAGGGATAGGTTGTGATAGCTATTGATTTACCTTATCTAACCGAGTTGTTCCCCTTAATCTTCATTTAAAGTTGTAAGTTAGGCTTGATCAGCTTGTGCTTAAAGGCTTAGCTTTGAAGGCTAGGTTAGGGAAGGGAGCTCGAAGCATGCTTTTAGTGAGGTTGGACTACAGGCTGTTTTGACATCGATTTTGATTAGGTTAGACAAGTAGGAGAATTTGGTTTGGGCTTTGACAAGGTTAATATGAGCTCTAAGGGTTTAGCTCATGCCGAAAATAGCTTATTGAGAGAACCTTATATATATTTCATTAAATATGAATTCCATAAAATACTTAATCCAATTGGGTAAAATTATCCTAACAATGGTCATAAGAATGACATTGACGGGATGTTAACTTAAGGGGAATGAAAGTCTCTCATTACTTTGTTCACTTTGAAGAATCGTGATTACTAAGGATTCTTAATTACATCAAAAATTTGATTTGGTATTTCTTGCTAGAACTTATGAATTGGGATTCAATAAAAAATAATTATTATTACCCTTCTTCTTGTTGTTAACACAGCTGCACTACCACACCATTACTACCAACCAACTCAACTCCACCATCATACCCATTACTTTCAGCCACCGTAGCTCTACCACTACACCCATTACAACCGACCATCATAGCTCTAGTATCACACCCATCATTATTGTATACAATAGCTCCACCACCTCTCTCTCTCTCATGTGATTTCTTTCTCTTTCTCTCACTTAAATTTGCAATAATAAACAATAAACTTTCTCTCTCTTTTTTTTTTTGAAAATGATCAAAACTTTTTGTTTAGATTTTAGCCAACAAAGAGCTTTGTTGTGAAAAATTTGAGGAAGAAGATGATGTTTTTCTTTCTTTTTTTTCTAGTGTATTGTTTTTTCTTAGGAAAATTTGTGTTTTATTTTTCTTTTTTCTCATATTCCTCTCTTTTTGTATACTATTTCTTTCTTTTTTCTTTTGTTTTCAAGAAAAAGTTAGGCAAAAGTTAACAAAGATGAAGATGATGTTTATATATATATATATATTTTGAGAACATAGTGGATGTACTTCTTTTCTTTGTTTTGTTGTATCAAGAAAAAAAAAAGGCATTGTGGTCATTTTAAACCTATTACATGTCTATTCCTCATATTCTCTTTTTGTCCAATAAATAATGTCTGAGTAATTACGAGTCTATTCTATTCCTTATGAATGGTAATTCCATTATGTAGAATTTTATTTATACACGTGTACATTTTATTATTTGCATGTAGGATTAGTTAGAATTAGTTTTTCTATTGCTTTTCTATTTTTAGTCCTATGCTTTGTAGATAAATATCTCTTATAACAATTCACAAAGTTAGTTATTTTCATTTCACACATCAATGGACTTCTTCTTTTCCAAATCCCTTTGTCAAGTAAGTAAAAGTCGAAGGCCTGAGATAAGTTTTACAATACTTAACTGATGTAAGTGTTGCTGATTTTCAATGTTTACTGCAAATATTTACTAGTTTAAGATGGTATCGAAGCTTATAAGTTAGGGTTTAATTTTGTTACAACTTCCAATTCATTTTTTCTTTTTTGCGATGAGTTCAACTACAGAGAGCTCCAGTAGGAATATTGAATCTAGTAGTATTGGTCCACTTTATTTGTTCGGATTGGACAATCCTGGAACAATTATTACAAATGTTATGCTTAATGGAACGGATTTCGTTAGTTGAAATCGTTCAATAAGATTGGCTTGAGGTGCAAAAGGAAAAACTAGTTTTATTAACAGAACTTGTTCTAAATCGAATGTTAATTCGGTTGATGAGCGAAGACTGATTCGAGTTGATTTCATGGTAAGATGTTGGATCTTGAATTCTATTTCAAAAGAAATCTTAGAAGGATTTATATATGCTAGCTCAACGAGAGAATTATGGCAAGATGTGTGTAAGCGATTTGTTTTGCTAAATGGACTAATATTATTTCAACTGCAATTAGAAATCATTAATCTCAAGTAAGGAAATAATTCTGTTACTATCTACTTAATCAAACTTAAGAAACTTAGGGATGAATTGAATGACTTAGTTGTAATTCTTAGTTGTAGTTGTGGTGTGATGGATTAGTGTGATTGTTAATTAGATGAGAAATTTGCAGAGATTGAAAATAGGAATAAGTTGATTCAATTCCTTATGGGACTACATGAAATATATGAGAATACAAGAAATCATATTTGAACAATGGATCCTTTGCCAATTGTGAATAAAGCTTATTACTTATTGGTACAAGTCGAAAAGCAGAAACAAGTGATTTTTGGGTAGAGTTTGAATGATGATAGTATAGTTTTTTTGGTCTGAAATTAGAAAAGAACAAGTGGATATGATGAAAAGAAAGATAAGAGGGGAAAGAATGTTAGTAGACTATTTTGTTCCCATTGCAAGAAGTCAGACATGTAATAGAGACTTGTTTTAAGTTGAATGGATTTCCCAATTGGTATAGAACTTCGAAGGATAGAAAAGTGAGTTCATTGTTTGGAAACAAAGTTGTAATTAATGCTAATAATAGTAGACATAACTCACAAGATAGTCAGTGATTCTTATACTTGCACAACTCGAATGTTGATACTCTAATTGAGAGTTTTTGTACTAAGTTTGATGAATCACAACTTGTTGCTAAGATTTGCTAAGAAGTTGTCAAAATGTTGAAAGGAAAGCAAGATGACAATGTTGAGCATATTTCTATTGTCTGTTTAGGTATGAAGATTGTACACTCCTTATCTTCTTTTGTTTTAGATAACAAGTTGTATTCTTAGATTGTCAATATAGGTGCTGTAGACCACATTATACCATATTCACAGTTGTTAACCAATTCCATACACTTTCTACTCCCATACACATTAAACTACCAGATGGTTTATGATAGAGATTAAGGATCGATCACTCGCTCCCAAGCTAGAGGGCTCTCCTACGTGGTTCATTGAGCTATTAGAGGAGAGTTAAGTGCCAAGGAGCAGTATTTTTCCTAGATTGATTCGTTGAGCTACTTTGTTCTCTACACCATCCAAGAAGTTGCCAAGGTGATTAGCCTACACTTGGAGCCGACCTTTCCCAATACCCTAATCCAAGTACTAAACTAGGAAAACGGCTATCTCCAGAGTGCCGTGATAAAGTTGATAACTATAAAGGGCTAACCATTCGAAATCGACTCAAATGTGAGTTGCCCTTGATCTATCCCCCCTACTTAGCCCTAGTCGTCAAGGTGCCAAATTGCTAGCGCCAAATAGACTTCACCAGAGGACCACCCTTGCTTGGCTCACACATTATTAGAATCGTAGAATAAAAACGTGCATGCAATGTCCTTTTTGACAACCGTATTGTCCTTTTTAATAGAAGACGTTTGCAATGTACGATTTCATGCTTTCTTGTGCATTATTCTTCTTTTAGTTAGCAAATAGGGATTCTTTTTGTCATTTTCTATAACATAGAATTTGCCCTAACAAGGTACTATAAATAGATACATAATGTAATAGCTGTGATATCAACATATATAGAAGAATACATTGAACCTTTTACCTCCTCCTGAGTTAAGTATCCTCTTACTTATTCTTGAGCTACTTTTATCTAGCTTATTCGATTGTGGATTAGTGGCGAGTGATCTCCGGTTATACTTATGCGTCATATCAAGTGCGACTTGAGCTTGTGTGAGGCGTTGGTGTGTCATATCCATTGTCGGTACACGAGAACCCCTAGTTTCCCTTGACTATCATTCACTTTTCAGGCCATCTTGCGGCTTGAACCCATTCCCTTTGGTTACGCGTGATATTGGGTTCATGTATTTATCCATGCATCCATATTATCTTGGTATTAGAGCCTGGTTACGTTTGAAGCTAGATTTTGCTATTGTGTTCTTTTAATAGTTTATTACTACTCTTGTGTGATAGTGGTTCTATTGTTAGCTTTGAAGTTTAGTAGTGGAAAGTGTTTTGTACTCTATTTTCCCCTGTTTTCGATACGCTAAAACAGAGTGTGATTGACTGTATGTTTGTTGAGAAATTGTTATTGTGAAGAAAATATCAATGTCGGATTTAAGTGTGCAAGGAACTTTGGGAAACTAAGAAAGTGGTACTCGACATGGTCAAGGATAGGAAGGAAGCATCTCACCTCAATCAGTAGGTGATGACTTGGTAGCTAGTTTGGTAACCGTCATACAAGAAGATAGACAGCGAGCTAGAAATAGCCCCATTAGGGAGCGTGAGCAACAACAATAACAAGGCAATGGTCAATTTGACTAAGCTAATGCCCTAGCTCAACCACCCCGAGTTAAAGGAGTTGATAGGGATGCTAGATGTAGGCTAGCGCTTAAAGAGATTGAGGAAGAAGTGGAAGGAGATGACGATGCAGAAGAGTACTATGAAGCTGAAGAAAGAAATGTGCGGGCCCCTAGAGTCAAAGGGCTTAGGATGTATATCCCAAGTTTTTCTAGAAGTGGTGACGCTAAAGACTATCTAGATTGGGTAGATAAGATTGAAAAATAGTTTGAATACCATGAAGTACCTAACAATGCAAAGGTTAGACTTGCTGTATTGGAGTTCACTGGTTATGCCGCCTTATAGTAAAATAACTTGTAAGCCACTAGAAGAAAGGAAGGAGAACGAGAAATTAGGAGTTTGGATGATATGAAGAGAGTTATGCGGAGAAGGTTTGTGCCGAGCTATTATTTATAGTAAGCCTTCAAGAGACTACAAGAATCGAGATAAGGAGCATTGAGTGTAGATGCTTATGTTAAGGAATTCCAGATGCTAATGATTTGATGTGAAGTCATAGAGTTAGAAGACCGAACTGTGTCTCGATTCATCTGCAGATTGAAGAATGAGATTGGGGATGACCTGGAAACCCTGGACATTAGAATGCTCAATAATGGACTCTGAGCCACCCAGAGGATAGAAAGGTACCGAACAGGAAGATTCCGATCACCTGTCAACCGTCCTGGCAGTAGTCGACCTATTTCGAGCAGACCTGTAGGAATGGAACCGAGTAAGGTTACTAAGATCCGACATACTTAGACTACCCAAATAAAGGAGAAGGAACCACCGAAGAAGTTTGAGAAAGGCTAAAGTTTAGGGAGGAAGACGAGTACCAAGGTTTTGAACATATGGCCGTTTGGTGTTCGAACGAGTGAACAATGCTGATTAGATGCGAAGCATCAACTGTTGAGGTCGATAGTACTGATGAGGAAATAGAGGAGTTAAAGGAGGACAGATGGACCGAGTAGTCTAAGGAAGAGGTTATCTATAGTAAAGAAGGGAACTTTATACCAACCGTTCTAGTGTTGAGGAGGACAATAAGTGTCAGTTCTATACTTGAAGATAAGTAGAGAGAAAATCTCTTCCATATTGAGTGCAAGGTGAACAAATCACTATGCGCACTGATCGTTGATAGGAGGAGCTGCACTAATATGGCATTTGCATTTATGGTTTAACAGCTGAAATGGCCGACTATGTCTCACCCGAAACATTACAAGCTTTATTGGCTTAGTGATAAGGGAACCCTACAAGTGAACAAACAGGTATCTGTACCGATCTATATTGACAAGTATCAAGACGAAGTGCTTTGTGATGTGCTACCCATAAGTGCATCTCACCTTGTACTTGGACGACCATGGTTGTTTAATTGAGAAGTAATATATGATGGCAGGAGGAACACCTATTCTGTGGAGCATGAAGGGAGAAGGTTGAAATTCAGTCCTATGATTGTCGAGCAGGTAAAGATCATGTAGTCCTAGCTTAGTTGAATCCTGAAGAAGGAGGCTTTGGTATTGACCCAAGCCGAATTGAAAAGAGAAATGGAGTTGGAGGGACCGACCTATCTACTTGTCAGGAGGCTTATGGAGATGAGACCTAGGGAGGAAGAGTTATTAACTGAGGTAAAACCTATATAGGAGGACTTTTTCGACCTGTTTTCGGAGGAGCTATTAGAGGGTCTACCCCTTATCTGAGGCATCAAGCATGCAATTGACCTGTAGCTAGGAGCTGCGCTGTCGAACAAGCCTGCTTATAGGTTGAACCTTGAACAGGTTGTCAAACTGCAAAGGCAAGTAGACGACCTCATGAAGAAAGGGCATGTGCGCGAGTCCTTGAGCCCTTGCGTTGTACCGGCCCTATTAGTCCCAAAGAAGGATGGTTCTTGGAGGATGTGTATGGATAGTTGAGCCATCAATCGAATCACCATCAAGTACAGGTATCCCAGTAAGCCCCATAACCAGTCACTCAATGTTTCGATCGGCTGAAAAATCCAATCAAACCTAAATTATAAAGTAAAGCTAGAAATATTAGTAAAAATGATCCCGTAAGTTTGAATTTAAGAAAATAAGCAATAAAATAAAAGATTATACAAATTTCAAATTTTAAATATATAACTCGTTATTTATCGAAAATGCGTAAAATGCATTCCGATAAGTAACAAATCGCTAGAGATAAATTATATGTATACTAAAAATAATAGAATAACGTAAATGATATTTAGGAATATTTATTTGTATCATATATGAATTTACATGTAGGTATAAATACGCGTAATTACTTAAAATACGCGAAATGTGCTAAAATAATACAAAATACTTAAAGAAAATTCATAATTAATTAAGGAAAAATCAAGAAAAATAATAAAAAATCAGGAATGATCCAGAATTGGGTCGTGGCAGCTGGGAAAAAATAAGTAAAATTCGGTCAATTAAATTAAGATAACACAAAAGCCAAAAATTAAGGGATAAGGCAATTGTCTTGTCCAATTTAATGCACAATAATTACAATAAAACTTTATAAATAGCAAGAAAAATTCAGAAGCTCATTTGGACAGTTACAAATCAGAGAAAATTAGGGACAGGTGAAAATTGAGAGAAAAATTCGATTTAGAAAAAAATTAGAAAAAACTGTGCAATTAGGGTTTTCAAAGGGAACCCATACCAGACAAGCAGTTGGGAGTGGACGGCCACCACCACCACCACCACCACACGGTGGTGACAGCGCCCAGGCCGGCCGACAAGGTCACGGCGGCCGGCAGTAGCCGGAGCCACCCAAATCGGTGAGTCCAATTTCCAGCCCGATTCTTGTGTAATTTTGTAAAAATAGTAAATATTATTATAAAATTATGAATTTTGTTATTCTATAATATTTTTGTATTTAGTTTGTAGGAAAAATAGTATTTTGATAAAAATATGTCTCGTGATATAGGATCCTTAAGAAATCATGCAAAACCGAACATGTTTCGGTTTAGAAATAAATGACCTTAGGAGTGTAGTTTTGAGCCCAAAATTTTTGTGTAGATTACTTAGATGATATAGAACAATGCTATGAACCCCGTTTTCAAAAATTAATTTTTGAAATTTTTAGATAATTTTTAGGCCCTAAAATGAGGCATAAAATAGGTAATTTAGGGTTAATTAAGTAATTAAATGATTAATTACTGATCTAGTGAATAATTATATATTTTAGGATGTTGAAATCTGATGGAGTATGATACTTGTAACATTTAGGGTGTTAGATATAATTATTAGGTTAATTATGTAGTAAATGATTAATAGGAAAAAATAGTTAACTTTAAGTTAATTTTGTAAATTAGGGAAATTAGAAGTGAAATCTGATTTAGGATGAATTTAGACATTTTGAAATGATAATTGATGTTTAGGGATGGTAATTAAAGTGATAGAAATATTAGAAATGCATTATGTACATAATAGGCAATAATGCATAATATGTAAATTTTTGAAAATATAATAAATAGAAAATATTAGGATAAAAATTGATATTATATAAATAATAGGGATATATAATAAATCTGATAAGAAACTTGAATTTATGTAATTATATGAAAAATGTAAAAATTTTTCACATTAGGAGTGAATTCGGTACACTAATATAGATTTAAGTGTACCGGGTAAAATAAATACTAACTAGGGGTAATGATGGCATTTAGGAGATCGAGAAGTAAAGTGATTAATTTCACATTATGGGTTGAAACGAATTTCTAGGGTTGGAATCTAAAACATTACTTAGAAATTGAACTAAAACCTAATTTAGAAATCGATGCAAAAACTGAACCTGAACCTAACCCCAACCCCAAACCTAGAATAATTGTAAAAGACTTAATACCTAGATAATTAGGCATATTAAACCTTAAACAAAACCTAACAATAAGCGTTATAGGATAAAACGAACCTATAATAGTTATATGAAAAGCTGAAACTACGTTTGTATTATAGGGGTGATCGGCGATGGCCTGAGCAAATCAGACCTTGAGTGAGTGAGCGAGGAGTCGATGTAAGTTGGGATTAATACAATGCTGTATTTTGGAGGCTTAAGATTATGTTTGGTTGTGCTTGTTAGATAGTTGAATGTGTGCATGTGCTTGATTATGGGTGATGCTATGATTCTGTTTATTGTTCTGGCATATATTTTATGATTTGTATGTAATGATTGATCACCCTAAACTGGACTTAATCAAATATACGACCAGTAATCATAATCGGACATGCATGGCAACTCGTTAGGGGAACTTAGGACTTTTCGGCCAAATACCGACCCCTTCGGAAGGGATAGCGCAGGATTGCAAAATGGTCCCTTCTTCATCCTCAGTCGAATTAAGTGACGGGAGAGGAGGTCGCGACAAGGGTGAAGTCAGTGGTTCGAAAATAGTCGCAGGAGAAGCAAGGTCTCCATTGCACAAGCCTGGGTTTGGTCGTGACCTGTTACATTAACGGTAACTCTTCAACCCAGATTAGAGCGGGCGCAATTTCTCTAATCTCACGACGGGTCGGACAACGTCATGCGATGGCATTTGCTTGCACATGCATTGCACCTAATAAGTGATTGAAAACCTTGTTGTGTGTATGGTATAGTTTTAAGTCCTCCGTCCTAACTTACTGAGCTATGGTTGCTCATATCCTTATAGACGTCGTGCAGGTGCTGGCTAAGAAGCGGCAAACCACTACTCTGAAGTTAGCAACTGTTGGATCCTGGGGAGTGAGGAAAAACATGTGAAGAATAAACATATATTTTTAAGGTTTAAGCTTTTACTTTAAAATTTTTCATTTCTGAATACTGTAATAACTAGAAAATATATTACAGAGAAATATTGTAAACTTGAATTACAATAGCTAAATTATAGCATATATATATTTTCTCACTTTCTTAGATTAATGATTTATTTAAATTACAAACTGTTTACTTCAAAGCGGGTTAGTCGTTGACGCCTTGTGTAGATCAGGTCTAAGATAGTGGTTGTAAGATCAACTTCTATCTTAGGATAGTTTACCCGGCGGGGCTGTTACGACTCTGCCACTTCGGGGCGTGACATCCCATACCCCAGCTTGATGATATATTAGACGAGTTAAGTGGAGAAAGAGTATTCTCCAAGATTGATTTCAAATTTGGATACTATCAGATCTGAATGTGTGAAGGAGATGAGTGGAAAACCGCATTCAAGACGTGACATGGTTTATATGAATGACTTATGATGCCATTCGAACTATCCAACTTGCCAAGCACATTTATGCAACTTATGAATCATGCGCTCCAAGAATTATTGGGAAGGTTTGTCGTGGTTTATTTTGACGACATTCTAGTATATAGTCCTGACATGGAGACTTACCAAGAGCATCTCCAACAAGTGCTTGCAAAACTCTGAGCTGAATAGCTCTACACCAATATGAAGAAGTGCCACTTTTGCTGTTCTAAGGTGATCTTCTTAGGATTTGTTGTAAGCGGAGGTGGCATTTAAGTTGATAAAGAGAAGATAAGAGTGATCATAAAGTGGCTAGAGTTGACTTATTCTACCAATGTGAGAAGTTTCCACGGCCTGGCATCATTCTATCACAGATTCATAGGGAATTTTAACACAATTGTGGCCTCACTCACTGAACTCTCTAAGAAGAATTTTGAATTCAGATGGGGAGAAAAAGAGCGAAGGAGTTTTGAGGAAGTGAAAGAGAGGCTAATTACAGCTCTTGTCTTAGCTCTGTCGAGCTTTGATAAGGTAATTGAAGTAGAGTGTGATGCGTCCGGACTAGGCATAGGTGTAGTGCTAATGTAAGAAGGCTGATCTATTGCTTACTTCAGTGAGAAACTTCGAGGAGCCACGCTCAACTACTCCATCTACGACAAGGAGTTCTACTCCTTAATTCGAGCCTTAATAGGGTAGCAACACTATTTGTTACCCAAGGAATTTGTGATCTATACCAATTATGAATCCTTAAGATATCTAAAGAGCCAACCGAAGTTGTCCCGGAGATAAATCATGTGAGTTGAGTTCATAGAGGGTTTTTCTTATGTTGTAAAATATAAGAACGGAAAGAACAATGCAGTGGCCAACACCCTATCAAGATGACATACCCTCCTGACTGAGCTATAGATGAGCCTATTGGGTTTTTCAACCATCAAGACTTTATATGCCGAAGACCCATACTTTAGTCCTATCTACGCCTGTTGTGAGGAAGGACGAACACTAGATAACTATCATAAGGAGGACGGATACTTATTTAGGAAGGGAAGACTATGTATCCCGACCTGTTCCACGCAAGAACTATTAGTGCGTAAGGTGCATAGAGGGGGATTGACAGGACACTTTAGCCAGTGCTGAAGTCATAAGGTAAAAATAGTATATTTTTCTTAAAATATCACACTTGAATTTTGAGTTTAATCATTTAGTAAAGTGCTTGTAATATGTTGGAGCTGTTAAATTGAGTTTTATAATAAGGAGTCATGGAAAGACAAGATTTTGCCGTTATATGTGTAGTTTAGTAGTATATAAAATTAAGGAATTGATGTACAATAATGTGTTACATGAGAAGTTAGGAAGCGATGAAAATGAATAGTGTAGATTGCAGTGTTAAAGTGACCTTATAACTAAAACTTAGTAAAAAGTGAGCAAATTAACTAGTTATAGGAAGTTAGTTAAAGGTAAAGGATATTTAAGAGGTTCTGTGAATGTGTAGCATATTACGGTAATACTCAAAAGTTGGGTTAGAGGCAAATTTATGTGTGAAATGCAAAAAATAGGGGACTTAGAGGCTTAGTTAAAAAGGATTTTCTTAAAAATTCTAAAGTTAGTTAAAGTTAGAGAATAACTCAAAGGGTAGTTTAATAAGAATTATAACTAGAAGTAACTTAAAGACTGTTTTAATAGATAAAATTAGTGTAAAAAATAACCCATATACAGCTTAGAGAGTAGTTCTAGTCAAAGAAAACTACTATAAAATAACTCAAAACTTTACTCATGGGATTTTGTATACTAAGATAACTTATAAAAACTAGTGAAATGATTAAGAAATCCTAACATGTAAGTAGCAATAACTTATAAAACTAATATTAAAAGAACGTAATTTGTATAAATTGAACTAGTTACTATTAATTTAAGGCTTGAACATAGACTAAACTAATCTATTGTATCTATATAGGGATAATTGAAGACCAAGGAGGCTTTGGTCAAAAGTAATGAATCAGTGAAGTGCAGTTAAGTTGGGATCCATGTGTCACATCGTGTTGGAATACTATGTTAGAGTACTGTATTAGAGTACTTGGAGGCCTGGTAGTACATTTGGTTATAATTGTAACTTAGTTAAATGTGTACATACTTTGTGTGTGAATGTTTATTTGAATTGTAGATTTAGAGTGCTACTTTATATAAATATGTTTGATTTGCTTTGCTTTGTTAATTTGTTGATCACCTTTAATTAGAATCAACTGATAATTGATTCTTAACCTAATTGGACATGCATAACAATCTACTAAGAGAACTGTAACAACCTTGAACTTGGGTTGCTATAACCCACCACATATCAATACCGAGGTACTAACATAGAAATGCTCAAAACCTGCAAATACCTTCAAGTACATTTAATAAATAATCCACAACCACACTAATATGAAGAAAATTCCAAGTTACAACATAAGTGGCTTTATAAGTCTCACCTTACAATATCAACAAATCACACTATTATCTATGGAATCTATCATGCTCCCACAATCCACACAATATAATAACCATTAATGGAATCTCACTCGCTATTAATATAGAACACCAACAATGCATAAAGTGTAGTCAAAATAAGGAGCCTATACCTCTAGTACAACCAAAACATGCACCTCGTGCTACATAACTAATGGCATACCTACTATACCTCATAGTAGGTATAATCATCATTCTCTATGTTGTATACGAAGTCATACACTACGTTGTCATAATAATCTTGGTCTCCTACATTACTTGCAACTAAAACAAGGTCTTTGAGGAGTGAGCAAAATTGCCTAGTACAAGAGTTATGTAATCACACACATGTGAGCAAGTATAAACCATTTCACATATGAATACAATCATGCATCATACAACTGATTATTATCTTTGGTTTAAATCTGACAAGCACCACAACATTGGCATCCCAAATCATATGGCAACTTATAACCCCAAAGCACACAACTATTATATACCATGCAAGTATTTGGTGTTGGATACTTTTTAACACTCTAGAGCCATTAATCACCTAAGATCTAATTGGATCAACTCAATAAGTAACTCCATTCAGGATAATGCCATTTACCAATCCCGGGGTGCCATTCTAAAATCATCAATACTCTCGGTCTCTTAGGCCCATTAAACATATAATTATATTCATTTCATAATTAGATTAGCAAGTAACATACAATAAGCATGTAACCTCATACCTAGATTGATTGTCTAAACAACTTGTATCGACCGTAGAACCTGAGAAAAAAATGTGTTTTACTAAACTTTAGGTCTCTTTTCTCATGTTAAAGTCAAACTCAAGTTATCTTAATTCAATTCCTTTTAAACTCTAACTTACTATTAGGTGGTTTTATAAGTATTTATTTAACGATTTAGCGACGAGGCTATATATACCGGAGGGTACACATCTAGAAACTCACCAGCACAGAAATAGTCCCAGTTGTTGCCAAAAGAGCGAAAAGAGTCATGTTGAATTGTACTGCAGGTAAAATAGATGACTCGAACTTCAGCAAGCCGATGCCAGCAATCGGCCTCTATATTGCAGCAGCATCATTGCTCTGTGCTATAGCAATGTTAATAGATGCTGTTAAGGGTATAAGGAGCAAACAGTATTGGATCCCAAACCATTACTTCTCACTGAAAGCTGCTTCTCTCACTGTTGTTGGGATAGCCATCAAACTGTCGGTGGATTTAGATTCACCGATGCCTTCAAAGATAGACCGGCTCGCAAAACTTAGCACCTCGGCGTTCATATGTGTCATGCTTGCCAATACCTTCTCAAGGAAAATCGCAGAAAGGTGAGCTCCTTGCAAATACAATAGCTCTTTCTATTCTCGTTATCACTTCAATCGTAAATCTCAGCATCCAGCTGACACTGGAGTCATTCATGCATTCAGACCTGCACATATTGTCACCATAGTAGTGATGAGTTTGTCTCTGTACAAGTGCATTGGCAAAGCGGCATACCTTCCGATACTCTAAAACTATTTGTACCTCAAGTTTGCAGGTCAGCACCATCATGAAAGGGTCGGGGTTCTTATTGACAAAAAGCCCCAAAAACTGAGAGAATATCTAATGAAAGTTTCTATGATGGCTCAGTCTGGTTGCCCCCATTTCGTGATGGCTAGGTCATCAAGAAACCACGTTTCTTTTCTCGGTTTAGTGTCTGCATTGGCATTTGTTGTTATTTTGTTTGCGACCATAACTGGTAAAGAGGAATTCACGTGCTTAAATACATGCAGTGGTGAGTCTGATTATGGGTGGTCAGTATTAGGGATTCTCATAGCTCAAACTATTGTATTATTAGTGGGCTTGGTTGCCCCAATCAGTAGAATTTTTTATATTGCCAGGGCTGAAATTGAGGGTCCACCTAGGGATAAAGAATCTCTTAAAGAAGAAGAAGAAGAAGAAGAATCCAATCTTATCATATATTAAGTATAGGCAACAACGGCCAAGTACTTAATTTATGAAATATGAATTTTGTTTATTCCTTTTTCGTTTTCAATCTAGTTTTGTAGATACTTGCACGGCGAAGTTCGTTTGGCCTTTTATACGCAAAAATAGTGGTTCAGAGAAGAAGAAGGAGAAAGTGAAGGAGCATGGCAGGCCTATTGGACCTGAGCCAACAGGCCTTACGGATTATATTTTGCATGTAAAGGGTGAAGAGACGTGGATCAAGTTGATAGAGAAACACTGCTCATGTGTTACCCAGAGGTATATTGATGCGGGGAAGAAGGAAATCCCACAAAATCTCATAGGATTTCTGAAAGCGCACCTTTCCTCTGATTTTGGTGGAGTTGCTAACTTTGAAAATGATGAAATTGCTCCATTGGCCATATCTAGAAAATCTCCTCCAAATTGTTGGGCACTCGCAGTGCTGACATTGACCAGCATTGCAACTGCTCTTCCTAGTAGAGAGATCAACGGGCGGGGGCCTCAAATATGTCCAACTCGTGGAAGACCACATGAATGGCCAAGATGATTTTATCAACATCCGGGCAGCTGCATCTATTGTTTGGCTAGGACTTGATCGTCAATGTCGTTGGTTAGCTACAGATCTTGAAAAGCTTGCTCGTAAAAGTGCAAGAATTTGTGTTGCAACTTGCAAAGTTTGCAAAAGAATGCTTTTCCGAGTTTACCGTTGATAAAAGGCGTAATCAGGATAGAATGCATAAAGAAATTGTTAAAAAATTGCTTAAAGGGAAGAACAATCCCAAAAATATGGATCTTAAGAAAATAATCTCCAAAATATGGTACCTAAAATTGCCTAATTGAATTGAAATAATGCTAAAAATACTCTTTTCTTTTCTTTCCTTTTTAATTTGTCCTTGATATGAATAAATTAGACCATTATGGGTATAGACAATGACATATAGATTAAACAAAAACCACGACGGTAAGTCCATGCAAAGAACCATATATTAAAAAATGAAAAAACTAACACAGAACCCGTATTTAGAAAAAAGAAAAATAAAAAAAAAAACTCTATATGGAAGAGATAAACACGGGACGTGAGGTAGAAACAAAAAGAAAATGTACTCACAGTCTGGTCTTGTAAAAGAATCTCTCGTCTTTTAAAGCTTGCGGGTCTCTTCGCTCTAAGTGTTGTTTATGAAATGTTTGTTTATAATTTTTTTTTTGGTCTTGAAGGAGATTTAAATATAGATTTATAGATTGTATAAAATTATATTAAAACGGTCCCATTTATCATCGAAAATGGATGATTCCCACAGCTTTATGGAAAATGTGAGTTGTCTCCTTCTGTAATTTTAGCAGAAAGAAGCCAAACATAGTAAGTTTGAATGCATTTGGTGGAAAAAGTTCACGTAAATATGGAGAAAGACAAGGCTATAGAAGTCCAGAAATTAATGATATTTTAGAGATTTAATCTTTTAACGAGGATACATGTGTAAATGATACTCTCATCTTTTTCGTATTCGTTTCCAGCCAAACAATGAATTAAAGTTCACAACCAACAGCTGCCGGACCGTCAAACTGACGAAACAAACACAGCCTTTATTTGATACTGCACGCGGACACAATTCTCCAGTTGAGTGTCGATGGTTGAAATGTCTCTCGGACGTCACATTTCTGGGATTAATTAATTAATAATATCGCTAAGATTAATGTAACTTTGTATATGAATGTTAATAGTAATGAGATGAAATAGGCTTCATTCATCCTTTCAAATTATAACATGTGTTGTTGGTAAACAAATATATATATAAAAAGAGTATCTAGCAACTAACACTTTATTTTAACGAACAAGTCCTTATATTCACATGTATTACCGCCATAAAGTAACTATCAACTATTTTTTTCCTTTTTTTTTAAATTTTTCCCCTGAGAGTTAGTACAAATGAATTATACTATCCCAGGTCTGGTCTGGTGTATCTAATTCAAGCCATGATAATGTGTGAAAGGAACATATGCTGCATGAACAAGAAGTTCTAATAAATCATATGCGATTTGAATTCTCTTTATTTATCTTTTATTTAATTTTTCTCAATCTATAAATAAATAATTAAGATTGTTTAAATTTTTAAAATGTCATTTGATATCATTATGACGTTATTATATTTCTTATAATATCAACTAGTAATTACATGTGACATTATTAAAAAGGGTAAATTGAAGAAAATAAATGGAGAACATTCATTTCCAATTCTATGCCTACAATGCCAAACTATCTATTGTCTTCATTACTCTTGTACAAACTTGAATTGATACAGTATTGCTACTTAGATTTAATTTGGCATTCATATGATCAATGTGCAATAACGTCTACAAATAATGATCAAATAAGATTACCTCTCGGATTTAACCGTATATTTGGTTCGTATATTTGTTTTCTATATCTAGCTTGTATCTATTGCATATTTATGCTTTTATTTTCTTGATGATATCTATGTTAGTCATATATTTGGTTTTAAATCAATGCAAAATGAAAATGATAAAACCAAGGCCAAAGATAAAATGCATTAATATTTCATTTGGTATGCGAGAATAAACTAGAATGAAATCACGATTATGGATTCTATTCCCTTTTTCTAAGTTTGGATGCACTTTTAAAAGCAAGAATCGTGATTCATCGAGATCACCGCTTTCGACTTATGAAAAGGATTTCGATTTAGCTTTAAAGAGTCAAAATTGCAATTCTACTTTTTTTAGCTCATTTTATTCCATTTTATTTTATTTCATTCTGCCTCATTTCATTCCAACCCATTTTTGTATATGTATTGTAAGGTTGCTGTAATTGGTCGATCATGTGCAATAGATGTGCCGGTCGACTTAGGAGATGTCTTAAGCTAATGACATGTAGAGGGATGTTGTTAGGAAGAAACATGGGAGGAAAAATGGGTAAACTTGGTATCTCGAATGTATGCGTGTGACAATAGATCAGATTCAGTGTTCTTAATCATTCTTGATCCGTTCTTAATCGTTCTCGATCCATTCTTGATCGAATTGCTTGTTTGATCTTTTCTAAAGTGATTTCAGCAGAGCTATGGTATTTGTCTTAAGCTTGCTAATGTTTTAAATGAATTAAATGAGAAGAGAAGCCTCTTATTTATAGATTTTAAGAATCAACCTTATCCATTGGATGGCTTGAAGATGAAGGGTTGAGATTAAGCCTTATCATTGAAGTTTATCTTTTCTTCTAGCCTTCATGGGCTTAGACATAGGCTTGGACTTATCCAAGAGCTTATAATAATTAAAAGAAGCCCATTTTATTTTTAAATAGACATAAAACACATTTATACATTCTTGAGGTCCAATAAAGTCAAACGGAGCCCAAATGATCTTAGAAAAATTGTTTCCACGTCTACTTTTTGTGTATAAGATAATCGAGTAAGATCGAGAGTAAAATATCTATTTTGGCGATCCCCATTCTAAGTTTACTAAGCTAGATCTTCCTAAAACATCCATAATTGGGCTGATTTCGTAGACTCTGTCGCTAGCCTAAGATATCAGCCTATGGCATTAAACTGGGTTAAAAGCCCAATTACCGAAATAGTCATCTACATTTTGCTTTATGATCAAAAGCCCCTTAGACATAATTAAGGGGATTCTGGGCATTTCTAAAAATCATTTCTCCAATTATTGTGGAGATATATTGAATGCTAATTTTGCTTGCTTGTTCACTTCCAGTATTGATGGAATTAACATTTCTTCTGCATCACTGACAAGCTAAGCATGGTATGCTAGTATTTATTTTTGCTATTGTGGAACATATACTTTGATATGCTTTTGTATTGCACTAATGATTTATTGTTCCCATGACATTGATTCGCATCCATTGCATATAATTAATATAGTTGGCTCTTCTTAGCATTTCGTTCTCATTTTATGAGCATCAATAGAAAAATAAAGCTATTGGAGCATATATTGAAATTTAGAGCTTCAATAATATCTCATTTGGCCATGTTATATACATATACATATATATATTTATATATCTCATTCATATCAGTAAACAGGGTAGTGCTTTAGCATGGGGGTTTAGGGGCAACCCCCCGCGGTACAGTACATTTTTCTTAAATAGTAGATGGAGAAACGTAACTCCAACAAACGCTATCCTTATCCATTTATGTGCAATACATCTTTAGTAACTAAATAGATTTTTCCATATTTGCTCTCGAATCCTCCCTTCCTTTCCTAAATCCTTCATCAAATCTTAAAATCGAATCTTTAGTAGTTGGCTAATAAATAACGAGTGATATACTTTCTTTTTCCCTATTGTGGGTTCATATCAACAATGATGAATTTAAATCTCTTTCTCAAACTCCCTAAATCTCCTCCAATGGGTTAAGATTTCATCATATCCTGTCTGTAAGTCATGCTAAAGTTATCAAAATATACATCTTCATCAAATCTCTATTTTGAATCTTTTTTTATCTTTATCCAATTAACATTCTTCCATCAACTATATATACATCTTTTCATGTTGACTTTTATTCCCATTTGCATTTGAATCGTTCACCTCCAGTCGTCCAAACAAGTGTGAGTGAAAAATTATCAAGCCACTTTGTAGCACGGAGGAAAGCATTGGATCGTTTGTCACCAACTTCATGCTTCACTACTTTTTGTGGACTCAATAACAAAGAACAAAGATACTATTCTAAGTAACAATAGCAAGATAACTTTTTTTTCCCCTTTCTCTCTTTTGTTCATTTCATGCCAATTCCTTTCCTTATGCATCTTATTGTTTCCTTTGTAGGTGATAGAACCCCTTTATTGACTTGCATCGAGAAGTATACGTGTGCTATTGGTCCAAAAATAATATGGTTCATATACGTAAATACATATTTAAAAGAAAAAAATCTTTTTTTTTGCACTTTAATCCCCTCCGTTGCTTTCATGAATGGCATGATGTTGAGCTCGTATTTGTACTTTTTTTTTTATTCTATGTGTTCAATACTTCTAAATGCTAATTAACTTGGTTGCTTTTCTATCCATATCTTTTAAGAAGTGTGCATGGATATTTCCATATTCTTGGTGAGGTCATGTGAAAATTAATGCCATCTGTATACATTTTCCAATTCACATGCCTTTCTTATACACCATTATGATGACATGGTCCCTTTTGTTTTCCACATGCTTCATATGTCTTCAATGTTCATGATTATTAGTACTCTTATCTTTACATAGCCATGCAAGCATTATGAATGATCTTAGCACTTTGAAGATGAAAATCTATGTAAATAGCTTATCAATAGGCAAACTTACATGGATAAGAGACTCACGTATATTGACTATTATCACTATAGAATTGTCCTCCTTGCATCATTAAGTACAATTGTAGCTTTATAGCTGTACCCATTATAGCTTTCCTTGTTACTTTCCTTGCCTTACAATTTCTTTTTTGAATAATATGAATATTTAATGTGAATGCTGCTTAAGGTTTGATTTCATCATTGGTTATGATCTATTCATCTTCATGTTGTATGGGGCTTCAAGTTAGATTAAGGCATGGAACATGATCACTTCTTTTTTTTTTTCTCAAAAGCTAGACATATGGAGAAGTGAAATTTCAAGAGTTTGATATCCTTAATATCCAACAAACATATGCTTATGTTTCAACTAACCCACTTGTGAAGGTAAGATTGTGGGCTTTTTTTTTTTTTTTTTTTTTTCTTGCAGGATAGTTCTCAATGTCATTCCGTTCCAAGGCCAAGCTTCATTACTTAAATGGGCCTAAGGATAATTTTAGGCTTTGGCCCATATTCTTAATACCTAAATGTTGATACAGGCCTACGATTCCATGTTATTACAGATTCCTAACATCTAATGGGCCCTGGCTAACTATAATTGTTAGCTCGGATTCCCTACTACAATCATCAATACAAACCTTTGGTTAACCTTGGCGTTACCGTGGATTCCTAATATTTAGATAATCAATGAGCTTGTTGTTAAGCTTAATGCTGCCAAGGATTTCCTTGTTGTTTAAGTAGTTTAAGAAAGCTTTGAAGAGCTTTGATGAGATAAGGTCTAGGTTAACATTTGCCTTAGTGCTTGCCTCGCCAAATTTCGAGAAAGTTTTTAAAGAAGAGTGTGACGCTTTTAGAGTTGGCATTGGTGTTGTTCTTATACAAGAGCGTTGACTAATCACCTATTTTAGCGAGAAACTTAGAGGAGTTTCCCTCAACTACTCGGCATATGATAAGGAGTCCCATGCTCTTGTCTGAACATTGCAGAATTGGCAACACTACTTGCTACCGAGAGAATTCATCATCTATACAAATAATGAATCTCTCAAACATCTTTAAGGGCAACAAAAATTTTCTCGGTGTTGCACCAAATGGGTTAAATTCCTAAAGTCTTTTAGCTAAGTCATTTGATATAAGAACGGAAGCACCAATACTATTGTTGACGCACTTTCTTGTCAACATGTACTCATTACGGCATTACAGGCTAAGATACTTGGATTTGGTACCTTGCCTAATTCGTATGAACATGACTCGTATTTTGAGCTCTTAGTGGCAAAATACAACGTTAGAGGAGTTATGGATGGGTTTTATTTAAGCTAAGGGTTTTTAATGAAAGGCAAACAAGTTTGTTCCAAGGAGAAAGTCAATCCGGCCTGCAGCACATCAAGGAGTTCCAGAAGTTGTATCAAAAGGTTGTTAAACAATTGGCCAAGACTGTAGCCTAATGGAAAGAACAAAGAAGCTGAGGAAGGAAACAAGTCATTTATAGTCCCAAGGACCTTGTTTGGATCCATCATAACAAAGAGCGTTTCCTTGAAAAGAAAACGAACAAACTATCCCCTAAGTTAGATGGACCTTACAGGATACTTAGGTGTATCAATGAAAACACCTATGAGACTGAGTTGCTCGAAGGATATTGCGTATTTGCTACTTTCAATGTCACCGACCTAATACCCTATTTACTTGACAAAGAAGACGACCAAGATTTGAGAGTAAATCTTCAATAACCTTGGAGAGCTGATGGATTACCAATCTTTAATCCTCTTACTTGCGCGCGCGCCTTTGAGGCCTTCAATCTCTTGCTAAGAGGATTTTCTCTCATCAGCCTACCGAAGATGAGACATAGTAAATAGAGGAATAGTGGGCGAACTCCTTGAGAACTCAACTCAAGTATACCTTGTTCTATTTTGTCCCATGTGTCGATGTCAACCACTTAATTGCCAAAGCCCTTACACATCGAGTCCTGTTCCAATCACTTGGACCATCAAGTGTCGAGGTCTAGGTCCCTGCTTAACAGGTGCTTCTCTTTAGGCCTACTACTACCACATAGTAGCATTCCTTATTCATCTTAGCAACTTTTGATGTGCCTATCCACGGCTGCCACATCATGATCTAGCTCAGCTGTTGCGCCTAAAGATTCCTTAGTATGGATCTATTGATGAGCTGCCACCTATCTATCTTCTAACACTGTACTATTTTTTCCTTTTTATCATTTGTCCTATTTAACCTTGACATACGTATTAGGAATCTCTTTTCCCTTTATTCTTTTTGTAATTTCTCTTATTAGTAATGTTGTCTTAGGGACTTACTATAAATAGTTCCCTTTTCTTTGTAGCTGATGATTAGACATTATTTATAGATATAGAATACACCTTAGTTCTTGCGAGATATTCCTCTTCGAGTACAACCGTTATACACTCTTATCTAATCTTGCTGAGTAACTCGAGATTAGTGATGGGTCGACCTTGACATTAGCTTATACGTTATATTAAATAAAGTGTCGAGTCGTGTTGTGTTTGTTGGTGAGTCATATCCTTTCAGTAGCTTTACGTAAGCTACTGTGTGGTATAACTTCTTCATCTTCATTTTCTTCATTATTATGAAGGACCTACCCGGTTGCTTCCTTTCTCGCAGTAAGCCGTAGTTATTACTAAGCTCTTGGGCACATCATGGACTGTGTCAAATTCTAACTAAATGCCTCAATTATACTTGTGACTGTTCTTAAAAAAGAAATAAGAGGAACCTAAGCAATAGAGGATTGTTCAGAAGACGATAGTTGAGTAAGAACAATAGAAGATTGTTCAGTAGATAAAGAAGTGTGTGGTGTAGTAGAGAGTGATGAAGGAGCATGAAGATCAAATGTTAAAGGAGGATGAATAAGGGACAGATTAGAAGAAGTATCTAGATTAGTGTTTATAGAGGGCAACTATGCATTCTTGAAGGGAAACTCAGTTTTAAAGAAGACTTCACCTTAAGACACAAGTATTTGATGATTGTTAAGATCATATACTTAATAGCCTTTTTAGCTATGAGCATAACCAAGAAACATGCATTTAAAAGCTTGTGACTCAAATTTGTCTCTAGGAATTGGATGTTTAGCAACAAAACATAAATATCCCATGACTCTTAGATGATCAGAAGTAGAAGTATGACCAAATAACTTCTCATAAGGAGACTTCTAACCCAGATTTGCCATTAGCATTTGATTGATCAAATAAGTGGTTGTAATAATACATCCCCCTCAAAATTTCTTAGGCAATTGAGCATGAAGACATAAGGCTCTTGCTGTATCTAACATATGACGATGTTTTCATTCTACCCTACCATTTTGTTGGAGAGTATAGGTTGTAGTTTTTTGATGAATACCCAGAAAATATGAATTGATAATGACTAGACAAAAACTCAAACCTGTTGTCACTTCGAATAAACTTAGGGATTATACCTAAAGCTATGCAAGCGAGCCAAGTGGGCTAACCTGCCTTGCCTCGCATTGGCCTACAGGTTAAGTAGGTTGGCTCGCTTGTAGAAGCAGGTTAGAATTTCCCGCCTTGTGGTAGGTTGGCGAGTTAAGTAGGCTAACTCGTGAATTATATTATTCTTCATTTCTCATGAATGCATTATATAAAATATTTGCAAATTATAAATCACAACTCACACTCTTATCGATTCTAATGTTTATATTTAGCTTTTATTTACTATATTATTTAATTTTCATTTCGTTTTTAAATATATTCATAACATATATACATACATTTGCATTGATGTTTATATACTTCATAAAAATCAAACATAAAAATGAAAAAATTGTAAGCCCTAAAGTCAAGTTAAGTGACTGTAGAATTGAACTTAGAACATAAAGTTTAAGGCGATCGGTTAAAGGATCCGATCAAACCTAAATTATAAACTATGAATAGAAAAATTAGTAAAAACGATCTCGTAAACTTGAATTTAAGAAAATAAGTAATAAAATAGGAGACTATAAAATTTCCAAATTTTAAGTATAATAATTGTTAATTATTGAAAAGGTGAAAAGTATAATCTAATAACTAATAAATTACTAGAGATAGATTATATGTATATAAAAAATTATAGAATGACCTAAATAATAATAAGGAATGTTCACATGCACCCCACATACATTTTCGTGTAGATAAAAATACGTGAAATTTCTTAAATGTCTAAGAACTTATTAAATAATTAAGGAAAATTACTAATTAATTAAAGAAAAATCAGAAAAAAAAATCAGAGGGATAGGGAATGATGTATATTTGGTAGTGGCAAGTCAAGAGTTGAAGAAGAAAAGTTAGCCAATTAGAATCAAGCAACACAAAAGCTAAAAACTAAGGGATTTGGACAATGTCTTATCTAATTTAATGCACATTAATTACCACTAAGTTCTATAAATAAGGAAAAAATTTACAAAGCTCCTTTAGACAATTAGGAATAAGAGAAAAATAGAGAGCTAAGAAATTCAAGAGAAAAACCAGAGAAAAAAAAAAAGAAAGGAAAATTGTACAATTAGGACTAGTAAGCCAAACCCACACACCATCACCACCTGGAACCGAGCTGCCACCACCACCCTACTCTAGACCCACCGCTTAGACTAACCGATACACTTGGACCGAATTTGGACGGCCAAAAGGCATCGAACCGAGTGAGTCCCTTATTTGCTCCGATTTTGTATAATTTCTTAAAATTAGTTATTTTTGCCTAGAAAATTATGAAACTTGTTATTCTGAGGTTTTATTGTATGTAGATTTAGGGAAAAATAGTGATTAAGTTTAATCACGTCTGAAAATATAGGGTTCTTAACAAATTAAGCATAATTAGGATTAGAAATAAATAGGCTTAGGAGTATAGTTTGGAGTTCAAATTTTTTCTATAGAATGCTTAAGTCATATAGAATAGTGCTATGAAGCCATTTTTTTAAATTTAATTTTCAAATTTTTTAGGTAAATTTTAGCCCTAAAATAATAGAAAAATTGAGTAATTTAGGGATAATTAAGTAATTAAGTACTTAATTATTGATTTAGATAGTTGATATCAGGTAAGTGCACCTATCAATTTTAATATAGCGGATGTGAGTCCGAGTCGATCCCTCAGAGATTTCGAGTACTAATATTAACCTTAACTCTATTATCTAACCGGAAAATTGTGATGAGTTAACTAAATTAAAAATACTAAAATTAATAGACTAACCTAATTATGAGACTTGATTAAGTAATTTAGAAAGCGATAAAACTAAGAACGACTTCAAGAAGGTAATAACATATTTAAGAATTATTTCCCCTAGTGTTTAATATGTGACCGCTTAAAATATATTCAATTCAATTTCTATTATTCTTGATCTGAGGGATTCACAATTAAAACTAACACTTTTCTCAAGCATATTAACTCTAATCCTAAATTATTTACCGGAATCTCTTTTCTTAGTAATGTAATTTAAAATCACATTAATGTATAATAAATTCCCACACAAAAGAACAACTTTCTGGTAGAAACATGTATCTTATCTTTAAGTATACATGTAATTCTCTCTAATTATGTCAAGATCTCATTACACATGTGATTTCTCAATCATCATACATAATATCATAGATTGATACCCTAAAAATATCAATTAACAATTAAATAACATAATTGAATCAAGAAAAGATAGAAACTTTATTAAAAATTATCAATCAATCTAATAGTCACATGAAACCCTAGGTTCCATAATCCTAAATACAAGAATTTTAGGCTATCATAATAAAACTAAAAATGAATTCCAACAAAATCATGAAACAAAACATGAAAAACCCCTTTTATTGATAAAAAATCTCTCCAATCTTAAAGTTGGGTGTTGCTTTCGCTTTTTTCTTCTCCTTCTCTTCAAGTCTCTTTACTTTTCGAGTGTCTCTCCCTCTTTGCGAAACCTTAGTATATCCTTTTATAATATATTGTAAGGTTTCTGTTTTCGTCACCAGACACAGCCTGAGATACAGTCATGTCCCTAGGTTGTGTAACTTTCTGACCTTAGTAAATTTTCCTGGATAGACACAGCCTAGGGATACAGTTGTGTTCCAGACTGTGTAACTTCAAAACTCATTCATTTGAACTCCAAATCGAGTGAAACTTGATTCCTTTTCTTTGTTTTCAATCCAAGAACACGTTTAAACCTTGAAATCAAAATTTTACTCAATTAAATATTAATTTCTTTAAAGAAAACCAAATATGTAAGGGAAATACTATAAAATCACCATGTGAAATGTATTTAAAATAAGAGTTACCAATAGTAATTAGATGTTTAGGGATGTTAATTTCTGTTGTGGAAACCTAATCCTAGCTTTTGGAGTATTAAGTGTAATTAATTTAGGAATTAGGTAGTAATTGTAGGAAATTAGGAATATGTGGAATTGAAAATTTAATAAATATGAAAAATTAGGGTTATTTAGATAATATTATAATAAAAATCAGAGTATACTAAATCTGAAACAAAATTTAATTGTATAAAAAATGTAAGATTTCCTCACATCAGGAATAAATTCGGTACCTTAATTAGGATTAGCGTGTACCGAATAGTTTAGAATATTAAATTAAGACCTAATAGGATATTAGAATACTTAAGCTTAATGTGATTAATTTCACATTAGGATTCAAGCATATTTAAGACTTCAGAATCAAAATTAGAATCTAATTTAGGATCCAAACCCCGAAATAGAGTAGAAAGAATTATTAGTACATAATAGGTATACATGGAAAAAATGAGTTAAATTATAACTTAGAATATGAATCCTTAAAGTATAAGTACTAAAAGACTTGTTTGTATTATAAGATACACAGAGACGAATCAGCTTGCAATTAAGTAATCGGGCGATTGAGAAATTCCAAGTAAGTTGGGTTATTACTTACCATATTAGAGTACTATTTTTATGGTACTCGGAGACTTAGGATTGTATATGGTTGTGATTGTAAGTAGTTTACGCATGTGTTTGATGGATTTGAATTCGTGTTGAAATTTGTGGTATAATTGATTTTGTGTTATGATTGAATTGGTGTATATTGTTTGAAAACCCTAAATGAAATTTCATCTTATTCGATTCATATGACCTAAAATGTCATGCATTACAACCCATTAGGGGATCATTAGGATTCTCCAACTAAATACTGACCCCTTCAAAAGGGATAGCATAGGATTGCATAATAGTCCCTTCTTCATCCTTAGTCGAACTAAATGACACGAAAGGAGGTCGCAGCGAGGGTGATGTCAATGGTTCGAAGGTAGTCGCGGGAGGACCAATGTTTCTATTGCACAAGCCTGGGTTTGGTTGTGAGCTGCTGCATAACAAGGAAACTCCTCAACACGGATTAGAGTGGGGGAAATTTCTTTGATTTCACAACGGACCGGACTACGTTATGTAATGATACTTGATTGTTGCATTGCATGAAAATAATTGTTTAATAATCTTGTTTGTATTTGAATACTTTTGTGAGTCTCCAATTCAACTTACTGAGCTGTAGTTACTCATACCCTTATAGATCCGTTTGCAGGTCCTGATTTCTGAATACCTCAAGTATTGTGCCGCTTTACAATTATCCAGAGGTTAGTTCCTTTGAAGCCAGGGGTGTGAGGATCAATTTACTTAGTAGTGATGTGTAATTAGAGTGTCCTTTATAGTTTAAGAATGAAAGACTGATAGTTATTATGTAAATTAGTGAATCGTTATGTTTATGTAGAATTTCCTAGAAAGTTCTATGGACTTTACATATAATTATATATGTTTATTAAAAATTTGTGATATTTACCATAATTGTAGTTAAACATTTAATTGGACTGTTTACTTCAAAGTGAGGAGTCGTCGACGCCTTGTGTAAATCATGTCTATGGTAAGTACTGTAAAACCAGTTACTGTAAGGCTAGTTACTATCATAGAATGGTTTACACAGTAGGACTGTTAGGACTCTGCGACTTCGGGGCGTAACAAAAACAAAAGAAGTAAATTGTTTCATAGACTTATTTAACAATATATCAAACCATATTTATAATTAGGTTTATATAACAATAATGATCATATACACTATGATATCAATATGATGATCAACTTCATTATGGAATTATTTTGAATGTTCCATATAAGTTAGTATATAAAGTAACCATTTACCATATTCAAAATTTCCTATTACAAATAGTTAATAGGAAACACATTTTTATCGTACAATATATTGAATAATATATTATAGTTAATTGAATATGAGCATAATATGTATGATATAACAGTGCTTCCATTTTGATGATTGAATATGTTTTGAAATGAAATAAAATATCAATTACAATTATGAAAAACTCAATCCTAGGACCCAAAATGCACATAAATAAAATGCATGAATAGAGCACTATAAGTTTTCTTTTCTTTTTTCAGTAATAGTTGGCGGGCTAACCCGTCCTGCAATAGGTTGGGCCGCTTTGACCCGTGGGTTAAGCGAGGTGGGTTAGAAAAGCTCGCGGTTAAGCCAATTAAAATTTTTTAGCCAGCTCAGCATTTTTTTGTAGGTCATGCAGGTTAACCTGCTTAATCCACCCCACTTGCACAACTCTAGTTACATTAAAATGATTGTGCACATAAGCAAGAAAATTAAAAAGTATAGTAAGAACCTCACTTTTGTGTTGAAGAAGGACTGTCCAAGTGGACCTAGTACAATCATTAGCAACTGTTAAGAAATAATGTGCACCCGTAATTGACACTACCTTATAGGGTCTTCATATATCCACATGTAAAAGTTCAAATGCAATGACAGACATATGATCACTTTTGTCAAAGGACAACCTATGAAATTTCCCTTCAAGACATGTATCGCAAGAAAGACTATGGAAATTAAACAACTTACAAGCTTCCAAGTGTTTAAGCTTGGATAGAGAACTATGGCTAAGTTTATAATGAAACAATTCAGGAGAAATTGTAGAAGAATTATAAGCTGAAACTTCTGAAAAACAATCAGAATATGAGAGAGAATCAATCATAGCACCATGTTGCAAATCCTTTTCCACTTAAAGAACATATAGCCCATACATGACTTTAGCTTTGGCCACAAGTTTATTAGCTTTCTCGTCTTGTATGGTGCACTCAAAGGAATCAAAATGAGCAATCAAATGGTGCTCTTGAACAAGACAATGTATTGACAAAAGGTTGTGTGTGAAATTTGGAATATAATAGACATTGTGTATAATAAGTATAGGTGTTAAAGTCACAGATCCTACTTATGTGACAGCAAGTTTATTTCCATTAGGTAATCTATCATTTATTGGGTGCAATAGGTCAACAACATCATGTAAAATAGTATGATATGGTGTTATGTAGTTTATGGCACCAGTGTCAATTATCCATGAACCAAGTTGTTACCAAGAACATTTAAGTAAAAGAGATGAATTTAAGGTATACTTGCAAACTGTATATTGTTTGCCATTGCAATATAACAAGCTTGACTTCCTTTTCCTTACATGAACTTCATGAACTCTTGATACATGCTTTACATAAACTGTGGATCAGTAACATTGATTGAATGCTGATATGGTTGTTCTGCATTAGAAGAGTTAGCAAAAGCTTGCTCGATCAGTGTGTTAAATACTGCTCCAAAGGAATTGTTCTTAGTATTAACATTCAACTCAAAAAGAACAACATTTGCATTACTAGTGACCTTTCCTTTAACAATACGTTTCCCTTTAAACCAATCCAGTTATCTTATTAATTGAAAACAATTGTCAGTTGAATGCCCATCCACCTTATAATGCTTACAAGTCAATTTTCCTCTTATCTTTCTCCTCTCATTTCCACTAATAAAAGCCTTACTTGTAGTAGCAAATGATAAAGCATTAGAATCACTAAAAGGAGTTAAAGAAACCTGTCTTTGTTTTTCAATTTGCTAGATAAAGTAAAAGGCCTTACTAATAGATGGCGTAAAATCCATCGATAAGATTTAGTTATGGAAACTATCATATACTTCATTAAGTCCCATAAGGAATTGCATCAAGCATGTTTGTGATTCCAATTCTAGCAATTTTTCTTGCATATTGCATGTATAATGACCACAAACACAATGTAGATACGATTGGACTTGTTGCAACTCATCTTAATACTTCTTGAGTTTGCTATAATAAGCATTAACACTCTAATTACCCTGCTTAAGATTGCATTTATCGTACTGTAACTAAAAAACCAAAGGACTATTGGAAATGCCATACTTCTCAACCACTTCATCCCACAACTGTTTAGCAGATTAAGTATATATAAAGTTTTGAGAAATTTTTGAAATCATTGAATTCAATATCTAGCATTGTACCATATAGTCACAACGTAGCCATCGTACAAGATTCGAAGAATCGTCACTAGGTTCAACTATAGTCCCATGTATAAAACCTAGTTTCAATTTTGCTCTAAGCTCTAGCTTAATTGATTGATTCCAACTAAGAAAATTGTTTCTATTGAAAATTAGGGTTTTAATCATCATATTAGGATTATTCGAGTTAGATAAGAAAAGCGGAATAGAAATTCAAGAATCTATCATAGTAGTTCCTATTACAACAATACTTACATCAGTAGTTTCCACGGATTCTACTTAAGAACTCATGATTGAAGCAAAAACAATCAAAGATATTACCTCAACTAAGCTTTGATACCATGTGAGGATTTGATACTTGCCTGTAGTTGTCTCACACACACACACAAGAATTCCTTGTAATCAGTGTTGATCTTGCAAAGTGAAGATTTGTAGTAAGAGCATGAAGAGAATGCAATAGGGTTCGTGTATAGAAAGTAATGGAGAAAACAGAGTTCATGAAAGATGATGTGTAAAGTATATTAGAAATGTTATGTATAGTACACTATTTATATTAGTATGTTACATGTGTACAGTAATAAATCGTGCTAACTAAATAATACAAACTATGAACTAAACAACTTAGCTTACTGAGTTGTACAGAATAGATAAGTAACAATATAATGTATACACTTCTACATATAAAAGCCTAGAAATAAGTGAAAATGCCTTTGCATATCTTATGACAGCTGGATTGGCAAATGGCAAATAAAATATGGCTTGAGAAAGCACATTTTCCTATTTATTAGTCAACATGAAAACATAATTCTAATACCAAGGCTTAATGTAAATACTAATTTTAGCGACTGAAGCTATATAGACTGGAGGGTACAAGTCTAAAAACTCACCAGCACAAAAATAGTCCCAGTTGTTGCCAAAGAGAGAACAGAGTTATGTTGAATTGTACAACAGGTACAATAGATGACTCGAATTTCAGCAAGCCGATGCCAGTAATCGGCCTCTATATTGCAGCAGCATCGTTGCTCTGTGCTATAGCAATGTTAATAGATGCTGCTAAGGGGTTTAGGAGCACACAACATTGGATCCCAAACCATTACTTTTCACTGAATGCTGCTTCTCTCACTGTTGTTGGGGTAGCCATCAAACTGTCGGTGGATTTAAATTCACCGATGCCTTCAAAAATAGACCAGCTCACGAAACTTTGTACCTCGGCGTTTATATGTGTCGTGCTTGCCAATATCCAACCTTCTCTAGGAAAATTGGAGAAAGGTGAGCTCATCGCAAACACAACAGCTCTTTCTATTCTCGTTATCACTTCAATTGTAAATCTCGGCATTCAGCTAAACACTGGAGTCATTCATGCATTCAAACCTGCACATATTGTCATCATAGTTATGATGAGTTACCTTCTGATCGAGTGCATTGGCACAGCTACATATCTTCCGATAATCAAAAACCATTTACACCTCAGGTTTGAAGCTAAACACAAACATGAAAGGGTTGGCGTTCTTGAAGACCAAAAGCCCCAAAAACTGAGAGAATATCTATTGCATGTTTCTATGATGGCTCACTCTGTTTGCCCCCATTTCGTGATGGCTAGGTCATCAAGAAACCAAGGTTCTGCGTTTGGTTCAGTGTCTGCATTGACATTTTTTGTTGTTCTGTTTGCGACCATAACTGGTAAAGAGGAATTCACGCGCTTAAATACATGCAGTGGTGAGTCTGATTATGGGTGGTCGATATTAGGGATTCTGATAGCTCAAACTGTTGTATTAGTAGTGGGCTTGGTTGCCCCGATCAGTAGACATTTTTACGTCACTAGGGCTATGAATATGATCGAGGATCCACCTAGGAATAAAGAACATCTTAAAGAAGAAGAGGAGGACTTCTGGATGCAGCATCTAAATGAGACAAAAGAGAATCCAATCTTATCATATGTTGAGGATAGGCAACAACGGCCAATTATTTATTTTATGAAATATGTTCTCCGTGTATTCCTTTTTAAGTTTCAATCTATCTTTGTAAGTATTTTCACGAGAGAGGTCGTTAGGCCTTCTATTTGCAAAAATAGTGGTTCAGAGAAAGAGAAGGAGAATGACAGGCATGGGGACTTTAGCCATGAGCCAACAGGCCTTACAGATTATATTTTGCATGTGAAGGGTGAAGAGACATTGATCAAGTCGATAGAGCAACACTGCTCATGTGTTACCCAGAGGTATATTGATGCAGGGAAGAGGGGAACCCCACAAAATCTCATAGGATTTCTGGAAGAGCACCTTTCCGCTGATTTTGGAGGAGTTGCTAACTTTGACAATGATGAAATTGCTCCATTGGCTAGACCTAGAAAATCTCCTCCGAATTGCTGGGCACTCGCAGTGCTGACATTGACCAGCATCGCAACTGCTCTTCCTATTAGAGATCCCAATTGTAAGAGAAGGTTAAAGACAAGTGTGAGCGAGAGCCTGAAATATGTCAAACTCGTGGAAGACCACATGAATGGCCAACATAATTTTATCAACATCCGGGCAGCTGCGACTATTGTTTGGCTAGGACTTGATCGTCATTGTCGTTGGTTAGGTACAGATCTTGAAAAGCTTGCTCTTCGAAGTGCAAGTCCGAGAGAAGTCGTGTTGCACCTTACAAATTTTGCAAAAGAATGCTTTTCCGAGTTTACCAATGATAGAAGGCTTAATCAGAATAGAATGTATGAAGAATTTGTTAAAAAATTGCCTAAATGGAAGGCTCTGGAGATGCTTTTTCACTCTGAGTCCGAGCCTGAGCCTACGCCTGGGCTTAGGATGATAAGAACTTGTAAAGCAGTGGCTGCACATTCCATGTATAGCATATGCGAAACTATGTTGCAGCAGGAGGGCATGTGCCAGAGTGAGGAGGTCTCAAACGATGTAATATTTAAGAAATTGTGCAGAACCATCGCTGATATTCTAGGAGCTTGCTTTACGAATTTAAGACCATGTATAGTTTCCTTATGCGAAAGGTGCCCAATAGAGAAAAGGAGAGAGACTGTGTTTGGCATGCTCGAGGTTTTTGGAGAAACCGAAGGAATAATGGAAATCCTAGCAGAAGAAGGAAGAAACATCCCAGATGTCCCTTCCGATGAAAGGGGATTCATTGATAAGTGGCGTTCGCATCTCAAAGGCCAAAATGTCGTATAGATACATTGCTGATGCCTGAGGGAGGTTTCTGTTAATTTCAAACTTCAGTTGTTATTCTCGGTTTGATGGTCTTATTTTACTTTGTATGTTTCGACCTTGTTTAGCTTGCTTACTGTCCGATAAACCTTACTCCTTTTAAATTAAGACGATGATCGATTGTTCTCTTTACTTACGTTTGATTGTTTGTGCTTTTACATGGACATATGCTTTTTTTCCAAAATATCCGTAATCTCGATGTTCTAGATTGAAATTGAATTAAATTCTTTTAAGACTACAAATATTCATAAAATTAGAGTTAATGGGTAAAAACTTTTAATTGAAACACGATTATTTACTGAAGAATGTAAAAAAGTTTAATAATAAAAATAATAATAATCGTACTGTTAGTAATATTGGTAATTATAAAGTTTCCAAATTATAAGTTCATGTATACTAGGATAATTGACTTAATGCAAAATTAATATAAGAATTTAAATAATAGCATAAACAAAAGTAAAGTCAATAAACGATGGGAACATAACTGCGTTATCCTATTCCTAGTCCTGTGCATATATGTGTATGGGACAAACCATTTTTTGAATTTTTTTTTTTTTTTTGGTGCATATAGAATATAATAAAGAAAATAGCACCGGAAAAAAAAAAAAAGGAAAGCGAAAATCTAAGCTAAATGCAAAAAACTAACCTCAAATAAGAAGCAAAGCAAAACTACCTCCAGCACAGCAACACAGTAAAATTTATTCTAAAGCAAGTAATGAAATCAAATCAATTCAAAGAGAGAAGCAAATGAAATTGCCATTTTTTTTATAAGAAAATGTAAATTGAATTTTAAAAATTAGTAACAGGCAATGGAGAAATTCTTCAAATGGTCCTGTTAGTGAAGATGAGTGTTCCTCATCGGACTTTCAAGTTCAATATAATATTAAACTTCTGGATCAAGATGGGAGCAAGCTTATGTATTCTCGTAAAATCAAAAGGTGCACCAAGGGTATAAATTAATAATGTTGGAACTTAAAAGTTTATTAAGTTAGAAATGTATTAATTGATCGATAAATTAATAATTTATTATTTTAAAGAGTATTTTTTTCAATTCAGTGAATATAAATTTAATTATATAAAAAATTATTATACATCACTAATATATGTTTGATATTTCATGAATTAATGTAAAAAAAAAATTCATTATACACGTATATTTATGAAAATAAGTACATAAATGATATTTATTATTTTTAGTTCTTAAACAATATTTAATATACTCATCTGTTGATTTGTGTGTTCTGACGAGTTCAACTATCTTAAACAATATTAATAATCTAAAACCAGCAAGACAAGAGTTGTGGATTTCCAGAACCATAGAATACTGGACAAAATTTTATAGTCAAGTGACACGGAATAAAAGAAAGCTTGCACATCTCGAGGTATCGCACCCATCTCGAAAGCTAAGATCATTTCAGTATCAGATGTTACAATTATATATTTTTTAAGATGTATATAAAATCCACGAAGCTTGGCTCATAATGAGTTGTCTTCATCATATATATTAATATTTTCCAGGCAAAGGCCAAAATCAGTGTCATGGACAAAGCCATATATATATATATTAATATTAATATATATACATATATCACTAATATATGTATCATATTGTGTAAATTAATTTTTTTTTTAAAAATCATTGTACTTGTACATGTATATTTATAAAAATAAATACATGTATTGGTTATTTTTAATACTTACTCATCTTTTGATTTGTCCATTCTCACACGTTTAACTATCTCAAATAATATTGCAAGACGAGTGGTGGAGGATTGCCAAACCTAAAAGCAAATTGTTACTTTCAACGGTATGACCTTTGACTCCAGTCTCATCGATAAAGGTTTCAAGGGTTAGCTTTTCACTTCGAGTAATAGATGAAAAGGGGAGACGAAGGTGAAGGAAAGGCTAGACAGGGTTTGGTTAATAGAAAATGGTTAGATTTTGCTACTAGGGCTAAAATAATCAATCCCCCGGTATTGGGTTTTAATCATTCACTTATTAAGGTATCCATATGGAGTATAAAAACAAAAGGGAATAAATATGGTTAAATTTTAAAGAGCATAAACATATCGCGATTAGTATTTGGACGTGAAGATAAATCTATAGACCTATATGGATATATATCTAGTTTCTAAATAGATGTAAAATGATAATTAAAAATAAATAAAGAAAGAAAATTAGATTAAAGATTAGATGTGACATGCCATGTTAAGTAAAGTCTCATTAAAATGTTAAAAACCATTAGCAATAATTTATAAATCCATAATGGTAAAGATTTGCTTATAATATAAGGTCAGGTGGTTAAAAAATACTCATTAATTTTTATTAGTTTAGTTTAGCTTGAAGTGTTACAAATATTATCATTAGGAAGAGGTTCAAGATAGACAACAAAGTATCGTCTTTTGACCCGGGGCATTCCAAATGCTACCATTGATTTATCCACCAGGCTGAGCACGTGAACTGCGTCTTGACTCTTGTGTGATTCTCCGTGACGGTGTTTCCATCATTCTGCTCGGCGGACAAAGGGCTATGACGCAATTTCATTGCCGAGCTGGACGTGGCATGCTTCATTTGATTCAATTGCGTTGTCTTTGTCTTGTTTGAGCTGGATATGTGGGCTGGAGATATGTGTCCATTACGATCCATTCAACCTTGACTTGACGTTGTACTAATTTGAGATGTTGCTTGGACATGGTTTAATTTTCTTCTACTGGGAGTGGGCATAAGGTGAGGTACACACGTTGACTGGACTTATCATTGACGTTGGGTATGAATTCTCATCTTGTGATGTTGAGTTGCTTCTTAATTGCTGGACCGTGGCATCATATTGCAAATCATGGGCTTTGATTTTTAATTCGAGGCCCAGATGTGGAATTAAACTCCAGGCTTCAATTGAACATCGACACTTTGATAATGTTGGGCCTTGGAATTCATCACTAATTTAGATGGAGGATAAAATTTCTTTTTTTCCTGGTCACCACACATACATACATGCATACCTATATACATAAATATCTATATATATATATACACATATATACATACACACTTGTGTAATCCTAAATTTGCACATATTCTTTAAAAGAAATTGAAAACAAATATATAAATGTAATATAAAGTTGCAGCAAAAATTATGAAAACACACAATATATCATATCGGCTTCACGAAATCAGACGGTTGGAATTTTTTTTTTTTACTAAATCTTTCGAGCCAATATCTTTTACGTTTTTCAAAAATTTTCTAATATTTTTTTCTCTTTTTTATGGAAATATTATTTTTATTAAGAAAACTTGTTCAATCAAAAACCTAATATTGATTGAGCAACATTATGTTAGATTAAAAACATTTAGATTCACTGAAAGAACCTTACTTAAAAGAAAAACTCTAAATTGATTGAAGTAGCCCTAAATTAATTATAAAAAAAAAAGCCTCTATTTCGTTGAAAAAACCCTAAATTCATTTAAACATCTACTTCTTTAGTAGTTATTTAACTAAAGTTACATAGCAATATTTCAAAACATTTTTAGGTTCTTTGTTATTATTACTTTTCAAATGAATATTGCAAATATTTACTCAAAATTATTAAATATATGAAGAACTAATATATTATTATCAAATATAATAAAAAATTTATCTATTGTTACAGCAAAAACATTTGACTTAACCTAAATGGTAGTTGGACAAGGCGTACGATCAAAATGAATGATTTGCTAACATGACCTAGTGTTGATTTTCACCCAATGAATGACGCCTGCTCCAAACTGGATTCATGGCTCCTCTTAAGTTTGGTGGATGAAGAGGTATGTTTGCCATGCTTGAAACCGAGCTTAATGATATGTTTCCCGCTGATCTTGATGCCTCTGCTTTTTCGGGAAATTTTATGTTAAGATGGTTTTATTTAAGTAAGGATGTAAGTTGGTGAGTTTTTATCAATCTTTATGACTCGCTAATTACTGTATAGAGTATTATTGTATTGAGATGGATTTTGGTATTAATTTAAAATCATATGAAATTTTGGATTAGATGGTGAGATGTAAGTAAAACTCGATGAAGAAACCCGATCCATTAAAAAAGTAAATATTAATGTCTTTTAGATTAAAGTAAATAATAATACTTCGAAATTTCCAAGACAAAACTTGTCTAACTAAGAAAAAAGTTGTTTAACCTTTTCAATCCTTATTGCGTTTTCTCCTTGGATGAATACCATATTGACTTCGATCTTAAAGCTATATTGTAAATAACAATACCATTCATAAATGAATAAATAATTATTTTAAGTTATACCATAAAACACTATCACGAAAAATCGATTTACTTTTTTAGTGTATATATATATATATATATATATTAATAGGTAGTGTTTAATTTCAATATTAGACTAGATAAAAAATTTTATCTTATTTTTTGTTTATGGCTTTACTTAGTAATTGGATTAAAAAATTAAGTTGATAAATTGAACAAATAATCTACATTTTGTCTCATTTATACTATAGTATAAAAATAAAATTTATAGAACATAAACAAAATAATAGTTTGTTTTCTGAAAAATATCCCTCCAAATTCATTGTTATAATATTGAGTTAATTGATGTTATTTTTTAAAATATTATAAAAGATTATTTATTTTATAATCTAGTTAAATAATTTTTTAACAGTTAGAAAATCTAAGGATTTTTATTTAATAATTTATATAATTTGTTTAATTATATGAATTCTATAAGACCTGAAATTTTAAGTAATCATTCTGAGTAAATAATTTAGGTTGTATACGAAAGTAGGCTGATTCACGTATGAGTCCTATGAGTTAGATAAGGACTCTATGGGTCCAGATTATGAAAATATAATAAAATGATAATATTATAGCTAATAATAGTTAATTTTACTAAACCATACTATTTTGCATATTACAGGTTGTAAATGCGTTATTTAGGTAACAAAAATTAACTAAAATTTAGAGATAAATTATTTGCATTATAAAATTATAGAATGAAATAAAATATTATGTAAAAATAGTACATACACCTTGAGTATAATAATTAAGTACAAATATATACATGTAAATACTTAAAACACCCCAAAATATACATAATTCGATAAAAATTCATAAGAAAAATAATAAAAATTAGTAAAAAATTGCTAAACAAGCAGAATTTTATGGATTAGGGCATGAGACAGTTCTTGTATAGCTATTGATTAGATAAGCAAGCTTAATAACACAAGACATGCATAGTCAAAGGGTACTTAAGCTTAGAAGAGAGAGAAAAACTCTCATTTTAACATCATTCAGCATAGAAAAATCACCAAGAGCTCTCTGATGATTTCTTAAGTAAGTTAGGACTCTAGGAAAAATCAAGAAGGAAGAAGAAAATTGAAGGAAAATTTTCAAGAAAATAGAAAGAGAAACTACGTAAACCAAGCAACTTCATGGAGCATAAGTTTAGGAAAATTCTTGGAGTGAACCACCACCATCACCTAACAGGAGAGTTGACGGCTATCATGCCCTGAAGCGGTGAAGTCGTAACAGTCCTACCGTAAAAATAATTCTAACATAGAAGTTGGCTTTACAACCACTATCCTAAACCTGATCTACATAAAGCATTCACGACTAACCCGTTTTGAAATAAATAATTCGTAATTTTAATAAATCATTTACCTAAGAAAGTAAGAAAATATATATATACACCAGAATTCAGTTATTATAATTAACGTTTATAATGTAACGTTTCGCCGTAATCTATTTCCTAGTTAGTACATTATTCAAAAATGAAAAATTCTAAAATAAGAGCTTAAATCTTAAAAATATGTCTGTTTTTCAAATGTTTTTTCTCACTCCCTAGAATCCAACAGTTACTAACTTCATGATAGTTGTGAGCCACTTCTTAGCTAGTACTTGCAACGACGTCTATAAAAATGTGAGTAACCACAACTTAGTAAGCTAAGACGGAGACTTAAAACTATACTATAAACACAAACAAGGTTATCAACTAAATTATTAGGTGCAATACATATTCAAGCAAATACCATCGCACTACATTATTTGGCCCATCTTGAGATTAGAGAAATTGCACCCGCTTCAATCCAGGTTGAAGAGTTGCCGTTAATATAACAGCTCACGATCAAATTCAGACTTGTGCAATGGAGATACCGCTCATTCTACGACTACCTTCGAACCATTGATTTTACCCTTACTGTGATCTCTTCATCTTCATCTATCATTTAGTTCGACTAAAGATGAAGAAGGGACCCATTATATTATTTAGCGCTATCCCTTTTGAAAGGATCGGTATTTAGCCGGAAAATCCTAAGTTTCCTTTAATGGGTTGCTATGCAGGTCTGATTTATGTTTATAGGTCATATATTTGATTAGGTTCAGTTTTGGATGATCAATCATTTCATACAAATCATACAATACAAGCCAAGTAGTAAATCAAAATCATATCATCAGCTTAAAACAAGCACAATCAAGTATAATTTCAAGTTTCTAAAATACAATACTATATTAATCCCAACTTATCTCGACTCTTCACTTGCTCACTCGAGGTGGGACTCGCTTAATCGATTGCTAATGATCCCTATAATATCGACGTTATCTCAGTTTTCATATAATTATTATAGATTAGTTTTTATTCTATAACACTTATTGTTATCTTTGGTTTAAGGTTTAATATGTCCAATTATCCAAATTATCAAATCTTTTACAATTATTCTAGGTTTAGGGCTAGGTTTGAGTTTAGTTTTTGTATCAATTTCTAAATTAAGTTCTAGTTCAATTTTAAAGTACTGTTTTATACACGAATCCTATAAACTCATTTCAATCCGTTTCAACCCATAATGTGAAATTAATCGCATTATTTGCGGATATTTTAAATACAGTTTTTAGTCTCTAACTAGTATTCTTGTCCGTGCGATATACTAAAATCCTAATTTAACTATCGAATTTATTTCCAATGTGAGAAAATCTTATATTTTTCATGTAATTACCCTAATTTAAGTTTCGTACCAGATTTTATATATATCCGTATTATTAGTATAATATCAATTTTTATTCTAATATTTTTTATTTATTATATTTTCAATATTTACATATTATGTATTATTACCTATTATGTACGTAATACAAATCTAATATTTCTATCATTCCAAATATCATCCCCCAATATCAATCAACATCTTAAAATATCTAAATTCATCTTAAATAAGATTTTTATACCTAATTACCTTAAATTACAAAATTAACTTAAAACATACCATTTTTACTTATTACATATATACTACATAATATCCTAATAATTACATTTAACACCTTATATGCTACAAGTATCATACTTCATTAAATTTCAACATCCTAAAACATATAATTATGTACTAAATCAATAATTAACCATTTAATTACTTAATTAGCCCTAAATCATCCATTTTATGCATCATTTTAAGACCTAAAAATTATCTAAAAATTTCAAAAATTCATTTTAGAAAAAGGGATTCATGGTATTGTTCTATATCACCTAAGTAGTCTACATAAAAATTTTAGGCTAAAAAATATACTCCCAAGGTCATTTATTTCTAATCCCAATAAAGCTTGGGTTTGCATAGTTTTTTAAGGATAGTATATTTTTAAACACAAAATCTCAAAATAAATTTTTTCTCGAAATCTATATACTTAGAAACCTCAGAATACCAAATTTCATAATTTTCTAAGAATATTTGATATTTTAACAAAATTAAACAAAATTGGGTTAGAAATCGGACTCACCTGTATGAGTGCCTCTAGCCATTGCCGGCCGCCGTGGCTTTGTCAGCCGGTTTAGGCACTGCTACCACCGTGTGGTGGTGGCAACTGTCTACTCTCAGGTGCTTATCTGTTGTTGGTTCCCCTCTAAAGCCCCAATTGTACAAATTTGAGTAATTTTTTTTGTAATTAATCCAAACACTTACTATTTCGGTTCTCTCTATTTTTCTCACTCTCCAAATTGACCAAATGAGCTTTTGAAAATTTCTTGCTATTTATAAAGGTATTAGAGAATTATTATGCATTAATTAGATAAGATGATTGCCTTATCTCTTCTTCTTTTTTTTTTTTCACTTTCTATTTGTTGCATTTTAATTAATTGATTTTGTTTATTCAATTCTAGATTGACACGACCAATTTTTTGGAGTTTTCCTCATTTTTATGATTTTTCTTGATTTTTCCTTAATTATTTATGAATTTTCTTTAATTATTTAACATTATTTTAGCCTATTTCAGGTGTTTTAAGTAATTACGCATATTTCTACCTACAAATAAATTCATATATAGTATAAATAAATACTCTTAAATATTATTTAAGTTATTTTATGATTTTTAGTATATATATAATTTGTCTCTAGCTATTCGTTAGTTATCGGAATATATTTTACGTATTTTCGATAAATAATAAGTAATATACTTAAAATTTAGAAATTTTATATTCTTTTATTTTATTACTTATTTTCTTAAATTCAAACTTACGGGATTACTTTTACTAATATTTTTAACTTTATTTGATAATTTAGGCTCGATTACCCTAAATTCTACAAGCCAAACTTAGAGTAGCTGATTGTAGGTCTTATAGCGGCTAGTTGTAGGTCTTATAGCGGCTAGTTGGGCTGCCAACTAGGTAGCTAGAGTGGGTGGATGGAAAGTCACTTTTCCATTAAGTTGTAATTTCAACCCATCCTTAATTTAATAAAAATATTAAAATAACTCCAAAAATTATAAAAAAAATTATTTTGAAACATTTTTACACATACTTTTTGCAAAAAATATCAGTTTGTAAAATTTTTCAGTCGGTATATGATTTCCTTAAAAGATCTCCTAAAATCAAGTTATTTTCAAAGTCATTTTAAATGATCCTATTATTGTAGTTTCAAAATCAAAATTTTTCTGCAACATTCTTATTATATGTAAGAATGTTATGAAGATTTTTTGGACAAAAATATTTTTTATGATTTTTATGTATTTTCGAACCTTTAAATTAAGAGAAAAAGGCCATTTTTCAAAGATTTTGTGTAATTCACTTTGAGGAAAATAATTTATATTTGTTCTGGAATTCATCTACGTTATATTTTATTGAGAAGAGTGATTTGGAGTTGAAATATCTATAAGTTATTAGTTATGAGCTCAATACACCTGTCAAGACCTCAAAGGGGGTATAAGAGGATTATTTAAAATTTTCATATTACGTGTGTATTTATGATACGAAAATCGTTTTATAAGTAAAATATTATAAGATTCTAATTAATTAATTACTAAGATTTTCGATTTTTAATTTATTAATTTATTGTAAAATATAAATAACTATGAATATTTAATATTTCACAGTCCATGAGAACCGTAGAAAATCTATATCTCTTACCGGATAAATAAGTAACCCTGTAGACTTTTATAAATTATCTACTAAATGTACTATCTTTTCATATCAATATACTTTATGAAATTTCTTGTTAGTTTTCACATATTTGTATACCATATGGTTTATAAAACTTGACTTTCCTTGGACATTTTGACAAGAAGTTAGTTTTTAGCAAATATCTTAACAAATTGCATCATGAGTTATATCAAATAAGTACAGAATCAAATGATTCAAAGTGGTGGAGTTATAAACGTCTTGTGTAGACTATACTTATGTTAGTGGTTAAGGTAACTAGTTTATAGCTTATAATAGTTTATACAGTAAAACTATTACAACTCTTCATATTTGAGGCATGACAAATTTAATAATCCATTCAAATCTTATTTCAAATAAATATAAAAATATAATTAAAATATATACTAAACGATACTGAAGGTATAAATATTAAAGTATAATAATGAGTTATATTTAATATTGTGTAAACCAAATATCGTATAATAAATTTATACTGTACAGTTCTTCTTGTATTTGTTATGTTTAATTTTTTTTCCAATCCTATCCTTTGGGCCAAACAAACGTACCATAGTTTAAGATTATGATTTCAAATGCTTTTAAAAAGAATAGTCGGTAATGATTTGTTATCTTTTTAATTTATTCTCTTTCATAAAGTTATGGACTGTTTTTAGTCTTTTCCCTCTTTATGTCATGTTTGTCCATATAAAAAATAACTTCTTCATAATCGTGCCTTAAAGTTGACTTTGATTCGTACCATAACTTGACTAACAATAACCAATATTATTGTTACCACCAATAACATCATATCATATGTGTTTACCGACGCGTTACTTTCAAAATTCAACAGCTGCATTAACAAATATATTCCCACCGAAATATTAGGAATGAAAGGCAAGTATATGTTATATATATTGATATAAAATCGATGTCCAATTATAATTAAATAGTATAATATATATAATATATTATATAAGGAAAACACAAAAAAAAAAGTTAGGAGTGGACATGATTCGATTTGATATGGTTCGCCTCTTTTACCGAATTGAACTTAATATAATAGTTCGATTTTTTTTTTAAGTTGAATCTAATTATATGGTTTAGTTCATAAATTTTTCGAATCTAATTAAAACTAGTTCGATTTGATTCAATACACAGTTCGAGCAGTTTGTATAAAATTTTCATTAAATATTTTTATCTCCAATAAATATGAAATTTTAAATAGAATTTACTCAATTTAATTTTAATAATTGATATAAAATTATGATAAAAAATAATAAGATATAAAAAATTTGATGAAATTTACGAAGATTGATAGAAAAAAAAATAAAAACGTATAAAATAATTACATAAAATTTTTTTATTTAACTAAATGGTTTAATTTAAAACGGTATGGTTCGGTTTGTTTCTCCAAACGGAACCGAACCGAAAACCAAATGGTTTAAAAAAAAAAAAAAACCGATCTTTTAATTCAATTTATGGTTCCATATGCCGTCTCCGGTTTTTTCACCTATCTTATTTAGAGGCAATTAGGCGGTTGAGAAAGTACCTCACAAAGCACCGTTGCCTACGTAGAACAGCCTGACACATTGTGGGGCATTATGTTGGCCATTTGACCCTTTTTTTAATTTCTTTTTTATTATGAAATATTAATTAATAATAATTTCTTCTTCATTATTTCGTTGAAAAAAAAAATTGTATGAAGCAAATATTGATACTTATATAGACACATTAACTACAAATCCAATTATTAAAGAAATAACAAATGATTCAAAAAACCATGATAGTGACCTAGAACCATTAGTAGACATGTCTCTTGTTGCCTGGTAAGTGCTCGACAACACCTCAGCCGCATGATACCAAAGTAACAATTTGCAACAAAGCAAACGAATCAAAAGGTTCAACACGATAATTGAGTACAATATAAATAAATGTGATATGGATAATCCATACACCAGACTTTAGTTGAGAATGTTAAGTCGATCAACATTATTTAAAAATAATTACATCTATGAAATTCAATAAATGCTAATTACATTGAGAGAAAAAAAAAAAAAACTTTTTATTAGAAGCCTTAAAAGCTGACTCGAGGCTGAGACCAGCTATCTGCAAAATCCCTTTCAACAACAAATTATGCAGTTTCAAATCGGTATAAAACATACCAAAAATCCATCTCGCTAAATACATTTCTTACAGGTAATAGCAATCTCAATATCAATTTATCCTCCACATAACACCAATATTCTTAGTTACCAAAATAATTAAGAATTACAACTCCATAAACCCAATAAAATCCACACACTAATCCACCAAAAACTCCATCTCAATACATAATTCGTTATAAATTTATGTATACATTCAACAAAATTCCAACTTATCAAATGGATTTTCTTTACAAACCGTCTTAAGCTTAATAAACCTTACAATAAAAGCGATAAAATTCAAACACTTTACCATCATGCATGAAGATAACCAATCGTTCATATTATCAAGACATTAATCAAATTCCAGTTTATGACATTGCTTAACTCAATTAAACAATAAAATAAAATCCTAAACTTCAAATCAAAGGAAGCATAAATTACCATCGTGCCAGTCTCGTGAAGCAAAGAAATTGCTTGGAAGTACTTGTATGTAGTAATGAAATTGTGTCTCGGGGCTTGCTTCATTGCAAAGAAATTGCCTGTCTCGTGGCATGCTTGGAGATAATCTCATCTTTTTATTGACTTTCTTTCCTCCCTTGGAAGTACTTGTATGTAGTAAAACTTTATAAGAAAACAGAACCACCAAAACAGCTATTATATATCTTGCTGGAATCAAATTTTTATGTTCATCTACCTTGTGTTAATAATAATTCCAAATGCAACATCAACCAAAACTCAGAATAAAAAAGAAAGCCAAGAAAAGCATCAACAGCTTACCTGAAAGAAGATGTTGGTGGGACTTCTCAAAAGCTTAAAAGCACGATAATCAAATTTATCCCCCAAATGTATTGGATGGATGATGCTTCTTTTAAGTCAATTGATAAGTCTATTTTGTAAGTTTCTTATGGCTATATCATAAAAAATTGAATAGTTTATTTTCAAAATGAGAATATTACTCATTAAGAGAATCAAAATAGCAATCTTTTCTCACACCTTCTTCGTTGTGTAATTATGATACACCAATGTTAACTCATTTAAATAACAGAATGAACTTGATCTCTTAGTGTGGTAAAAAATCTATATCCAACTCCTCAGAATTTTTATAGAGTTTCTTTTTTCAATGATTATTAGAACCAGAAAGCATGCTAGGCCTATGTTGCAAAGTCTATATCCCATATAGGTCTTTGGTCAACTCAATAAAATTTAATTCTTTTACGAGATAACGTTAAAATCACTTCCTAAAATTTGATTTTTTTTTTTTTTTATTCTCAAATTTAAACTTCAAATGTAAAATAGAAATAACTCATAAAAGTTTGGAAGTAATTTTGGTATTAATCCCATTTCCAAATATAGAGTGAAGTAAGATGTGATTCCATGATACCGAATTTCAAGAAATTTAAGGAATCAAATTAAAAAAAGCCAGTAACTATATTGTTGCGTTTCAACACCACTATTATCAAATATAATCAAAACTCAAGGGAAAAAGGAGAGGATTCTATAAAACAGCCTTACACCAAGGACACTCTTCCTCATTTCTGGTTAAATTGCAGCAAACAAACCTAGAAAACTTCATAATATTCATAAATAACATGCAGCGATGAAACTCTTTTGACCGAAAGCATTTTTTACCAAAGCAAACAAATGATTCTCAGGTGAAAGGTTGTCACATAAATAAAATCTTCCATAGCAATCTCAACTATGAAATTATAAAGGAAAATATGAAAAAAAAAAAAAACTAATGCTTCCAACGATAAATTTTAATTTTATTCTTCTGTAGTTCATTTCTCACATGCCGAAATTCAAAATTCTCCTAAAAAACCTCCAACTAATTTGTTAATTTTTTCTCGGGAAATGACAAAAGTTTGTGAGCCCTCATTAAAATGGACATTATCAACTTTCTGAATACTTTTAAAACATCATCAATCCTAAGTCCACCATTATTTTACAAGGTAAAAAAGTCTCACTTGTATAAACATCTAGACAAGTATATTATGCAGAGTGTGTTTATGGCAAGAAAACTTGTATAGTTACCACAGAGGGTTCTCTGTAACTTGAACCTTTTGTTTCAACATTGAATAATATATTTGTCTAAACGAATATATTCTTTCAGCTCTCTGGAACACAAACCTTTTGTTTTTGTTATGATAATAGGCTTTTATGTATTAGAATATGGAGACACAGCAGGGCCAATTTGAAAGAACAAAAGTTCTGTTGTGTGTACCGCAATACTTGTCACTCGCTTTTTAAGAGGGGTAGGATTTAAATATGCTTGATGCATCCCCATAACTAAACGCAATCCGGTGCCACTGCACATACTCAAAAGCCATAAAATTTTTGGTAGTCCTCAACAAGATTCATGCATTTCCGTAATCTTTGCAATACTCATATATTCTTTATGGTAATTCAACCACGTTTGCCTAACTTAAATAGCTCATTTTTGCTCGTGTAATTTTAGTTTTTGATTTTAAAGAGCCCTAATTTAAATAAAAATAAAAATAGTTGAAAAATAATAAAAATGCAAAGAAAAAAAGAAGACAAATTCTCAGAAAAAGAAATATTATATAGATTTTTAGGAAAATAGATTTTTTAGGATTAATGGATTTGGTTTTAGCTCATATCAAATAATCTTATCTTAAAAGTTCACATAATTTAAATACAATTTAATTGTAATAAATATTGAGAAAAAAACCAATAACTTATTTAGTAAAGTATTTAGACTTCTATTTGATTTTAGCTTGGGGTCATAATTTTGAATCTCATCAATCATATCTGTCTTTTATTTTTTTCTTATTGTTAAAATTAATTAAGCCTATAGAATTCAAATCTAATTATTAATCTTGTCAAATCTTTTGAATATAATAGAATTTTATTTAAATCTGATGTATCAAAATTTGATTTTTATTTTTCTCAAACTGAATTTGGATCGATACAGAATATATTTATATATAACCATTACACCACATAAAAGAATTTTCAATTACACACCCACGAAAAGCACAATCACGCTCAACCACTTCAACTCTCCACTTTTGATCACCATTCAACAAACCAACGTCGTACATCTACAGAACAACAGCAGCTGTGGTCGTGAACTCATGCAATGAATAGCAACTGCGAGCAATGCGATCTGTCATTCAACCAGACTCAACTAGCAAGTCGTGCTCGATTTGCGCTCCAAGCGAGTTGAATCGAGAGCCACGACTAGCTGCAATGAACTGCAGCAAAGCACTCCTAAACTGAGAATCATATGGATAGCAACTAGTAGCAACTAAATAATTAGCGCCCACATGGCACTTTATAAGAATTCTACCGAGACCACAAAACAACAGCAGGTGGAGTGGCTTCCAAGTCGTGGGACAGCAGGTGCAACTCCAAGCTCCAAACAATTGAGAAAAAATGCCATTCCACACAAATTCAGCAGCTTGCAATAGTTGATGGAGCCTTACTAAGCAGCCGAAAGCTCTACAACAGCAACACGAACAGCACACCATGCCACGCAATGAAAGCTCCATGTGACAACAGCTGCTGTTCACTTACGCCTGAGCTTCATCATGCCAAGAACATGGCAACAAACCCATACCCACAGTCCTACGCACATACGGAGATTCAACTAATCAAACAAGAAGTCATACCCTCCTTCGACAAGCCCCTGTTACGAACCCACACAGCCAGAGCACGTCCACATCCGTTCACAATCACACACACACAACCACGCAAACTCACTGCTCGTCTAGTTCATACACACACAATATGCCGCACTTTGCTGTCCACGTCCACACAGCATAACGATCACCGTCCTAGACAGATCACACATAACACCAATGATGCACGTACGACCACTCATAAACCAATTCAGCGCCACGAGCACCAGATCTCACGAACTGCAGCAAATAGCAGCATACGACCTAGTATTCAACGTGCCACACTCCACCAACTTCGACGCCCACTACTGTAACACCACTGTCGTGACACCCCACGCTTAGACCCTCTCTTACACAATCAGCTCGACACCCCAGTTACGTACAAATACCATTCAACATCAGCACGATCCCAAGCCTAATCGACTCCGACGAGCACCAACAATCGTTGAAAACCACCGCGAAACAGTACGACATGATGTTTAAGCCTCTTTTTGGATATTACTTTCTCATCGAAATAGAATTTCCTTTTTGTTTTGGTATCCAAATTAGGGCGTAGGACATTGAATCGCTACCCCTTAGAGAAGACCTGACCCGGCTTGTGCTTAGAGCCCAAATCGGAACCAAATTCGGCCCGCATTGCTTATACTAATCCACTGACCCGTGTTTATTAGGTCTAGTTTTTTTCTTTATTTTTTTTTCTTATTAACTTATTTAGTTCATTTGTTAGTTATTCAAAAAAATAAAAAAAAAACTTTTAATAAAGAGTTTATTTTTAAGAATTTTTTTTAGGAAACGTGTTTTATTGCCTAGAAATTTTTTATTTTTTAAAATAAATAACTCGATCAACTCGTTCTAAAACTTAGGATCCTCTTTCTAAAATTTTCGAGGAAATAGAAATTTAACTTAGGACCTTTTGAGAATTTTCTTTGAATAAATTAATTGGATTAAAAATCTAAACTCAAACGATTTTTAAAAATTAAAATAAACTAATACAGTAAAGTTTTTAAAAAGAATTATGGAAGTTTGATCCCAATTAAACGACGTTAAAAATTTATAAAAACTTAGGTTTTTTTATATTTATATTCAATTTATTATTTTTCTTAAAAACATTAAAAAAGGAAAATTTTGAAAAATAAAATCTAATGGAAAAGTAATAGTGGCACCTGTTAGGATTTAATAGGTAGTTCCTGAATTTAGAACCTTTTGGTTTTATTAATTTGAAATCAAAAACTGATAGCTAAATTGTAATCAATCTACGAAATTGATTATAATTTATCTTTTTCCTGATTACGGTTGAGTAGTAACTCCAAAAAGTTTTTTTTTTAAATTAAAAAAAAACTAGAATTTTTCGATTTCTCTAGTTGAGGATTAATATCAAATAAGTTAGGATTTAGTATTAATTAAAAAATGGGAAATCAAATCAAATAAGAAACTGAAATATTCAAGCTCGGCGGTTTAACGACTTTACTAGGACCTCAAGAGAGCTAGCCATTGGAATTTACTGAAATTAGGATTATTTTTCAAAACAAATATACTTGAGTTGGTTATTATTTTATTTTATTTTTTGTATACTAACATTTTTGTTACAGCTCATCTAAGAGGGATCGTTTTAGGTTCATTTTATTTTTACTTTATTTCTTTATTTATTTTTGTATCATATATGTATGGTAGATACGGTCAGAACCAGATTATTTTAGGACCTTAGGAGGGGGGTTATTGTGTAAGTTTTAGATGTCATGGGGTAACTACCTTCTGAGGCTAATTAGGCTATTCTACTCAAGTTCAAATGTGACTATAGATTCATTACTTTAAAAAACGTGATAGTTGCAGAACTTGAAAACTTTTAGAATCTATCCTTTTTATATATGAAAACCTTTTTCAAAAAATTGTGAGAACCCATAATGTGGTAAACCTAGATAGATAAGGATAGTTGTGAAGTTATATTTTCTTGCATTTTCCTTGTATTTTCCTGAATAGTCCCATTGTAAATATTTTTCGATAATAATTCTATATAAAGTTTAGGATATACTTTGATTGTAACTTTAGTTTTTCTTTAGATAGGTATGACTAGATCAAGTTAAGGGGCTCTTAAACAGATCCGTGTCCACTTACCTCATTGGCCTAAAAAATTACTCTATATGTGGTTCCAACTTTTTAGCCTTTATAAGTAAGAATTTATTAAGAACAAGATTAAACCTATCTTGTCTCTACAAAAGATCATTCTGAATATTACCTTAGTGTGAGCTTTAATACATATATAGAAGCTCGATCTGTTGCTTTTTGTTTGGGCCCACATCAATTGAGCCCAACCCTCATAAAGTAAATAGAAAAAAAAAAAACAAAAACAAAACAATAAAACAAAAAGAATCAAACGTGTGATATAATTTTACGTAGTTATCATTTTGCTAAGTATTCTACTAACCAAGAATATTAATTCTTTTGGATAGATTAGCACTTTGTAAATAGCCTTTCTTATTTTCTTTGTTTAGTATTTTATTCTTCATTCTTTAGAATCCCTCTTTTGTAAATAAACCTTCATTAGTGTTGTTCTATAGGTAAATAAATTATGTAGGCTTGTGTATGGAATCTTAAGAAAGCAATTCTCCATTTATAATTTAATTATTTAGTCTTTGTAACATAAAAGCCCTAACTTTTTCTCTCTCTTTCAAAAAGAAAAAAAGAAGGTTGTTAACAGTTACAAATCCTTATGGGACTTAGGCCAAGCATGAATCACATGGTCTATTAAGGTAACTAAGCAAACACATTTCTTAAAGAAAGTCCATTTTGAATTTGATATGCAGATTGAAATAAAGTTAGGCATTTATTTTCAAATCCTAAACATAATTATCCTTTGTTAACTCCACTAAACCAATTCAGAGTGCTTTCAAATAAAAACCTTATTAAGAACCACCTAATAATGAAGCAATTTGAAGGTTAGGGTTGTTAATTATAAGAGAAGGATAAAACTGGTTTGTGTTACCTTAATGATAACAATTTAAAGATAATTTTTATTTTTGATAAATTATTCCCTTTGAAGAAGAGCCAATATTTTTCCCAAATATCTCAAGACTATACATACCTTACCCAAGCCCATACTTAGAACCCATGGATTTAAGGCTTTGAGTTATCTAAAGACAAAGACTCAACAAAAGGGATAATTACTTTTAGGGAGAGAAAAGCAAGAAATGATGGAAGAAAAAGAAAAAAAAAAAAGAAAGAAGAACAGAAAAAATGAAAAAAAATCAAAAGAAAGAAAAAGGATGAATGGCCTAAACATTGGGCTTAAGAAAAGCCCCAATCAAAGAAGGCCTAAAAACTTAAGTTACTTTAAAAACACAAGGTTTTAAATCGTATTTCCAACCACAAATACAAAACTCAATATTTATTTCAAAATCACACTCCAAATCACAAACACGAAACCTTCCTATTTATTTTGAATCACACAAGACCTCTCTACCCACAAGACCTTCTATACGCGATAAAAGCTTTTCTAATCTTAAAGAATAATTTATCTAAAATAAAAATAATTTTTGAAACTAAGGCAAGCACATATTTAGTTTTTCCTTAAGGGTTATTGACTTATGCATTCGGATTGGATAAAAGTATTTCTTTCAAAATAAACCCTCTCATTAATCTCTTTTGAAACCATTTGACCAAAAGCTCAATTCACAATACTAAACCCAAAAAAGACTTAATAAATTGATCAAAGCGTATCACTTGTAAACTAGACTATAGTTTTTAGAATAATAGTCAAGAGCAAAATCTAGACCGAAAGTGCATGAGGAAGTTCTTTTCGATTAGACTGATTGTGAGTTACCTTTAGCTTAGGAAATAAATATTTAAAATCATAGGGTCTCACCAAATATTTAAAATCATAAGGTCTCACCAAGAAGCTCAAAATCAGGACCAGAAACTAAGAAAGATATAAGATACCCTACATGGTTACTAAGGAAAGGGATGGTCATAACACTTGTTTCTTAGATAAGGATTTGTATCCGTTAGCAAACTTTTAAAGAAAAAAGAAGAAAAAGAAAGAAGATGAGAAAAGGGATAAAAGAAAGGAAAAGAGGGGGAGAAAGTAAAGGCTTGTTACAAGTTTTTTCCATTCATTTTCAAATCTATGTTGGCTCTAGTGGCCAAATCTTCAGTTCGTGTCATAAACGATTTTCACTAAATTCCATGTTTGTAAATTTCTTAAGTTAAGAGGTTTTTCAAAAGGTTACATCCCCTAATTTTGCTTTTTTAAGGTTTTTAGCAAGCCCGAGGGCGCTTACCTTTTCTCTTTTAGGGGTTTAGCTAGCTCATAAGAGCGTTATCCTAATCTATGTTGTCTTTTAGGTTCTAGCCAACTTATAGAGCGCTAAACTAACTCGATTCTCATATAGGGATTTAATTAGGTCAAGGAGCACTTTGCCCAATTATCTAGCTTAGTCAGCTTAGAGGAGTATGACTAAGTTCTCATTTAGGGTCTTAACTAACTTAAGGAGCACTTCGCCCATTTAATCTTGGTTAGTTAGCTTATAAGGGCATGACCAAGTCTGTAATATCTCTTTAGGGTCTTAGCCAGCTCAAGGAGCACTTTGCCCATTTAATCTTGGTTAGTCAACTCATAAGGGTATGACTAAGTCTTCAATATCTCTTTAGGGTTGTAACTGGCTTAAGAAGTGCTTTGCCTATTCAATATTGGTTAGTTAGCTAATAAGGGTACGATTAAGTCCTCAATATCTAATTTAAGGTCTTAGCTAGCTCAAAGAGCGCTTTGTCCATTTAATTTTAGTTAGTCATCTCATAGGGATATGACTAAGTCTTCAATATCTCTTTATAGCCTTAACCAGCTCAAGAAGTGCTTCGCCTGTTTAATCTTGGTTAGTCAGCTCATAGAGGTATGATTAAGTCCTCAATACAACATTTGAGGTCTTAACTAGCTCAAAAAGAGCTTTGCTCATTCATCTTGGTTAGTCAGCTCATAGGAGCACAACCAAGTCCTCAAAATCTCATTAGGATCTTAGTCATCTCAAGAAACGCATTGCCCGTCTCATCTTGGTTAGTCAGCTCATAGAGGTATGACCAAGTTTTCAATATCTCTTTAAAGTCTTAACTAGCTTAAGGAGCGCTTTGCCCATTCACCTAGATTAGTTAGCTCATAAGGGCACAACCAAGCCTTCAATATCGCACTTAGGGTCTTAGCCAACTCAAGGAGCGCTTTACCCAATTACCGAGGTTAGCCAACTCATAGGGTGCTATCCTCTTTTAGTATCTTTTATGGTCTTAGCCAACTCAAGGAGCACTTCGCTCATTTACCTAAGTTAGTTAACTCAAAGGAGCATGACTAGGTTCTATTTAGGGTCTTAGTTAACTCAAGGAGCGCTTTGCCCATTTACTTAGGTTAGTTAACTCAGAAGAGTATGACTAAGTTTTCATCTAAAATCTTAGCTAACTTAAGGAGCGCTTTGCCCATTTACTTAGGTTAGTCAACTCAGAAGAGTATAACTGGGTTTTCATCTAGGGTCTTAGCCAGCTCAAGGAGCACTTTGCCCATTCACCTAGGTTAGCTAGCTCAGAAGAGCACGATCAGGTTTACATTTAAGGTCTTACTTAGCTCAAGAAGCGTTTTACCCAATTATCGAGGTTAGCCAGCTCACAGGGCGTTACCCTCCTTTTAATATCACTTAGGGTTTTAGCTAGTGTCTTAACTAGCTCAAAGAGCGCTTTGCCAATTCATTCAAGATAGCCAGCTCAAAGAGCACTACTTTTCTCTTAGGGTTCTTGCTAGCCCATAAGGGTGATACCCTCACCATAGTTATTTTCGAGCTTCTTATCACCAAATCCTCAATAAACCAATCTTAAGATAGCTAGCTAGTCGTAATATTTCTTAAAACAAAGTCATCCTTAAGGTAAAAATTGTGTCTCTTTTGTTTTTGTAGCAAAATTTTATTTAAACTTCACCACAAAGAGGAGTAACTATAGGCACCCCATTTTTGCTTTCGTGTAATTTTAGTTTTTGATTTTAAAGGGCCCTAATTTAAATAAAAATAAAAAATTGAAAAATAATAAAAATACAAAAAAAGAAAGAAAAATCTTCAAAAACAGAAACATTATAAAGATTTTTTAAGGTCAATGGATTCAGTTTTAGCTCATTTTAGGTAGTTTTATTTTAAAGGGTCACATAGTTTTAGTACAATTTAATTGTACTAAATGTCGAGAAAAAACTAATAGCTTATTCGGTGAATTACTTGAACTTGTATTTGGATTTGGCTTGAGGTTGTAGGTTCGAATCTCATTAGGTATATCTGTCAAATGAAGTTATATTCAAATCTAATGTGATAAAGATTTATAAAATTTAAATCTAATATGGAAGATTTGTTTCCAAGATTTATATACAATAATTGCACAACATAAAAGAATTTTCAATTACACACCCATAAAAAGCAGATTACACTCAACCACTTCAACTCTCCACTTTCGATCACCATTTAACGAACCAATGCCTCACGTCTACAAAACAACAGTAATTACGAGCAATGCGATCTATCATTCAACCAGACTTGACTAGTAAGTCTCGAAGCAAGCTAAATTGAGAGCCACAATAAGTTGCAATGAATAGCAGCAAAACACTCTTAAACCGAGAGTCATATGGACAACAACCAACAACAACTATAAGAATTAATGCCTACATGGCACTTTACAAGAACTTTACCGACAAACAGCAGGAGGCGGAGCAACTTCCAAGTCACATGATAGCAAGCGTAACTCCAAGCTCCAAACAGCTAAGACAAATGCCATTCCACACAAATTCAGCAGCTTACAATAACTGATGGAGACTTACTGAGTAGCCAAGAGCTCTACAACAGCGATACGGACAGCACATCATGCTAAGCAATGAAAGCTCCACGTGACAGCAGTTGCTCTGCTCACTCAGGCCTAAGCTTCATCATGCCAAGAACACGGTAACGCACCTACGCCCATAGTCCCCACGTACATGCAGAGATTCAACCAATCAAACAAGAAGTCACACCCTCCCTCGAGAAGCCCCTATCACGAATCTACACAGCCAGAGTACGTCCACGCCACTTCACCGAGCACATCTACGTCTGTTTACAATCATACACACATAGCCATACATGCTCATTGCTCGTCCAGTTCATATACACACGATACGCCGCACTTCGTTGCCCACGTCTGCACAACACAATGATCACCATCTTGGACAGATCATACATGACACCAACAATGCACATACAGCCACTCATAAACCAATTCGGTGCCACATGCACTAAACCTCACGAGCTGCAGTAAACAGCAGCATATGACCTAATATTTAACGCGTTACTCTCTACCAACTCCAACGCCCACTACCGTAACATCACTACCATTATACCCCATGCTCAGACCCTTTCTCATACAGTGAATTTGACACCCCAGTCACGTACAAATACCATTCAGCATCAGTGTAACCTTAAGCCTAGTCGACTCCGACAAGCACCAACAATCATTAAAAACCATCGAGAAACACTACGGTATGGTGTTAAAGCCTCTTTTTGGATATTACTTTCTCATCAAAATTGAATTTCCTTTTCATTTTGGTATCCGATTGGGGCGTAGGACGTTGAATAGCTACCCCTTGGAGAAGACCTGACCAGGCTTGTATTTGGAGCCCAAGATCCGAACTGAGTCTGGCCCGCATTGCTCACGCTAATCCACTAACCCGTGTTTATTAGGTCCATTTTCTTTCTTTCTTTTTTTTTTTTTTTTCTTATCAACATATTTAATTCAATTGTTAGTTATTCATAGAAAAGAAAAAAACCTTTTAATAAAGAGTTTGTTTTTAGGGCCTTTGTTATGCCCAATTTCGATTTCCTTAATTTAACATATATTAAGCCCAACTTGCTTAATACAGATTATTCAATATTAAATTAAGAAAATATATTTCTTAAAAATTTAAAAATTGGAGCCACTAACCAGTTTAAGTAGTAAAAAAAATAAAATTAGAGTTTTAGGTGAGAAAACACTAATTTGACCATTAGTTTATGAATATTCTTAAAAATTGATTTTTAGAAAATTAAATCAGAAAAATCAGTTTTGAGAGCTAACTTATCAAGATTAAGTCATCATGTAAAAATTAAAAAAAAAAATTGATGAGCTTTTATTTTTATAATTTCCTAAAAATGCTAAAAATATACCTAACTATACAAAAGATAGCTAGAGTAGCTTTTTTGTTATTTTTTATTTTTTTATTATGAATTTCTAAGAAAATGGGAAATCTTTTTTATTTTTTTACATGATTGCCTCGAAGATATCTACGTACCCATGTACCCACTAATCGAGATCAAACTAACCGTAGTTCTCTTTTTATAAAATTTTTAGTAAGTAGGTTATTTTTATTTCGAAAACTGAGTCAAGTTTATGTTTATTTATCAATTTATTATTTAAAAAAAACCTAAGAAATATAATTTTCCTGAATTAAAGAAAACCCTAATTAACTAAATCTTTTAAAAGACTCTATTAAGATTTTTTATTTTTGAAAATACTATATGTCAAAAAATCTTTTCTAAATCCTAATTATAAAATATGTTGAAGATACTGTTAGATATATATCTTCGTACGTATCTTTTTTAAATCTTAACTGCAATATACGTATATCAATATATATCATTTTTAAATCTTAACTGTAAGATACCTATCTCAATATGTATCTTTTCTAAATCATAACTGCATAATACGTAAATACGTATCTCAACCGCATGATATGTATATTTTCAAAAAAACATGATTTTATTAAAAAAAAAACACAATTTTTCAATTAACTAAATTTACCTAAAAATTCAAATTATCTAAAAAATATTCAACAATATAACGGTAAAAATAATAAACCTGCACTAAAACAAAAATTAATTAGTAAAAATAATTGAATTAAAATAAAATAAGCAACAAAATGAAATAAAACAATTTTTATCGATGAATTGAGTCGTACGTGTTGATCGTGCATCGTGATCGAGAAGTGGATCGTTTGGGTGTCGTGCTCATGTTCATTTCGGTGTTGTGTCTACGTACTTATTGTCCGGATTGTTGCTGACGTTGGATTGAGGATGGGGTTGCTTCAGTTAGTGAATTGTGATTATGTCAGGGGATATGCAAGTTAGAGCGTTTGACCTTGAAGTGTTGAATTGGTTTTAGCTGTTGTTAGTCAAGGGATCGTTTGAATTGTTGGAATTCCAGCAGGCATTGAAGTGAGATGGCATCAAATGATCATGGGCTTTGGATTGGAATTGGAATTTTGGATTGTGGAAATTTGGATTCAAAAATTTGGATTTGGAAATTTGGATTGTAGAAAGTTGGTCGTTAAGCTTTGGAAATTTGGATTTCGTTTGGTTTGCTGGAAAGTTAGTCATCAAGCTTTGGAAATTTGTATTTGGTTTGCCGGACGGTCAGGCTTTGGTTGATTTTCATTTGGTTTACTGGATGGTAAGGGGATTAGGGCTTCGATCAGAGTTTATTTGAATTGGATTTCGTCAACTTCGAATTGAAATTGAATTTCGTCAACTTTAGAAATTGGATTTTGTTTATGTGTTGTTGCGAAGGGTGCGGACTATCGTGTGGAGATTGATTAATTATGGCGATGCGAGTGAATTGTGTAATGTGTATTTGGGGTTGTGTACTAAAAAAAAAAAAAAATTCTCTAATGTTACATACTGACTAGCTATTTATAAATAAAAAATCGAATCTTTTGTATCATTTTAATTATATATTTGATCTTTAACAAATGAAAAATACGATGAAGATTTGACTTAACTTCTATAAGTCCCATTTGGGCTTTTTATTTACCTAGTTGGGTTTGATCTGATCTAATTTAATTTAGTCCAAGAGTCTACTTAATAAATTATAAATTTAATATAACCTAATATAATTTAGATAAAAAAATCTATTTTATATTGGATTAGACAAAAATTAATTTAATAAAGCCTAATTTCTCCAATGATTTAAAAAATTTATTAAATCAATCACACACCGTTATCCAATTCGACACTAAATGATCTAACTTGACACAATTCGACTCGATACAATACGATACAACTCGACTCTCTTTTTTATTTTTTCTTTAATTTTCGTTTTTTATTTTTTATTTTTATTTTCTTACTTTTTGTTTTGTTTATTTTTATTTATTTCTTAACTTGGCTCAACTAACGAAAATGAAAAATGACAAAAATGAGGTGTCTACAGCCTTTTTATGAAATTTTTTTTAGGAAACGTGTTTTATTGTCTAGGTGGTAGGAGTTGACTACTCGACAATTGCACGGATTTTCTCACCATCTACCTATAAACCTTCTCCACTAACTACATAACCTAGGAATACTACTTTTTCTTAGAAAAAGCAACATTTCTTAAGGTTGCTAAATAATCTCTTAGCTCGAAGGATATCCATATGGTACGAAAATGTTCACAGTGACTCAGTTTGTCGGTATTGTACACTAAGATGTTATCAAAGTACATTACGTTACACTTCCTTATCGTATTTCTTAGCACATGGTTCACTATTCACATGAAAATGCTTGGGGCATTCAACATGCCAAATGACATAACCATCCACTCATAGAGTCCATGCTAAGTTTCAAATACTGTCTTCTACTCATCTCCTGACCTCATGCGAATTTGATGATAGTTAAACTTTATATCAATCCTGCTAAAGATCTTAGCTCCACTCAATTCATCCAACATATCATCCAACCTAGAGATAGGATACCTATATTTGATTGTGATCTTAGTTATTGCTCGATTGTTAACATACGTCCGCAAGTGTCATCCTTTTTCGGTACTAGGATCATCGAAACAACATAAGGGCTAAGGCTTTCCCTTACATATCCCCTTTCCAGTAATTCATTAATTTGCCTTTGAAGCTCAGCAGCTTATTCAAGATTCGTCTAATAAGCTGGTTTGTTCAGCAATGCAGTGTTGGGTATCAAGTCAATGTAATGCTTGATGCCTTTGAAGGGTGGCAAACTTTCTAGTAATTGTTTTAGGATCTGGTTGGCATATTCATTCAGCGATTCCCATATTTCTAGGAGTAATTTACCCCACTCCTTTAACTCTATTAGTCGCCTGACCAACATGAAGGTCGGCGTATCGGCTTTAATAACCTCTTAAAGTTCGGCTCTACTCATCATCAGAGTCTTCTTCAATCCTCGAGTAAGTTCATTCTCTTCAATCAATTCATTCTCTTAAGTAGTTTCTCTCTCAACAAGAGTCTCTTCTTAGGGTTTCTCATTAATACTGTCTATGTCAAGCTTTGAGGTGTCTCCTTTGATGACCATAGTTCTTTGGTTAAGACATTGAGTGGCTTGGTGTACCTGAGAGCTCAGTTATCATTAGGACTTACCGAGGCAGATTTGAACTGAAATGGTTTTTCGAGATATCGAAGAAAATTAGAAGGAAATGGTCCATAATGGAACAACAGTAGCAGACATGAATCTACTCGGAGGATGTGACTCACCAACGAACACAATATGACTTGACACCACACTTGATATGACGTACAAATTGTTGTCAAGGTCTACTCACCACTAATCCTAAGCTGCTTGCAAGATTAGATAAGAGTGTATGAAATGTGGATTTGGAGAGGGTTGTCTCACAAGAACAAAATGTTCAGTATTAAAGTGTAAATTATCTGCAACTTACAAAAGAAATGGACTATTTATAGTAACTCCTTAGGGCAGCATTACCATTAATGAAATTGCAAGAAAGCATATACAAAAAGAGAATTCTTAGTATATATCAAAAAGAATAAAAGACCAAAAATGGAAACGTAGTATAATGTCAGGCGAAGTGGATAGGTGGTAGTGTAACATTGGTCCCATAAGAATATTCTCTAAGCACAGAAAGTGAGAGGGGTTAAAATGTTGCACTAATAAACGGGTCGAGATGAGAGAGATGGTAGCATACTGAGAGAAAACTATTTGGCTGTTTAAATGAGTCTCTCGTCACTCGACAGGAACGTCTTGGTAGAGGTTAGTCGGATTGCTCGACAAAGGGTCCTCAGCAAGGGAACGGTCGGTATCATCACTACCAAGTGTACAGATTAACGTATGATAATTAGGGGAGCTTAAGGAGTTTGATCACATTCTTTTGGCGTAAACTTTCTCTTCATTAATAGGTTGTCAAGAAAGAATTCACTAGGTGAGAGATTGGAGGCCTTGGAGCTATGTGCAAGTAATGGGACCGTTGGTCGATAGTTCATCAAGGTTAGCACGTCACCTTCTATTCAACCCTTCTAGTCCATCCTAGTGTCTGCTTGCCTGGTCGCCTTGGAACTTAATTAACCTCGGTAGCTTCCCTGAATAGGTCTGCTAGTTAGCGGTCGGGTCGACATTCGGCCCCTTCTCTACCTCTCTACTCATTGGGCTATGCGTATAGCTTCATCTATTGTGGTAAATTGTTGGAGTTCCACAACGTCTCATATATTACTCCTCAACCCAATTAGGAATCTAGAGACTGTTTGCATTGATAATTCCTTCACTTTATAGTGAATCATTAGCTTTTAGAATTTTTGAACATACTTATCAACAATTCGATCTCCTTGTCTTAGCCCTTAAAGCCGAGCAAAAGTGTCTTGTAAAGAAGTATCCGACACAAATCTATTTCTAAGTATTCTTTTCATCTCAAGCCAAGTATTAATCTCTCGGCAACCTTCTCGTCTTCTCATGACCTAGAAATTCTTTCACTACATGACAGCATATCTAAAGTGCTCAACGACAGCAGTTCTCATTTTGTCGTAATCTTTACATTGGTAATAACTAAAAACTCGCTCTACCTTCCCTTCCTAATCTAAGTAATCATTCGCACTTTTAGATCCATTAGAGCTCGAAATCTAAAGCTTTACATGGTTAGATGCTCGGGGTGTTTAAGTTCGTTCTTCTTCCTCATACTCTTCTTTGTCCTGTTTTTCTAAGTCTCCCAAGTCAATCCTTCTTCTCATTGGTTCACCTATTCCTTTACCTTGAACTTGTCGAGTTGGGTTCTAACCTTTAGCAGGTCAGGCAACTTATGGGGTGTTATGTGTAGACTAAGCAGGCCTATAAGCTAATGCTTGATCTCTTCGGGTTAAGCCCACTAGGAGGTTGGTCATCTCATTAAGTCTTTCATCAGTACTTTTATGGGTATTTTAAAACTGTCAGCCATCATAGACAACACCACTGTTGTCATCCCCAGCACTAGCATTAACACTTGGGTCCATCATTTTCTTCGAAAGATTTAAACCTCAAACCCCTCAATTTAATGCTACAATTGATATTATCCTTCTAAATCACACAACACACACTTTCTTCAAACCAAAAACTTAGTAGCGAGTATCACAACAGTTAAGCTAACATGGAAATTTGCTCCGTTTCATACGCTTAAAAACAGAGTATAAACAGGGAACTTCAAGAACAAACTACTGTAATCCAAATGAAACCTCCACTCTAATACCAAGATGATGTGTATTGTAGTTAAGAATAAACAAAGTTGGTCACAAGGATGGGTCCAAACTTACCAAAAGCTAGAAAATGGTGATAGAGAACATGCGAGAAAGTAGAAAATGTGAGAAAGTAAGCAAAAACCCACGAATAGCTTCAAAGGATATGACGTACCAGTAAAACTTCCGAGGACTCATGATACGACTTAATATGATGTACAAGTTGATCCGGTGAGGTTACTCGTTACCTAGCCTTATTTAAGGGTTAGGATAAAAGTGAAAAATGAGAATAAACAAACAATGTTTACAAAAGGAAAATATTCTACATATTAATGATAGTCTGATCATTTGTGGCTACATGTACAAGGGGTATTTATACTTGAGAAATTAGGGCAACTTGCCTAAAAAAAATGGAAAAAGACAAAAAGAGTATTATCCTAAAGAAGTAATGTATAAGAATACAAAATAGTATAAATGAATATTCAAGAATAATAATGATTAGTGTAGCAGATTCTTTATGTGGCCTTGGATACGTAGTAGTGATGCATTGGTGATACCATTGGTAGATGTAGACAAAATAATACGTTAAGTGGCCGAGCAAGTGTGGACTTGTCTGAGCAAGAGTGGTTGAGGATTCGTGTAGGATAGGACTCTCAGCCTCTTAGTAGTAATGATGTTGAGCAAGTGATCAAGTTAGATAGGATCGAGTTGGTGCGCAAAGTTTGGTTGTTGTTAGGGCATTCTTCTAGTCGCACATAATTTCCAAGAGATGTGTAGTCACTCGACACAGCATAGAGAGTTGATCAACAGTAAGTAGTAACTTGGCTTCGATAAGAGTAGGAAGATTCGCCTCACCAATCCTTCTAGTCTTCGAGCTCGACTACAAGTTAGAAGTCTTGTAACCTAATTCCTATCAACTACTCTCCTTATTTCATTCTCATACTTTACACATTCACACACTCAATTCAAACCCTAAGAACCTAACATCCACTAAGTGTTCATTGAAATTTGTAAATGACTCCAAGAAGTAGAAAACCAACCAAATAGAGTCGAACTTCCTATGATCATAACTTCTATAAGCCCCACAACTAGCCATTCGAGGTTTCGATCAGTTGAAAGACTCGATCAAACCTAAATTATAAAGTAAAGCTACAAATATTAGTAAAAATGACCCCGTAAACTTAAATTTAAGAAAATGAGTAATAAAATAGGAGACTATAAAATTTTCAAATTTTAAGCATAATAATTGCTAATTATCGAAAAGGTGAAAAGTGTAATTTAATAACTAATAAATTACTAGAGATAGATTATATGCATACTAAAAATTTTAGAATGACCAAAATAATAATTAGGAATGTTCACATATACTCCACATATATTTACGTGTAGATAAAAATACGCGAAATTACCTAAATTGGCCAAAAACTTAGTAAATAATTAAAGAAAATTAGTAATTAATTGTGGAAAAATAAGAAAAAAATCAGAAGAGTGTGGAATGATGCAAATCTGGTCGTGGCAGGTCAGGATCTACAAAATAAAAATTAACCAATTAGAATTAAACAACATAAAAGCCAAAAATCAAGGAAATGGGGCAATGTCATGTCTAATTAATGCATATTAATTACCAAAAACGTCTATAAATAGGGGAAAATTTTCTAAAACTCATTTGGGCAGTGAGGAATCAGAGAAAAATAGAGAGACTTGAAAATTTAAGAGAAAATCTAGAAAACAAAAAAAGAAAAGAAAACTGTGCAGATAGGGCAAGTGAGCCAAACCCACACCTCACCACTACCTGAGATCGAGCCACCACCACCACCCCACTCTAGACCCACCGTCTAGGCCGGCCGACAACCTTGGATCGGGTTTGGATAGCCAGAAAGCATCGAACCGGGTGAGTCCAATAATTGTCCCAATTTTGTATAATTTCTTAAAATTAGTTATTTTACCCAGAAAATTATGAAACTTGTTATTCTGAGGTTTTATTATATGTAGATTTAGGGAAAAATAGTGATTTAGTTTAATCACGTCTGAAAATATAGGGTTCTTAATAAATTGAACAAAACTGATCATGATTAGAATTAGAAATAAATAGGCTTAGAAGTATAGTTTGGAGCTCGATTTTTTTTTGTAGGATGCTCATGTGATATAGAATAGTGCTATGAAGCCATTTTTTTAAAATTAATTTTTGAAATTTTTAAGTTAATTTTTAGCTCTAAAATGATGGAAAAATTGGGTAATTTTATGTTAATTAGGTGATTAAGATACTAATTACTGATTTAGATAGTAATTAGATGTTTAGGGATATTAACCTCTAATGTGGAAATCTCATCCTAGCCTTTGAAGTATTAAGTATAGTTAATTTAAGAAATTAGGTAGTTATTATAAGAAATTAGTAATATGTGGAATTGATAATTAATCTAAAAAAATTTAGGTTATTTAAATAATATTAGAATAAAAATTAGAATAATACTAAATCTGAATTAAGATTTAATTTTAGGTATTTGTATAAAAATGTAAAATTTTCTCACATCGGGAATAAATCCGATACCCCAATTAGGAATAGCATGTACCGAATAGTTTAGAATACTAAATTAAAACCCAATAGGATATTTGAATACTCGAGCTTAATGTGATTAATTTCACATTAGGATTCGAGCATATTTAGGACTTGGAAATCGAACTAGAACCTAATTTAAAAATTGATGTGGAAACCAAACCCAAACCTAACCCTAAACCTAGAATAATTGTAAAAGACTTAAGACCTAGATAATTAGGTATATTAAATCCTAAATAAAACATAACAATGAGTGTTATAAGAGAAAATGAACCTATAATCATTATATGAAAACTGAAACCACGTTTGTGTTATAGGGATGATCGGCGATGGCTTGAGCAAGTCGGACCTCGAGTGAGTGAGCGAGTAGTCGAGGTAAGTTAGGATTAATACGATGCTGTATTTTAGAGGCTTAAGATTATACTTAGTTGTGCTTGTTAGATAGTTGGATGTGTGCATGTGCTTGATTATGAGTGATGCTATGATTCTGTTGGTTGTTTTGGCTTGTATTGTATGATTTGTATGAAATGAATGATCACCCTAAATTGGACCTAATCAAATATACGACTTAATTATAATCGGACCTGTATAACAATCCATTAAGAGAAACTTAGGATTCTCCGGCCAAATACTGACCCCTTCGAAAGGGATAGCGCAGGATTGCATAATGGTCCCTTCTTCATCCTTAGTCGAACTAAGTGACAGGAGAGGAGGTCGCAGCGAGGGTGAAGTTAATGGTTCGAAGGTAGTCGCCGGAGGAGCGAGGTCTTCATTGCACAAGCTTGGGTTTGGTCGTGAGTTGTTGCATTAATGGCAACTCCTCAACTCGGATTAGAACGGGCGCAATTTCTCTAATCTCACGACAGGCCGGACAACGTCGTACGATAGCATTTGCTTGCACATGCATTGCACCTAATAAATTGATTGAAAATCTTATTATGCTTATGGTATAGTTTTAAGTCCTCCATCATAACTTACTAAGCTATGGTTGCTCATATCTCTATAGACGTCGTACAAGTGCTAGCTAAGAAGCGGCATATAACTATTCCGAAGCTAGCAACTGCTGGATCCTGGGGAGTGAGGAAAAACATTTGAAGATCAAACATATATTTTTAAGGTCTAAGCTTTTACTTTAGAACTTTTCATTTTTGAATAATATAATAACTAGGAAATATATTACGGAGAAATATTGTAAACTTTAATTGTAATAATTGAATTATAGTGATTATATATATTTCCTCATTTTCTCAGATAAACGATTTATTTAAATTACAAACTGTTTACTTCAAAGCGAATTAGTCATGGACGCCTTGTATAGATCAGGTCTAAGATAGCGGTTGTAAGGCCAACTTCTATCTTAGGATGGTTTACACGGCAGGGCTATTACGACTCTGCCGCTTCGGGGCGTGTAAGCCCTAAAGCTAAGCCAATTGACCATAGGATTGAGCTTAGAACATAAGGTTTTGGACGATCGGATAAGAAATCCAATTTAATCCAATCCCAAATTATAAACTATTTAAAGAAATATTAGTAAAAATGACCCCGTAAACTTGAATTTAAGAAAATAAGTAATAAAATAGGAGACTATAAAATTATTCAAATTTTAAGCATAATAATTACTAATTACCGAAAAGACAAAAAGTGTAATTTAATAACTAATAAATTACTAGAGATAGATTATATGTATAATAAAAATTTTAGAATGACCAAAATAATAATTAGGAATGTTCACATGTACCTCACATGTATTTACGTGTAGATAAAAATACGCGAAATTACCTAAATTAGCCAAAAACTTAGTAAATAATTAAAGAAAATTATAAATTAATTGTGGAAAAATCAAAAGAGTGTAGAATGATGCAAATTTGGTCGTGGCAAGTCAGAACCTGAAAAATAAAAATCAACCAATTAAATTTAGACAACATAAAAACCAAAAATCAAGGGATAAGGCAATTATCTTGTCCAATTTAATGCACAATAATTACACTAAAGCTCTATAAATAGCAAGAAAAATTCAGAAGCTCATTTGGACAGATACAAATCAGAGAAAATTAGGGAGAGGCGAAAATTGAGAGAAAAATTCGGTTTAGAAAAAAATTAGAAAAAACTGTGCAATTAGTGCTTTCAAAGGGAACCCCCACCAGACGAGCAGTTGGAAGTGGATGGCCACCACCATCATACGGTGGTGGCAGCGCCCAAGCCTGCCGACAAAGCCACGGCGGCCAGCGGTGGCCGGAGCCACCCAGATCGGTGAGTCCGATTTCCAGCCCGATTCTTGTGTAATTTTGTAAAAATAGTAAATAGTTTTAGAAAATTATGAAACTTGTTATTCAGAGGTTTGATTATATGTAGATTTAAGAAAAAATAGTGATTTAGTTTAATCACATCTGAAAATATAGGATCCTTAAGAAATTGTGCAAAACCAAGCATGATTAGAACGGAAAATAAATAGGCTTAAGAGTATAGTTTGGAGCTCAATTTTTTTCTATAGGATGCTCATGTGATATAGAACAGTGCTATGAAGCCATTTTTTTAAAATTAATTTTCAAAATTGTTAAGTTAATTTTTAGCCCTAAAATGATGGAAAAAATTGGGTAATTTGGAGTTAATTAGGTGATTAGGATATTAATTACTGATTTAGATAGTAATTAGATGTTTAGGGATGTTAATCTCTGATGTGGAACCCTAATCCTAACCTTTGGAGTATTAAGTATGGTTAATTTAGGAAATTAGGTAATTAATATAAGAAATTAGTAATATGTGAAATTGTAAATTAATAAATTTAAAAAATTAGGGTTACTTAGATAATATTAGAATAAAAATCAGAATAATATTAAATCTGAATTAAGATTGAATTTTAGGTAATTATATAAAAAAGTAAGATTTTCTCACATCGGGGATAAATCCGATACCTTAATTAGGACTAAAGTATACCAAATAGCTTAGAATACTGAATTAAGACCTAATAGGATATTTGAATACTCGAGCTTAATGTGATTAATTTCACATTAGGATTCGAGCATGTTTAGGACTTAGAAATTGAACTAAAACTTAATTTAGAAATCGATGTGAAAATCGAACCCGAACCTAACCCCAAACCTAGAATAATTATAAAAGACTTAAGACCTAGATAATTAAGTATATTAAACCTTAAACAACACATAACAGTAAGTGTTATAGGATAAAATGAACCTTTAATAGTTATATGAAAAGCTGATACCACATTTGTGTTATAGGGATGATTGGCGATGGCCTGAGCAAATTGGACCTCGAGTGAGTGAGCGAAGAGTCGAGATAAGTTGGAATTAATACGATGCTATATTTTGGAGGCTTAAGATTATGCTTGGTTGTGCTTAATAGATAGTTGAATGTGTGCATGTGTTTGATTATGGGTGATGCTATGATTCCGTTTGTTGTTCTAGTATATATTGTATGATTTGTATGAAATGATTGATCACCTTAAATTGGACTTAATCAAATATACGATCAGTAATCATAATTGGATATGCATGGTAATCCGTTAGGGGAACTTAGGACTCTTCGGCCAAATACTGACCCCTTCGGAAGGGATAGCGTAGGATTGCAAAATGGTCCCTTTTTCATCCTCAGTCAAACTAAGTAATAGGAGAGGAGGTCGCGACGAGGGTGAAGACAGTGGTTCGAAGGTAGTCGCGGGAGGAGCGGGGTCTCCATTACACAAGCTTGGGTTTGGTCGTGAGTTGTTGCATTAACGGCAGCTCCTCAACCTAGATTAGAGCGGGCACAATTTCTCTAATCTCACGACGGGTCGGACAACGTCGTGTGATGGCATTTGCTTGCACATGCATTGCACCTAATAAGTGATTTAAAACCTTGTTGTGTTTCCGGTATAGTTTTAAGTTCTCCGTCCTAACTTACTGAACTATGGTTGCTCACATCCCTATAGATGACGTGTAGGTGCTGGCTAAGAAGCGGCAAACAATTACTTTGAAGCTAGCAATTGCTGGATCTTGGGTAGTGAGGAAAAACGTTTGAAGAATGAACATATATTTTTAGGTCTAAGTTTTTATTTTAGAATTAGTTTTCATTTTTGAATAATGTAATAACTAGAAAATATATTACGGAGAATTATTGTAAACTCTAATTGTAATAACTGAATTATAGTGTATATCTAGAGATTTCCTCACTTTCTTAAGTAAATGATTTATTTAAATTATAAACTGTTTACTTCAAAGCGGGTTAGTCGTGGACGCCTTGTGTAGATCAAGTCTAAGATAGCGGTTGTAAGACCAACTTTTATCTTAGGATGGTTTACACGGCAGGACTGTTAAGACTCTACCGCTTCGGGGCGTGACAGGGCGTGACAACCTCTTCCCGAGTTTCCGTCATGTACAAAGGTATGTACTCTTTGACAAACTCATTCTACAAGTTGGTAGATATTATGAATGAGAAGTTTTTTAAACTTTAGGATTATTTAGATTTTCGGGTGTTGTTTCAAACAAAGTCTTTGAATCACAAGATTATTCTACTCGGGTTCATGAGGAAGCCGTTAAGTTGTTCTACTGTAATTTAACAAATAGGCTAGACGACAATGGAAATCTAGAATTAGGAGTTGAGCCAAAAGAAGAAGTGATGAGAAAACTCTACACCTATGTTAATGGAGATATGATTGAAATTAATAGAGAAGATATTTATGACTTATTAAGTATTGAGACGAGTGGATTTGGATATATGAACGACTGCTTCCGTTGCTCTTATTTGAACTTCTTATTTTTTTAATACAGTTTGTAGATGACATTTCCTAAGGTTTAAGTTAGGACTATACTGAAATTTTGACTTGCATGTCACTTCCTCTTCACCACTTAGAATCTTATTTTTTTTTTATGAAGCCAAAGGGGGAGAAAACTTCAAGTAACCTAAAGAGTTGTTTTATTTTAGCAATCAATCAATTTTTATAAGGAAAAGTATAAAAAAGTTAATAACATTTCTCGTTTTTACAAATCAGTCCTTAATAATTTTTTTAGTCTTTAACCTTTTCAAGTTATAACAAATAAGTTATTCCGTTAAACTCTGTTAAATTTTCCGTTACTGTGGACATATACCAGCATATAATTAGTTCTCGTAAGTACAAAAAAATCCTTAACATTTACATTTATATACGAATCAGTTCTTAATTTTTTCATTTAGTCCTCAACGTGTCCACACATAATGAAAAAACTAACAGATAGACTTTTTTGTAAATTTATTAAAACGTTAAGGACTAAAATGGACCAAAATGAAAGGTTAATTATTGATTTGTTTATAAAAGTAACGTTAGAGACTTTTTTGTATTTTTCTCATTTTTATATATAGATTGAAATCATGAGGCATGTTGTATTCTTCTTAAACCAATTTTTACTAATTAAGCATTCATCTTTGCATTTTGAATTATGTAATTTTATTTACATATGTGAATGCTTGTTTAAGGGGGAGATTAAAGGGGAGCATGAGAAATAGAAGTGGAAGTTTTGTCCACATTAAAAAGGGAGAGATTGTTGAACATGTGATTCATGTGATTTTAATGAGACAAAACTTAATTGATATTAAGATTATCATTTGAGATTTATCTTAAAAAGTTTACAAGGAATTTCACTTGATTAATCTTTAAAATGTAAGTTAAAGACAATTTGTTGATAAAATAGATAGTTATTATCCTTGTCTGTGCTTGGTTTGGTGTTATTAATTGTTGTAGGGTATTCAGAAGTAATAGGGGCTTACTGATCAATCGGTATAAAGCCTGGCAATCGGTTGGTGTTTGGGAAATCACACTACTACATCTGTGCTTTGAAGAAATGTTAAGCAACATGTTAAGGCAACCGATCAAAACATCTGTGCTTTGAAGAAATGTTAGGCAACATGTTAAGGCAATCGATCAAAAAATGGAGATTGATGGGATTTTTGTTCTACCGATCAATTGATAGAACACTTGGTGATCGATGGATAGCTAGAACTCTAAACTAGAACATTCTGTGATCTACTTGAAGTTGGGCGATACCATAAAAACAACTGATCAATAGAAGAAACTGGCTAGGAAATTTGTAGCCATTGGGATGCATTTAATGCAACAACGAGAAGAAATAATGCAACCTTATTTATACCATAACTACCGGTAAAAAACAAAGAGATATTTGATCTTCAACTGCAAATTCCAAATATTCTCTTACACTCTTGTACTCTATTAAGTGTGCTTTGTCTTGTTATTCATTTAAGAGAAAACTAAGAGTATAGTATTAGGGTTTACTCTTGAAATTTACAAAAGGTACTATACTTAAAAGATAGAGATTTTGCTCAAGTGTTATTAAGTGATTGGTGTGTGCTAATTTAATTATGTAAGCTCTTAATTGACTGTTGTAGTTTTGTGATTAATAAAAGTGGTGTGAAACCATTGGTTGGAAGCATTAATGCTCATGGGGAGTAGGGGGCGGTTCAAATTCTACGTTATATCACGACTTGATTCCCTTTTACCTTATCTCTTTTATTTCTGCATTTATTGTCATTATTTGATTATTAATCTTGTCTACTATTGTTGCATCTAAAAATAGATTGTTAAAAAAATTCATAATTTGTCATTAATACTCAATTTACCCCCTCTTAAGTATTAGTCTAGTGTTCTTCCACCGTAGAGTGACCTATGATAGGATGAACAGAGAAATGGAGTAAGCTGCGACAAGAACAACAGAGAAATGGAGATTAGCGTTTCTCGAAGGTAATGTGAGGTAATTGATTAATGTGGGATTTGCATTGTTGAGGGCAACTTTTAGGTATTTTGAAAATATGTTGGGTGTACTTTGGAAAAAATAAATTACCTAGCTGTTGTATCACAATTCCTTACTTGGGAGAAGCGAGTCCTAATTCCATGATTTTAAGTAATACACATTTAGTAGAAATGGTTATTATTGGACAACGTTTGATGTGAACAGCACAATAGAGCTTGAATAAGGAATAAGGGGGAATAGTTATTTGTATGCCAACCATTTATCCCCATGGTTCTTTTAGTATTATTGAAGTTTTTTCTCATGAGAAATGCTTTAATTTCACTAAACACACTATATGTTTTGAAAAATGGTAAGTAAGTATTAATAAAATTCTAATACATAAAAATATTGATCACTATTATTAGGGAGATTCTACGGTCCGATCCATTATTTTAACGATATAGATACCGCCCTTTATCTCACCATTTATTCACATGTTTTAAAATCTTAACTATTGAATTCAAAATTTGATCAATTGTTTAAATTTAAAGGAGTGCATATCAAGGGTGACATGAATAGCGGTATGATTTCGTAAAAAATAAAGACGAAACCGTAGAAAATCGTTATTATTAACATGTGTCTAAATATTAATACTTACTTATGGCATATCAGAATACTTAGATCTTTTTTAAGATCACATTGTTCTCAAGTTCTCTCTCACTCACTATTATTGCTATGTGTTGAAATGTAATTAATGCTTATCCACCATTCATTAGGACATATGGGGTGTTAGTGTTAATGTATTTTTTTCCTTACCTATGGTCTCTAAAAAATATTTAATAATATTAATATATTACATGAATTGATAAATAATATATACAGATTAATGATATTTAAATACTTGATAATAAAGATATTATATTTTTTTAAAAAATATTAATTATATTTTTACATATTAAAATTTTATTACTATTTATATATAATTTATCAACTTACCTAGGATATTAATTCTAAATCATCATTCAATTAATTCACATTCGCGTTTCTCCTTTATTTATATTATTTTATTCATTTAATGGATTTTTCTGTACCGTACTGGTCTTTCCAAAACTACCAGTATGCACGACACAATGCAACTTACAACATCTTCCCAAGGTGACTCATCCTCCAAAGCTTGTTGTCACTCTATAACTAGTCCGACATTTTTTTTTTTTTTTTCAGAATATGAAAGTTAGTTGCAACTACAACTTCCCGTTGTTATATAGCAGAACACCATACAACTTCTAGAAGTATTATGGAAGATCAATCAGCAAATGAAGAAGCTAATGTTCAGCCACTACTTGTTAGGGTGAAACTTGACAACGGTAGTGATCTGACCGAGTATGGAGGCGAAGGTGGCGCGAATTCGGTTGTTGTCTTTAGCACATTAGTTGCTGTTTGTGGTTCTTATGCTTTTGGCAACGCAGTAAGTGAATTGATCTTTCATGTTTGAGTTGCTTATAAGTGGTTTGATACAATCTAATCATTTGAATCTTCATTCATGCTGCTAAAACATAAAGTCTACACAACAACTCTATTTCCTTATCTTAGTATATTCCACCAATTAACATTAAACGTTTCCAAATTAATAGAGCAAAAAAGGGTTTTCTCAAATTATACAAGGACTTGAATAGGAATTTTAGAAAAAATGGTTCTTTCTCATATTTTAAGTTTTCATATCTTAAATTCTGAGGTTATTAGTGCAGATTGAGCTGTGTGCATGCGGTTGGGTTTTTTTCCTGTTTCTTCCTTCCCTTCTCTACACACTGTGTTTGGATTGAGGAAAGGAAATAGGGGAAGGAATTTAAAGAAAAAATTTTGCTTATTTGGAAAATAAAGGAAGGTAGTGGATGGATTTGGGGAAAAAAAAAATTGTTCCTTGAACCCTTAAAAATAACCTCTCGACAAACTTGGAGAGAATTAGTATGGAATTAAGTAAAGTAACAAATTTACCATTCAAACCAAGTATTTTTTTTTTTTTTAAATATAAGGATTTTTACGGTATTTTGATAAAATAAAAAATTATATTAACAACTTCCCCTCATTTTTCTTTCCCTTCTTAAACAAGGAAATTTTGCATATTTTCTTTCCTCTTTGATTCTTTGTTTCCGCTTTTCTTCCCATTCTCAAACGTGATGTAAAGGGACAGTACAAAAGTCTTGACCGGGACAGTACAAAAGTCTTCCTCCCACATTTCCTAGTCCCAAACTCTGTGTACAATTGAATTAACAATTTCAGCGTAAATAGAATAACCGGTCCTCCTCGCTTCGAATTTAGGAGTTTCTGGTTTTGTCTTACTTAAAATAATTTTGTTTTCTCCATATTACTAGATCTTTAGAGTTAATAATTTTTTCCGAGGAGCTACTGAACTCAAGAGATATTGTTTTCAACATTGGATCGATCGGAAAGTAGACAGTGAATCTATGTGTTTTTTACTAACAACTTCATTGGTGTACCACATTTTAAACTTTGGTCCCACCGTTTTCTTATGTGGTATATTTTTATCTGCTAAAATTGATAGACTCTTTGTGTGTGTGTATATATATATATATATTATAGTGGCCGATATATCCTTATTGTATGTTTAAAAGATACAAAATGAGGAGAGATTAGAAGAGAGAGAGATGAAGGTATAGTCATTGGAAGAGTGTAAAAGTAAGAGAGTGAAAAAAAGTTGAAAAGAAGTAAAGAAATAAAGAGAGAAAAAAAAAAAGTAAATGGATATATTTATTTATTAATTGTAATTTTAATAATTTATTTTATTATTATTTATTAAATAATAGTAAATGAAAAATAAATATATAATTAAAAAAATTTACTTAAAATTTTATTTATTTTAATAATATAAATATATATATATTTAAAATGGATATCAAGGATGGTAAATTTTCAAGATTTAAAAGAAAAAAAAGGAAAGGACAAACCAAGTGGGTAGATCTTTTAAGATAATAATAGTTTACCTCCGTGAATAATCATGAATAAACAATAATAATCTATTCGAGTAGTCACACTACATCAACTAATGTCGGAAACATATAATTGTGCTCTTTTACTTCGCATGATTTAACTTTTCTCTTTAGGTGGACCTTACCCATAGAGACCCAATTAAATCTTAATGATACTTCTAAAAGAAAAAAAAAAAAGAAAAATAAATTCATAACATTTCCTTTTTCATGCACATAGTGTGAATGCCAAATTATGATAAGATTGGTGGAAACGACGTTAAAAACAGTGGGCAACTGTGCAATAATCGTGTTTGTGGTGGTTTGCAATTGCAGGTAGGGTACTCATCGCCTGCCGAAAGTGGAATTATGGATGACTTGGGGCTTTCCTTGGCAGAGGTATCTAGATAGGATTATTGATTGATTGATTTTTTTTATTTTTTATTAGTGGATTAAAAAATTTGCAACTACACTTGATACACATATATCTAGAAACACGTGGATAAAGCGTTTGCCACATAAGATATGATCCTATCGTACACAAAACCTGATTATAAAAATGCAGTTACGACAAAGCCATTCGCTAAACCATATGTCCCTTGAAAACATATCTACTAAATTTTGATTTTTTTTTTTTTTTCCCCTTCCCACTACTATGATACTACCTCTACCTCTCTCTGATGGATAGGAGAATTGTACTGAATTATTCATTAATATTTATATTATTAAATTAATTAATAAGCATTTATAAATAGGTTAAACATTTGCAATTTCTCCGAAATATTATGATAAAACTGTTGGTATAAGTTTTAGGAGTTAGGTTTTCTGCTATAGTTGAATTGAAGTGAGAGGTTGTAGTTAGTTCCTTTGCTAGGATGGAGCTTAGACGGGCTTGTACAAGCTCAAAGCTTTATGTGAATTTATTGAAGATGGGAAGAAAAAGTTGTAATATCATACGTATTTCATGTTTCTTGTATCTCAGTGTAGTTAAAATTATTCTTTTCTCGATACGAAAAGAGGTTAAATTATATTCATATATCGTGTGTTTTAGTGAATAATGTGCAAATACTTCTAAAAGTGTATTATTGTTCGAATGAGAGGGGATCAACGATTTATGGTAAATTCAAATAGGGAGTAATGTTTTAAATAGTTAAATAAGGGATTAATATTTCGTAAAAAAGTTCAAAAAAAGAAAGGATTCTATTAACTTTCAGTTATAACACTATTAATTTATTATGATGCAACCGTTATGTGCCAAGTGGCACTTACATGGCGCCTACATGGTATTTACGTAGCATTTCAATTGTAAATAAATTAAAATAAACAAATAAAATTATTATAAAAATACAATGTGCAAAAAAAAAAAACTTGTAATAACCTTAGTCATATAATTACATATAATATATATCATATATAAAAATAATATAATTAATTGAAAATAAAAAATTAAAAAAAAAAAAACACTCGATCACCCTAAGCCAAGGGGTGGCTTATTAGCCACAAATCACTTGGTGGATTACAACCAAAGTAAGTCCTTTGACCTACCAAGTAGTGGTAGCTAGTGGTTACTACTTGTAATAAAAAAAAAAAAAAAAAGAGAGAAAAAAAGATTCGACTTGATTGAGTTTCCTGCTATTTCTATATTGACAGCCATAGGTGGTTATCCGTAGCTAGCTTGGTGGTCGAGACCTACTTTTATTGTTGGTGGCAAACTTGAGGTGGCTAATTTTTTTTGTTTTTTTAGTTGTATTTTTGGTTTCTTTTTTCTAATTAATTAAACTATTTAAATATGTGAAAAATTACAATGGAGAGAATCAATATTTAGGGATAAATTTAAATAAAGAATTAACATTTCATAAATTGATTCAAATAATGAATCAACGTTTGGAAAGTTTAAATAAGAGATTTACGTTTTACAAAATAGTTTAAACAATTTTATGAATTAGCTATACTAAATTTTTTAGGCGAACCATTTTGTAAAACATTAATATTTTATTTGAATTTATTCTTAAACATTGATCTCTTTTATTATAGTTCTTCCTTCACACACATATATATATATATATATATAATATTATATGTAATCATATGATTATATATATAATAATATGATTAAGTTCATTACAACTTGTTCTTTTTGCACATTTGATTTTTTTTTTTTGCAATTTTTTTTTTGTTTCTAATAATTTTATTTGTTTTATGAAGTTATTCTTATGTATTTGCGACTGAAATGCCATGTAAGTGCTGCACAGGTATCACATAAGTGCTACTCGGCACTTTACAGCCATGCTGTATTAAATTAGCAATGTTATAATTGAGGGTTAACAGAGTTTTTCATCTAAACTTTTTTATCAAACGTTTATCTTCTATTTGAAATTATCTCAAATATTGATAGTCTCCCATGTAAATTACCCTAAAAAAATTATTATTCACATTTTTATGTGTTAAAATTTTATTAGTATTTACACGTTATTCTTAGTACTATTAAAGCCTTTCTCGTATATGGACACAAAACACTAGCCCGAAATTTGGCCAAATGGGATAGAGCCAGGATACTAAGTATGCTAAAGCATCCAAGGATTTGGCATATGTTAATCTTACTCAACAGCATCCGGCGTAGACTTGTTTTTAGGGAATGCATAATATCCTGTTGGGACCGGCACATATTATAAACCGTGCGAAGAAAATCTTACCATATAGGTTTGAGTGCTGTCTTGAATTTCATCAAACAATGATATAAAGCCATACCAAATCTTGAAGCTTAAACATTTTGATGGAATTATTATGGTGTTAAACTTAACACAATATAAGTGTAGGGGGTTTTAAGTTTAAACCCTGAATTGTTAGTTAACCCCAATCCATAAGCCATTCATTTGATGAATCTTAATCGAAGCAAGTGATGTAATTTTAAAAAATATTAAATGTAAAACCACAAAATCTATAAATTTAAACTTTCAAATCAGATAATTGAAATGCTAACACCTTAAAAAATTTATTTGACTCAAAAACTCATAAATAATTGATATACAGATTAAGCTTGAATTTGGTATCCAATGACATGTTGAAGCTCTATGCCCTTATCATCATTTTGTCAATAAAAGGAGGCTTAGTTCTGGTAAAAGAAAAGATTTTAGAGAAAGCAAATCAAACTAAAATTCGGTTGATGTGAACCTTGAGAAGCATAAGCGTGGTCCTTGTTCTTTCTATTTGTTAAAAAATTGAAGTGCTATCATCCTAAGAAGTTTGTTCAATGGACAGGCTACTGTTTGATATATTCCACAAAATTCTTAAAACGTTATTGATATGGTAAATTTAAACCTTTCAATCATCAGAACACTATTTTAAAGTCACTAAGTGTTTGAATTGGTTGTGTTTTGTGATGATAGTACTCAGTCTTTGGGTCGGTGTTGACAATAGGAGCAATGATAGGAGCAGTTTTAAGTGGAAGGATTGCAGATCTAGTCGGTCGGCGAGGTGTAAGTGACTTTGCCATCCCTCTGCCACTTTTGCCATGTCGAAAAACTCTGAAATTCAACTGATCATTCATATATCATACTGGTTGATCTTGATCTTGTAGGCTATGTGGGGATCCCAGTTGTTCTGCATCATGGGTTGGCTAGCAATAGCATTTGCAAAGGTTTTGCTGATTCCCTCTCTGTAGTCTACCTACCTTTCACATGATCATCTGCACTTTTGTCGATCAAACTCTTCAAAGGGTTCTTGACAATCAACTGTTGGCCCTTAATTGTATATCATCAAGTAGCGCGGTAATAATGGGTTAGCAAATCATGATGTGGTAATTGTCCTTTTAAATTTTTCCTGGCACAGTTTTTGGTATGGTTTCAAAATGACATTCCTTAAGTAGACATTATCTATTATCAAGCCCTTTCGGTGGTTGTCTGTTCTGTTTATTTAGTTTGTTTTTGATAAACGTTACATGAATGTAAAAGGATGCCTTATGGCTCGATGCCGGGAGAGCATTGGGAGGATTCAGCATTGGACTTCTCTCTTATGTGGTAATTCATCTAAGATCACAACATACATTTCGACATTTGCTTATTACGGAATAAAAAGCAAGAAATGTTTCCGATGCAGGTTCCTGTATATATTGCAGAGATAACACCTCGGACTGTTAGAGGAAAGTTTACGTCACTTAATCAGGTATTTACTATAAAAAAAGTTGAATTTAGAAATCATCTTAAACTCGGATTATACTACGCATTGTTCATATATTCTACAGCTTATGATAGGTCTTGGCAAAGCATTCATGTTTCTCATGGGTTCCCTTGTCAACTGGCGCGCTTTGGCTATGATTGGTAACCGTTTTGCCTTTCTCACCATCGCATGATTTTGGTTCAAAGTTGCATCAGCTGACTTGAATTTACCACAGGAACTATTCCATGCCTGCTGCAGCTGGTTTGCTTGTTTTTCATTCCGGAATCTCCAAGGTGGCTGGTAAGCAAATTATGATGCTCCGCTAGAGCCACGTCAAGTTACTTGAAAAGCAGGAAAAGATAAAAACCCAAGTATGCATGAAAATTGATAGAACATAGCAACAACAGGCAAAAGTTGGTCGGGAAAAGGAGTTTGAAGAAGCTCTTCAACGCCTCAGGGAGAAGAACGTAGACATTTCTCACGAGGCATCCGATATTAGAGTAAGTTCAAAATCCTTGTCATCAAAGAACATTCAAGTATGCTATGGATAATTCAATTACCCTGGCTTTTGTTGTTGCCATTTAGGATTTCACAGAAAAGCTTCGAAGTATATCTCAAGGTGGAATGCTTGAACTCTTCCAGTGGAATTATGCTCATTCCATATTGGTAAAATCTATTACGTGAATACAAGCATAGTCTTCCTATAAACCGGCTTCTTCAGGCATGCATCTTTTGCCATTTCTCCAGGTTGGAGTAGGACTGATGGTATTTCAACAATGTGGAGGCCTGAATGGTTTTGTATTCTACACAAGTATAATTTTTGAGTCCGCAGGTATTATGGACCGCAGTCTCAGTTATACCATTAAGAATGACCTGAGGATCAATATAACAGAACTTGTATTTTGAATCTTGCAGGTTTCTCAACTACGATTGGAACCATAGCTGCAGCAATTGTGCAGGTAACTTATGCAATATTCATATATTTGAGTGCAATATTCCCTGAAACAAACATACTACACCGGAAAAAAAAAAGATCAAAACTTTACCCCTATTGACTTTCTGTCCAATCTCCTGATTGATGAAACATTAGGCACTTCTATACCTTTTTTGCTGATATTCAAGAAGAGGCTATCCTACAAAAAATCATAGGGTTAGAAAAGCTCCTACTGTTGAACAAACAGGGTAATAGAATACTTGGAAACACATCTGCAAATGTTTTATCTAGGATCATACAAAGAAACAATCCAATCCATCAAAACTCACATGCGGAGCATATTTATATGGTTTGCAACTAGTTATTAGGGAGAGATTACGAACGTGTTGACAGTCAAAGTCGGTGCTTTTACATTAATTTAACGTAGTCCCTTCATAATATTTACTAATGCAGATTCTCATGACAACTTCAGGAGTACTTCTTGTAGACAAGTCAGGAAGGCGGCCACTTCTCCTGGTTAGAATTAAATATGGAAACAAACCATTCAGCTTCACATCGCAACATAGAGACCCGCAACTCATTCTGAGACTCCAAATATTTTTCAGGTTTCTGCAGCAGGAGCATGCTTGGGTTGTACTTTCACAGGATTGTCATTCTTATTGCAGGTTTATCAAAACAAAACTTTGTCTTTCCTGAATCTTTTCTCTGGTTCCATACTGCTGTTCTCTTTATGTTAATTTCTGAAGATTTGAGATTCCACTAGGACCTTCACTGCACAAAGGAGGTTATCGCTGGTTTGGTTCTTGCTGGAGTATTGGTAATTATAGGAAACTTCATCATATTCCTTCAAGAGATTTTCAAATCTGGAAAAAGATGATTGGGATCTAACATATTTCTTGAAAATAGGTGTTCTTAGGTTCTTTTGAATTAGGTATGGGAGGAATCCCATGGATTATAATGTCCGAGGTATACCCTTTCCTTTTGTTGCTTCACATGAAACTCTTTAATTAGGATCTACTATATAGTGCTGTGGTTTCAAGAATTCACATTGAATGGTGAGGCTATTACTTGCATTTGCAGATATTTCCTATAAACATTAAAGGTTCTGCAGGAAGCTTAGTCAATTTGGTGAGCTGGATTGGTTCTTGGCTTATCTCATATACTTTCAACTTCTCATTTGAGTGGAGCTCAGCAGGTGATACTACCACTTGCCTGCACAGACAAATATGTGCACAACACATACACACTCTCTGGTTGTGCATATGCATAAGCTTGTCGTTGACACATTTCTATACTTTGTGTCAAACTTCCAGGAACATTCTTTATCTATGCGGGGATCTGTGGCATCGGTGTGATTTTTATAGCCAAGTTGGTTCCAGAGACTAAGGGACGGGCACTTGAAGAAATACAAGCCTCAATCACCAACTCCAACCTCTAGGAACCTGCAACTTTTGCAAGTACGTTGTATGAGTTCAAGCAAATAAATATAGCTTCCATACTAGGGAATTCAGCTTGTATAAACTATTGTATCTAGTGAAGAGCAATAAAATTCCATGGAAGTTCACCTAAAACCACGACTTGCTTCACATGGAATCCAACCTGTTCCTGCACTTGTGGAAGAAGTCACTGAGCGGTGCACTATAGACTAATCAAACTAGAAGGTAATAAGGTAACTTATGGAGTTTGTAATAACTGGAATTCCTTACATCAAGGTTTTGTCCCTTCTTTTATGCCTCATAGCTTTGTGCTTGGTACGGCTGCTTCTTAAGAGATCACCACACTAGAATTGCTCTCCACAAAGCATGACTCTAGGTTGTTACACCAAAAAGTACCTTGAAATGTTCCACTATACTCTATTGAGGGATATCAAAGAGTTGATGAATATTGATGCTCAATATGACAAAATCTTGTATTTACATCTTTCAAGTCTCTTCATTTACAATTTTCTGACAGAACCATGGAGTTGTCATTCTGAGGGTGCTCTAGCTGGTATAATCATTTTACATGAGTCATAAATTTTACTTATATATCCCCTTTATATTTATATCATTTTTACTTCTCTTCTATGTTACCAATATATCTACTTGTCGGGAATGATTTGGTGGCAAAAGAATATTTGTGTATATTGTATATTGTAAGGATAGAAAAGTTTTTTTACATGTCTAATGCCTGCGAACCAGTCTCTTTATACAATTAATGATAATTAAGCACGTAATTTACCGAATACTAAACTTGTAGTTGGTAACAGAACTGAAAATTAAGAAAATAAATAAAACAAACAAATTTAGCCACCACCACCTTTGCCATTTTGGCTTGTTTCCCAGCATTCATGTTAGTCGCACTCATTAGAAGCCTCACTTCTCAATCTAAATTCATCAAAAACCTACTAAAAAGATATCACATGCATCTCTAAAAGCTAGTTAAAACTCTGTTATCCCCTCCGAGCCAGCTTAGTGCTTTTGACTTTCAATTGCAATCCAACCCTACTGCCTACCGTGAGATTCTTAGTACCTTGTTGTCAAACCAACTTTGTTGTTAATTAGCTAAATGAATACGTGCATCTTCCACTAACCATATTTGGACAGCTAAACGAGTTCTCTGATATCTTCATGGTTCCCTTTCAATTTTGTTGATGCAAATTAAGCCGGCTGTGTACTCATCAATCTACCATAGGGTAAGCCATCTTTGTTGGTGGCAATCTCATCTCCTAATGCCACAAGAAACAGCTTAAGATATCGAGGAGCTCAGGAGAAGTTGAATATTGAGTTCTATTATATGCCTCTGCAGAGTCTACTTTAGATCTATCATCTCATGAGCTAGAGTTTCTACTCGGCATCCAGTTATTTTATACTGCGGCAATCTTCGCACTGCCCACATGTCTAGCAACCTCATTGATCATGATCGCACCATGCATGTTGACATTGACTATCATTTTAAGCACGAAAAAGTTGTCAGCAATCAGGTTCTAGTTCAGTATATCCCTACTCGTCATTAGCGCAGACATCCTCAGCACGATACTATCTATAGCGAAATTCCTGAACCAACGGTCCAATCTCATGCCTGAGATTGAAGAGACATTAATGTATATTGCATTTTATAAGGATAGGATAGTCTTTTTACATATCCCAAGATTACAAACCCCAATTACTTGTACATATACTCATTTTATACAGTTAGTGATAATTAAACTCATAAGCTTTCAAAGATTAAACTTAATACAGAAAATACTTGCAGAAACTAAACTAATTATACACATTGGGAGAATTGCAAGCATCAACCACACAGCCAGCATTGTGTCTATAAGACAGGCCAAGGAAGCTGTGTGGTCTATAAGATTCTTGCATTATCTTGTACTGCAATAATTGAGAATCGCTATTCATATCATCATTTAATAGTGCTTATTTTGTGCTTCAAGTTCTTTGTTTCAACTGTACTTTCTTGCACCGCCTTAAATGAGAAGACAGCATCCTGGAAGAGGATAAGCATATAGCCTGAAGGCCACACATCCACTACTCCGCGGTTTATGTGGAAAGCTTTTCTGGTATATGTCTGCAACATACTTGTGACTATGCATGAAGGAAGGACGAATGATATTTTACAAGAAAAATGAGGATTAAGAGGAAAAGAGCAGGAATTATAAGTGAAGTGGCCAGTTGACGGGGATCTTCTGTGGGTTGACCTCTAAAGCCAAAGCTTGGTGTAGCAGGAGCAAATGGCCCGCATTGTGGCTAATTTCCTCATTGATGTGATTTGTTTTAATCTAGCCTTTATATAGGTTTTAATTCACTTATGAATATTCATAGCAATATCATTCTCTTCTCTTCCAACTTCATTGAGGTCATTTCGAAAAGATAAATTTAACATCAAAACCAAATCATCTAATGGCAATGCTTATTTGAATTAGTGTAGTTTTATTTTTAGGTTTAAACTCTTCCTTTCATCTGGCTTGAGAGGCCATTATTATATGGAATCAACTAAATAGGAAGTTTAATAATGATGTAGGGAATTTGGGGGGTGGGGTCGGGGTGGAATGAGACCTCTAAATCTATGCATGTGGTCTTTTGTATTGAAGATAAGGTACGTACGAGGATTGTAACTTATGGTCACAAATCACAATGCGAAAAATAGGTGTCCAGCACCAGCTCTAAGCAAAAGTGGCGGTTTTAATTGGTGATTTGTCAATTCTTGCTTGGAAATATTTCATCATCTAACTTTAGAGCTGCTTGTTTAGACTAAGTCATGGAGTCTTTTCATTATCATAGGAGCTATTGGAGTAGACAAAGATTTGAGGATTTTGAGACCATATAACACCCACTAATATCTAAAACTAATGGGATATATCATATAATTGCAGATAAAAGTTGTTAGATTGGTCTTCCATTATTAAGTGCTAAATGTGATGAAGTGTTCATACATGGCAGTTGCTGCTAGAATTTCTATGGACCGTATGGTGCAAGAAATTGATCAGGATTAGACTACAAGCCAAGGTCACTATCTACAAAAAGTATTGATAGCAATATGCAGTTAATAATTGAAGAGAGTGTGCTTTGAATTTGTGGAGAAGACACCTCAACACCCTCATCTTTATCATAAGTCCTTTTATCTTGATACCTCCATCATCTGGCTTTCCTTTTTTTCTCTTAAAAAAAAAAAAGAAAAAGAAAATTTTTGCCTTTTGTTCGTTCAGGATGACCAGCATGGACACCTAAAAACATGTGCTGGGAAACAAGGGGCAAGTCAGATTTTTTTTTTTTTCTTTTTTCCTTTTCTGTTTCTGTGGATTTTTGGTCACAAGAATGATGCTCTATTTTAAGGCTTATCACATTCCACCATCTGGAGACCGTTAATAGTTTTGCTGGTAAATTTTACATCTATAACCATCTTACCTAAAAGTTTGAATCTATTAGATCTAGTGTGTTTTTCATATTTATTGGTTAACATTCCACCACTTATGAGCTGTAACTTTGATTAAATCCCATCAGGTAGAACACTATATGAGCGAAATGGAGATTTAAGGATTCAAACTCAACCACGTTTCCTAATATGACAAAATTTCATATCCGTAATTATCTAATTCATACCACATGTTTAAACATGTTAGATCTGATATGATTTTTCATATTAATTGGTTATCATTCGCAAGAATATATCCCATATTTCAATCAGATTTACTACAATTGTGCTTATAGTTAGTAATTACCTTATTACCTGTTGAATTATGGTAAGAAAAAGAGGTACATAAATATAAATATATATATATATATATCCATGGATTTTTTGGGTCTCTGAACCTAGTAGTTTCCATTTAGTTTGGTCACTGAATTAGCAACACAAAAAGGTGTTGGTAAGTACAAATACAAAACCACAAAAATGAAAGAACACATAGGATGTAACGTGGGCTGAGTTACTTACAATCATACAGTAAGCATGGACAGGTTCGAGAAGCATCCTATCATGGAAGATTCCCTTTCGATACATTTTGTCCTAAGGATTATACTTTTTGTGTCAGAACACATCAGATCATTGGTGACTTCACTCACTCCCTTGTGAGGAAAAAGGGAATCACTGGCCAATGGATTCATTGACGGAAAATTACTTTTTTGCTATTTTTTTCCCCATTCTCTTCTCTTTTGCTTGCCTTTTCTTTGTCCATTTATTGGCTGCCTCCAATAATAGATCTTTGGTACTAAAATATCTTCTCGAATGATTTTTGTTTGAACATCACATTTATGGCTCTTGCTAAGATATCCAACCAGTAAGAATAAAGACTGGTTCGAGAGAAATTGTTTATGGATAGTCTCGTCCAAGAGATCCTTTTTTTATTTTATTTTTTAGGATAATTTACACTTGCATGGTCCTAAAACAGGGGAAAGCATGTGCCCTGGGATCTAGGTACTTCAATACCGTCAAATTAGTGGGGCACGGACCTTATGTCGTGAACAAGAAAAAATAAAATTATATAAGCTGTAACTAGTCTAATCAAGAAAGAATTTAATGAGTATTATATATCATATATTATACATATATAATATATAAATACTAATAATATGTTACTATATATGAAATGTGTAAATCATGGATAGTAATTGATTTTCAAATTACTTATATAATAATTATATATGTCAACATTTTATTGGTATTCATACAACACATATCTATAAAATGTAAAATGTAATACCCAATAAATCTTTTTTTCTAATCTTTTAGATCAATCAGCTATATGACTAAACTTTCCATGTTTATCAAAGTGCACCGCATACTAGACAAATGGTTTTCAGCATTTTGTTCTTTTGGGCCATCGGTTGAACAAAATACTGGAAGAAAAGGAGATGCAGATGAATATGAAGAGATTGCAAATTGCACACCTGCGTTTAGATATGGCCGAAGACAAGCCTGGTTAAAGAAAAGGAAATGAGAAGTTCTGACCCTCTAAACCCAGTTAAGCATATGTTGAAATAAAGGTGAAAAGCGTACTAGTCTATTTATCAATAGGCTGCTATCCGATGCAATGCAGGGAGTGTAGACACCATTCCTGCAACTTATTGGACAATCAAATTACAAATAAATTGGCTGCCGCCTTTGGTGCTTAATCATGCCTGGTGGTGAACGCGATGTGTGGTTGTGGAATCGCGAAAACTGTGTGCTCTATCCATTTGGATATCTTCAAAATAAATGAGAAGTGGCTTGAGCAATACATCTTTTGTGTTATGAAGCCACATAAACTTTGTCTCTCTCCTTTGACATCACTGCCAAAAATTCAGGGCTTCTATAGTCTTCCTCTGCTGTTTGGAGCAGATAAAATCGCTGCTGGTTACTGCTTATGCAATCAAGAGGGTATATTTCGAGCTTTTTGACTAAAGCTGACACATGCATCATATAATATAATTGGAAAAGCAATATATATATATATATATATATATTTTTTAGCTTATAATTGTAAAATAAATAAGTAATAAAAAAAAAAAAAAAAAACCTACGATATTTTTATGGTGATGACTAAACTCAGCATTTAGCCAGAAATGTTTAATAGATCATTCTGCTGGATATTTCTTCCTTCGAGTTCTTAAAACCTTATCTTTTTTGGTCAGATCAAAACAGTTTGTTGCAGCTTATGCTTGGTGATCCATAAACTCTCCGGAGAGGAAATTCCATTTCAAATTTTTTCACACCCCTGATTAACATTCTCTGTCTGTTTTTTTACCTTCTTTTTTTTTTTTTTTTTCTTTTTTCCTTCCTTCCCTATAACTTTGATCCTTGATACATAAGATTAATTCCTCAACAATCTGACCATCCTTATATGATAGATCAATTATTTTGGATTAAATATTCCAACCATGCTATTATTATTGAGCGTGTAACTTTCATTTATGGAAAAACTTTGAATTTTTATAGTGCATTCATTTCGTTTCAGGATGATGCAGCATGAAATTTAAGTATCAATTATATTGTTTATATAGATTAAACTCAGGGTATTCATAACCAAATCCTACAAAATTGGGAAATTTTAGTTTTAGTGCCCACCTTCTCTCTAAGTCTTGACTCTCTCCAACTATTTTTCAAATGTTTTAAATATGCAAAACATGAGAGCGTGCTTATTGAAGTTATAGGATGAGATCCCGCAAAAATAGAACATCATCAGATAATATTGAATACATATTGAAATTTTTCTTTAAAAACAAAAAAAGAATGTGAAACAAAGGAGTAATGAAAATTAAAAATTTAGTTTAGATAATGATAACTACAACCTTTAAAAAAAACATATTTTACTATCATGTTAATAACTAAATAAAAAAATATCTTCGTGCCCTACCCATACATAAAGCATTCAATACCAACACAAACACAAACTATAACATTAAAATAAAAGATTAGATAAAGAAAAAAAATAAAAATAAAAATAAAAAAAGAAGGAGATGAGGATGAGTTCCAACTTCAAAAGGAGTGGAAGCAAAGAGCAGATCTGGCGATATATTAGGCCATTATACGTGGGACCCGGGCATGGCCTTTACCTCTATCAAGCCAGCTATTTTGTGAACCCCCCCTTCCCTTAATGTCATGTTGGCAAACTCTTAGCCATTCCACAATCCATAACAATCTTCTATCTCTCTCTCTCTCTCACCTTTTCCTCTATCTTTGGCATGAGGATATTATTTATACCCTCGTCTCCTCTTTTCCCACTTCCTTTAATTAACACTAACAAGTACACATCAGGTCCTTAACCCTTTTTTCTTTTTTTATATTTTTTCCTCCTCTTGTATATATACTCTTTAACAATACCGAAAAAAAAAAAAAAAACAAACATTACAAAAACAGAAAAAACAACATCACCCTTTTGTTATTCTTCCTAGAAATTATTAGTTTTGGCTACCTTTCCTAGGTAATCATTTTCCTTTCTAGAATTATGATCACAAGTTTTTGCAGAAAGGGTCTTCACTCTTTCCTTGGTTTCACAAACTTGGCAATGGATAATCCTCCTTGTACTAAAACATCCTTAAATACATATTCTACTTCACCACCACCTTGTAGCAATAGTCATGGGGTTGGTCTAGTTACTGCAACTGACAACATGCAAAGACCTCCCAATGTGTTGGAATCTTCTTCTGTTAAATCATCATCACCATCACCACTATCATCATCTTCATCATCATCATCATCATCATCATCATCATCATCTCCACCAAACAATGATGGGTTTATCTTCTTCAATCAGAAGAAGGACAGAGAGATAAGCGGTTCCATATTCAGTCATGATTTAGGAGGAGGGCTTGTTATTGATGGTTTGATGTCTTGCACCGAGTCTTTAGGGTTCGAGAGTTCCGATGAGAGGAACGATCAGTTAGAGGATATTGGACAAGATTTGTGTTCTGGGAGTTGTCACATGGGAAAGACTAAATGGAGAGAAGAGAGTGTAAAAAGCAGAGAAAAAAAATTTCCTCCACCATTGACATCTTTGAACCACAAGGGTCAGCGTAGTTTTATCCTTAAACCTGTTAGGACTAATGGGAGGTTGGAGCTCACTGAAATAAGGTTGGACCGCCCGGAAATCCTCCGAGCCTCACGGGAAGGCGGTCGATTGAAATTGGAACTCATCACAGAAGAGGAGGAAGAAGAAGAAGATGATGATGATGAAGTGGAGATAGAAGTATTGGAAGAGGAAGAGGTGGAAGAAGAAGAAGGAGGAGAAGGAATCGAATTAGGCCATGGGGTTGAGAGTTATAGAGAAAAACCCATTATTGGTGAATGGAAGTTTCAAATGTGTAAGGAAGGTATTGGGAGGTGCCATGATATAGTAAACCACCACCACCACCTGCATAGCAATAATCAGAACCATCACCAAAACTTGAATGTGTGGAGACATTGTGTGCCTACTAGATGAGGTTAGTAATAAGTTTCAAATGGTCTGAAAAAAAGGACAGAAAGTTGTGGCGGTGTTATTTTGGAGTGTGCATTGGAAAACAGTTGGATATCGTCCCGAAATGATCCAACTTTTGCTCCGAGAGATTCTGTAATGGATGCCCTAAGCTTTTGGAAGCCCTTAGATTTTTTTATCATTGAGCACCTTATCTCACCACATGTCGGTCAGTCTTATTTGCCTAACGGCTCTCAAAATCCCCAGAGCATCCATGTGACGATGCAACTATTGGTATTTGGCTGCTGTAAATAAAAGTGGAATCCTAGGAAATGACAGCAAAATGGCAGTGTTTTGAATCAGTCATCTGAGAGAAACAAAGAACGACAGAGAAATCAGATGTCTTTACCAAATTTAGAAATTGCAGTTACTGAAAATTTGGCCACCATCCAACGTCATCTTTCCAAATAATTATCATTATCTTTAGTGCCATGTTTCTAAAAAGAGGTAAATCATCAGCCACCACAATCACATGTATTCAACCCATAAACTACATCTGCTGCAAGACTACTTGTACAGCTGTGCTATTTGATAAATATTAGGTTGTTCATTGGTTGGAGGAAAAGTAAATAAATGAGCTGATTCGGCCAAGAAAAGGTTTAAGCAGACCTCTTGTGTCAGAAAGTTAATCTTCACATTTTTTTTAATGCATACATATATATGTATATATAATTGCTTACTTAAATCATTAATCTTACTAAAGAAGCGGTAATTTGGTACATTCACATACAAATTAGGAAATTAAAATTGGATATATTATGTTTTGATTATAGCAATAGTTTATTGAGACCGTTGTAATTTAATGGTATTGCTACTAGTTTTTAATTGGGATAAATTAAAATTTAAATCTTTTTTCTCTTATAATTAATCATATATATATAATATATATAGTGATGATTCAGAATTAAATTGTTTTGAATAATTTGGAAGGACAAAACATACAGAAAATGATGACTCTAATTCTATATTATAGGATGGATTATAGTTGAAGCACCTGTTTATGATAAACGTAGTTAGATATCCATTTACATGAGACATTTTTGTTGTATGGATCTTTATTTTGATTACATAGTCTCAGCATTTTCGTGAAGTGGTACACCTGGAAATTTGCTCACGAGGCCAAATCCTCCCATGCCAAGTAGTTGAGATTAATCAGGGCCGCCTTATTCCTTCAATCATGTGTGAACAGTAGATTGAATGAAGGAAGCTTTTCACAGGGAGAAACTTTCAGAGAGGGACTTTAAATGTGAACTGACAACTACACAGCTGAGGAAGCTGCGTGGTTAGTTCTGATAAGCATGAAAGTTGTATATTGTTGACTACATTAAACGTTGATAAGACCCTCACCAATGAATGTTGCTCCTAAATTGGTTAGCACCGTCAAATGATGGGTACTTTTGATAATGCTTAGCCATGGAAGAGAATTTAGGGGGAAAAAACAAAAAAGGCTGCGCATACGACATTATGATTAGTAGAAGTTGCATGATTAGTACAAAGGTCAGGTTTTTGGTGGAAATACCATATTCTATTCATCCTTTCAACATAAATGATATTTTTATATTTTTGGTAATATGATGGAAATACATCCAAATTTAGTTTATTAAATTCATCCACCTCTATTTCGATTGATTTAATAATAATAATAATAGTAATAATAACAATAAGTGGATGAGTTATATGTAAAATAAATAAATTCCTTTACAAGGGTAATGCAATAGGTTGATGATCAAGTTTACATTATGTGATGCTGCTTTATGGATGATTATGGAGGAGTTTTGATTCGATACTACATAAAGAGATATAATTAGAGGAGAATTAACAAGGGATCTCAATTACTTGTGGATGCATGTGGCAAATTAATGTTTTTGAGCGTTTTTCGTTAAATTGATGGTTTGATCTTTAAGGGAAAGATTTTATCAGAATGGACATGCTTTTTTATATTTTTTGAATGTCCTAAATGAGAAGAAAGTATTTATTCATAGTTCGCTGCTCATTGGTAACTCGAGAGATCAATAAATAAGATAAATCTTCTAAGATATTTGTTAAATTGTTTAGCTAGATGAGATGCCACCCTCATTAATTCATCCATACTCCTCATTTGTGGGCTTTAAGGCATATGGATCCTTTAATAGGTCTAATATAGTCTAAGCCCAATGAGTAAATGTATGGATAAGTAGATGGATGAGCCTCTTAAGCTAGCAAGCTAATCAAACTCAACGGAATCAATCCGTGACTTCTCTTTCAAACTTAATAAAGTAGATCTCTTTAAGACATCTCTAAATAAATGGATCCAAATCCCGAACTCTACCACCTCTATGGGTCTATCCATGGTATTAAATTACGCTACTGATTAACAAATAAACCCTCTACAGTTTCATATTAATGTTTGACCTACTTGAAAAATGGAACCAATATGGTACAGATTGAGAGGACAGGTGGGTAGAGTTTTTAGGAGAAGAGTAATCGCCAGTTCCATGCATTCTCATCATTTCCATTCTGCAAAGTGTATATAGTACTATGTCTCCTATTGGCACATAGTGTTGTCAATTTATTATGATGGAAAAAGGGCTGCAACGGATTTATGTTTAGCTTAGGTTGATGTTTTATTTGGGTTACTCCTTTTTTTTTTCTTTTCCTAAAACCAATTTCCTCGTTTATGGGTACAATTTACCTCTTTTCATTTAAATAATTTAATACATGTTTACAATTATTTTTCCTATGTTATGTATTTGCCCATTACTATATTTTAATAACATATTTTTCATTAATAAATATTAAGTTTGCAGGTTAACTAAGCTATCTTTAATATCTCGTTATGTAGTAAATTCTATTATTTGAGTTTCTTATAGATAACATTCTACAATAGCTATTTTGTATTTATAATAAATTAAGTTGCTGGTTTTTTTTTATTATATGAAACACAATTCACAGGTCACTTCCACTAACTTTTTTGAATACATTGTAAGGTTTGTCCTATACGGAGAACATCGAGCTCTAGTTCCTTTTGGGTCCGTTCTGTACTAAACCTAATTGATTTTATAACATAGCTGATTTAAATGCAAATGAAGCATCATTTGAATTTACAATTTACTTTGATTGGCCTTATTTTATGAGTTTACGAATAACTGAACTAGGTTGGGTCACAAATATTGCATATTTTTCCTTAAATTCAAAATTATCATATTGCATATAAGTATTTTCACCTAAGAAAAGAATCCCATTTGACCTAGAAAATAGATTTGTCCAAAAAATCTCTTTTTATTTTTTCCAATTTTAAAAGTTTCTAATTTTCTTCTTTTGTACTTTTTTCAGGTTTTTCGATTTTTAGGGTTTTTCTTATATTTTTCGAAATTATTTTCTTCAAAATTTATTATTTCTTTTGGATTTATAGCCTTTAACGTGGGTGAAAATAGGCACTTATAACTTCTTCTACTAACATCTATAAATACCCTAATACTCTCTTGACAAATCATTCTAGTAAGATTTTTTTTTTGCTACAGTAGGAGAGAAAGAAGACAAGAAATGCCCATTAACATGTAAGTAAACTCAACCCAAATCATTTTTGTTTCTTATTAAGGATTTTTAATTTAATTAGACGCTGATAAAAACCTTGAAGAGATTCTTGATCGTTGATTATAAGAACTCTAAGAATTTAGGGAAGAAGTCAAATTATTAGATTCAAACCTATAAATTGATGATAGAGTAGAAAATTTCAATAAAACTCTGATTCACAACAATTTACTAGTATAACTCTCGCTATATTGAAGATTTGTAACTAATAAGAATCTTAAAGTTGATCTATAATTGATAAAACCTTATAGGAAAATGATTAAATTATATTTTTATGCAACATATTAGTAGATCTAGTCAAACCTCAATCGTGAGTTATATTAGTATTAGGAAATCAATTAACCACTCATTAATCTCGTACATAATATCGTGTGAGACGAGTATTGGATAAATTGTTGGTGTATCATATGTAGCAAAAGGTTGATTCATATCCTTTAGTTTTCATTTATCCTCGTACATAGAAACTCTAAAATTACATCTTTTATCCTAATAGCACAATGCAGGTGATGAATTCAGCATTAAGTGTTTTTTTCCTTTTTTATGTCGGTAGTAAAGACATGGATCTTCCTCGTAATTGTTATTATGAAAGCGATGTTGATCATATGACCTTGCACAAATCTAAAATTTTATTACGATGGTTAGTACATGTGTGTGCTTGATGCAGTCAAGTTATCTTATTATGCATTTGTTCATGTTGTTTTGAAAAATTCTTCTCGAAGTAATTAACTAGACTTGATAATTTGGAGAATGTATGAATATGTAGCGAATTGATAATCTATTTTGAGTTCAATCATGACAAAAAAAAAAAAAAAATTGTTATGACTGCATTACATGGATTAGTTACACGTTCTTTATCCTAGAACATTCTTAGAAATATAGGACGGAGTTGTTGTATCTCGATAATCTGGAAGCATCAAGCATGCCAAAATAATTAAGGGAATGATGAAACCAAAGGGACCAGGATTGAGAAAACGTTATTGGAAGGATTTCCAAGGAAGTAGATATGGTCCTTTTAAGGACACCTGTGCATCTATACCTAAAGCTTGCTGACTGATGTATAACATACACATTGCACTCCATTTGGCAAAAAGTTGACAGCATCGCCCAACAGTTGATGGAATGAGGTACGTGTGTATTCAATTTTCTTTTTTCCTTTTTATTTATTTCTTTTTCTTTCTTTTCACATGTATAGTAATTTTTTTTCCTCTAATATTACAACCTGACAAAATACAAATCTTAATACATCTCAACGAAAGACTAATAGTAATATTATTAAATTACACGCCTTGGCCAGATGTAGAGAAGCTTGAAATTGATTTAGCTTACATTCCAAAATATGTATGTGAATCGACTCTAATTCTTCCAACATGAATATTTCTACCGCCCTATGCAGCATGCTCTTTTTGGGCCAACATAAAAGAAAGGCCCATGCCCATTAAACTCCTCCTAAGCCTAAACAAGAAAACGAGGGTATAGTCGTTCTTTTCTGCTGTTCCTATGCGATTGCCTTATCACTCACCCCTCCTCCTACCAAAATCATAAATTTGCCACTGACAGATACGGTATTTATGACATTTAATTTACAATTATACCAATAATTTAAATTTATAAATAGATGCACAAAAATGGTAGGGATGGACAAAAAAAAAAAAAAAAAAAACAATCACATTGAACTAGACTGAAAATATGGTTTTTATTATAATTTGGTTTAAAAAATTTTCAAACTGAGCTAGATTATTAATTGATCATTTGATTTGAAAGGATAAATTGAACCAATCTATTTTATAAAAAATATAGTAATATTTTATTTACAACTAAAAAATTTCTTTTATCATAATGTAGTATTTAAAATAAGTTTTAGTTTACATTTACTAAAATGCATATGTATTAAACTTTTATTACCATATTTACAAATTATATATATAGGTTGATTCAAAATTTATACTATATGTACTTAGTACTTTTATAAATAAAATTAGCTACTATTAGACATTTGAAATTTCTTAGTAAAATCAATATCAACTTTATCAACTTTTAATATAATATCACCATCATTGCCATCAAATAAATCACTAATATTCATATGAGATTATATATTATATAAATATATTTTCCTAAACTATAAAATATAGTTTAAATTGTAAACTAAACCAAAATTTTATGAATTGAGAAAATTCCTAATCCAAACCATATGGTTTGGTTTAAAGCTATAAAAACCAAACTGTAATTATATAGTTTGGTTTGGCTTACTTTCTTCTGTGATACACCCTCAATAAAGAGTATTACTAAGATAGGTGGACCACCTGTCTATTACTCCTTAGACAAGATTTATCTCTCAACACTCCATGAGATGATGTGTAATTTATTTGTACAATTAAACATAGGTGGACCACCTGTCTATTACTCCTTGGACAAGATCTCTCTCTCAACACTCCATGAGATGATGTGTAATTTATTTGTACAATTAAACATACACGTATATAATAGTGATAGCTAGGATTAGTTAGTTTACTTGTTAGTTAGCTAGTTCAACTTTTGTACATGTATATATAAACAGTAGAAACAAAAATCTAGTTAGTCTTTTCCATTTCTTGTAATACAAAAGGTTGTTGATTCATTCTCTCATTTGATACATTCATGGCATAATCAATCTTCATTTCAGAATTCAGCAAAGTTTATCATGGTATCAAAGCAGGTTTAATTGAAATCTTATTTCTTTAGACAATTTGAGTGTGATTGAATTTTATTGTTTGTATTCATAGCTACTCCAGTAGAGTTGAATAGGAATAACTTGAATGAACAATCGGTGGCTGATCCCTTGTTCTTAAGTGGTTTGGATAATCCTTTGATGTTGATAGGAAACTTGAAACTTGATCTTTAATGGAAACAAATTCCTTTTGTGGAGTGGATCTATTCATATAGGACTAGGTGCTAAACTTAAGCTAGGGTTCATTGACAGAACAATTCAAAAACCTACTGTAAATGCATCGGCTTTGATAAAATGGGAGAGATGTGATTATATGGTGCATTATTAGTTATTGAATTCCATGAATAGTGATTTAGCTCAAAACTTTCTTTACTCTCATTCTATGCATAAATTGTGGACTAAAATTTCAAAACAGTATAGAGTAGCTAATGCACTACTAATATTTAAACTTGAGCATGAAATAAGAAATCTAAGATAGAACAACATGACAGTGGCACCGTATTATAACAAGCTTAACAAATGTTGGGATGAACTATAGGTGTTACAAAGTTATCCCATGTGTGAATTTGGTCAGATGAACTATTGCACCTGTAACTTAAAGGATAGAGTTATAGAATTTGAATCTAGTACTAAATTGATGCAATTTCTCATGGGATAGAGTGAAGGATATGAGAGTACTAGAAATCAAATTCTTTCTATGGACCCATTTCCATCTATTAATAGGGCATTCTATCTAATTTAACAACTTGAAAAACAAAGAGAAGTTATGGGTACAATTGCTTCAAACAGTGTTGAAGTTTCTGAATTTTATGTAAACAAATCTAGTAGGAATATTGGTCACATGAAGAAATTGCGTGTGGGAAATAATAAGGTGATTTGTAAACACTATCATAGAGAAGGACATATAGTTGATACTTGTTTCCAAATTGTTGGATACCCAGATTGGTATAAGTTTATAAAGGAAAGCCTATGGGTTCTACATCTAGTAATCCTTCTACATCATTCTGTGTTTGTCAAAATGCTCAATGTGCAGCTACTCCATTTGATCTTGATACAGGTGAATTAGATGAGTTTCAAAAGGATATTGATAAGAATCTTGTGGATAAATAGTTGGTTGAGAATATTTGCCATGAGGTTATGAAGATGATGAAAGGGAAGAATACTTAGGAAGTTGCTATGGCAAATACAGTCCAATTTGTAAGTATAACTTCTAATTCTACATGCTTTAGTTCTTTAAGAAATTTTTTGAATTCTTAAATAGTAAATACTGGAGCTATTGACCACATATCACCATTTTACACACTTTTATATGATGTTCATACTCTTCAACATTCAATTAAATTGGACATGCCTGATGGATGAATGATTTTTGTCAATAGAGTTAGATCTATTGACATAAACCCATCCTTAACCATACACAATATCTTGTTTGTCCCACAGTTTACTCATAACTTGTTCTCAATATACAAAGTAGTTCAAGAACATACCTGTAAGCCCCAAAGTTAAGCCAAGTAACCGTAGGATTGAACTTAGAACCAAAGGTTTAGGGCGATCGCGTAAACCCTGCGAATTTAGCTTTCTAAGTATAGAAACAAATGTCTAAACTGTAGATGATTTCTTAAACTCAAAAGAGCCAGTAAGATTTAAAATCGATTAAAATCTCAATCCAAAACCTAAAGTGGATACGAAAAACCTTAAATCATCAATTGAACCCCTAACCGTATACGAAGACCCTAAAACCTCGAACCTCATCAAAACCCTAAGATAACAATCGAAGATTTAATCGCGTAAGAATATATGAAACCCTAAATGTGTAAAAACATTAGAGATTGTGCCCTAAAGTAATAAAAACCCTAAAACTATAACTTTAAGGATATAAAAGCACTAATTCACCATAATTTACCTTAAAACCCTAAGTGATAATATATCCTCCATATTTTGCCATTTCATCGGTAAACGACTGAAGATAACCCTCAATCATGCATAAATATTTAGAATGCTTAAATGATCCCTTAGAAACTAAGATATTGAATCATAGATTACATTTATTTCTTAAGTGTATGATTCAGATAGTCTTACATAGAGTTAAGGGTATAGTTGAAGATTAGGTTAAATGTAGTAAACCTTAATACCCTAAATACTATTTTTCATCTTAATTACACTAAATAGCTTACCAAATGATGTATATAGGATATAAATATCTAATGGAAGACCTCATTATCTATTTTTACAAATCAATTTACTAAATTTCTTATTTCCCTTCATTTCCTTCATTTTTCTCTTAATTTCCCTTAATTACTACATTATGTACACAAATTTACATAAGCTTAAGGAGAGTTGACCAAGTCAACACATGTTGACCAAGGTCAAAATGTTGACCAAGTCAACACTTTGAAAAGTCAACAAAAGACTAAAAAGATAAAGAAAATATCTCTTACTTAATGATGGCTTTTCTTTTCTTTCTTTTTGATTTTTCTTCTCCTCCTTTTCTCTTTAATTGCCGTCCACAATTTCTCCCCTTGTAGACCCCACCATTCTTCTTCTTCCATAAGCAAAACAAAGAAAAAGAAACAAAACAAAAACATTCTCCATGCCTGAGCTTCCTTTCCCCTTTCATTTTTCTTTCCTTTCCAACCATTTCATCCATAGTCAAGGGCAATTTAAGGTATGCTATCATGTATTTATGTCTTACTTCATCCTCTTTACTAGTTAGAAGGAGAAAAGGTTAGGTTATGTGTTGTGTTTATATATATGTTGATTTAGGCTTAAAGTTTCAATCTTTACATATGGAAGTGTAGAATCCTTTAATCTTTACATATGGAAGTGTAGAATCCTTTAGGCAATGGAAGAAGATGCATGTGTACATGTCTTTGAGTAGGTATACATAAGAGCATGCTAGAGATATACATGTATAAATACCTTTATACATAAGTTTTCATTATGTACATAACCTCAATTTGGACATCTACTAACTATACATACATAAGCCATGTTAAATATACCCTTAAAATACAAAAAGAATGGAATTGTGAAGATTTCTTAAGCGGGTAAATAAGGCATACGAATTTTAGTATAAAAATACGTATCCAACCGTATAGGTATATGAGTATATATATACGTATAAATACGGTATAAGTCTAAGTATAGATATGAGTATAAGTATGTATAAGGTGTATGTACATAATTATAAGAGAAAGGGGTAACATGTACATAATACGTATACATATGACATAAGCATAAGGAAAGGCTTATGTAATCATATGATGAGGTAAGTGATGACATAAGCACATGATGACATAAGCCATGACATCATCTAAACATTACATAAGTCATGACATCATCAATTGATTACATAAGTGATGATGTAAGCATAGGTTTATAAAAGAAGAAATAATAAGATCACATAAGCATATAACATAGGTATATACATGTACTTAGAAGCCAAAAATCCCTTAAACCCTAATATACTTTCTAGATTGAATTAAACTTAATCAAGTATGTAAATTAGTAGCACTAATGTAAAATTTCCTAAGTGTAAGAATCAAATAGCTAATTCAATCATTAAATCCTAAACTAAGGCATAAACATAAATAATAAGAGTAATTAAACTTCAATAAGATAAAATTTCAATAAATTTAGCCCATTTCATAAAACACAGGTCTTAACGTCCAAAACAGACATTACCGTGTGAATGTACGTCCGAAAACGATGAAAAACGACTATAAATTCGTAAATATTGAAAATAAAATGAAAAAGTTACGTACGATTAGCAATTAGGTTTAATCGAATAAGGGCCGATAGTAATCTAAGTAGAATTAGGTAGGTAGATGTCTAGAACCATTAGTTAAGTCAACTACTTATTATCCTTGTTACCTCGTAATGATCAGGTGATCCCGACGAGAGCGAGGATCTCCCGACCGGTTATTACGACTAGAGCGAGTCGTCATAGTCAAGTGAGTACTGCCGATGACTCTATACTCGTTTGTGCTTGTAGTTAGTGCACTTAAATTGAATATCAATAACTTGATGCATAGGGTTTTCGGGATATGCGTGTGCTTGATATTGCTTGATTGTTGCGAGAAATATTACTAAATACGATAATTGATGATTTGATGGTATGATTGATTTTTATATGATTTGGATGGTTTGCTGATATTGATTGGTCGCCTCATAATTTGACCTAATTATATTTGGCTTATCTTAAATCAAAAGGGTTATGCATTATCCATGCATCGCATTACTTATTCTGGCCGTCACTTCATGCGGTTGGTAATGAAGGGCCTTGGAGGGATGGATTCCCACATGATTTGATTAGTACCGTGCAGGAGCATGGGTACAACAAGACCCTACCCTTGGCTCGCGGGTTCTATTGGTGCCGGAGACGCTAACCGTGGGTGGCCGAGGGTCGCGTCTAGAGACCACCGCTGTAGGGTGTGAGTGTGGACTGCGGGGGCCACCTCACCGCTAGGCTTGGGACTTTGTGAACTATTGGATTTTTGGAAATGGAAATGTATTTTTGTGTAATACGGAATTCAAAGTTATGGGTAAAAACCCAGGTGCTAGAGCCCGGTTGTGATTGGTGCCGATGAATCTCTAACCCTTATCTCGGAGGGCGTTAAAATCCGATATCATATGCAGTATCGGTCAACTGCATATATTGTTTAGCATTCTGCATGTACATGCATTCATATGGTTGTAATAACTTGTTTGCCAGTATGGTATGAGGGATAGCTCACTAAGCTCTTGTAGCTTATTCCCCAATAGTTTTTCTTTTGCAGGTTTATGTACGATGGGATTGGGATAAGTCTCGAGTACTGAGGGTAAGATGAAGATATGTACATTAGTGTTAGGATTAGTTGAGATTTTTATAGATGATACATAAACATTCTTTATAGAAAATATTCAAATGTTAGAATTTAATATAATTTAATTTTTCCTGCAGTTTTATAATGTTGGTAATCCTGTCTTATTATTTGGTAGGGGATACCGATTCTCTGCGGTTCTAAGGAACTGTGGGATATCGAACATTCATAGTGATTTATAATTATATATTATGTCATGTTATAATAAATTATTTACTTGAAAATCATTAATCTTAGTGATTTATTATTTAGAGTCTTTCAATCTTTGACTTGCAAGACGGTTTTCATATCATGGGTGCACACATGTTATGAAAATTTTAGGTAATCTTACTAGGCCCCCTTTAGGGTCCTAACAGATCAGTTAAAGGATCCGATCAAACCCCAAATTATAAACTATTAAGAAAAATATTAGTAAAAATGACCCCATAAACTTGAATTTAAGAAAATAAGAAATAAAATAGGAGACTATAAAATTTTCAAATTTTAAGCATAATAATTGCTAATTACTGAAAAAGCAAAAAATGTAATCTAATAACTAATAAATTACTAGAGATAGATTATATGTATACTAAAAATAATAGAATGACCTAAATAATATTTAAGAATATTTATTTGTACTATATATGAATTTACATGTAAGTATAAATATGCGTAATTACTTAAAATACGTGAAATGTGCTAAAATCATACTAAATGCTTAAAGAAAATTCATAATTAATTAAGGAAAAATCAATAAAAATCAAGAAAAATCATGAATCATCCAGAATTGGGTCGTGGCAGCTGGGAAAAATAAGAAAAAATTCGGCCAATTAAATTAAGACAACATAAAAGCCAAAAAATAAGGGATAAGGCAATTGTCTTGTCTCATTTAATGCACAATAAATCCCCTAAAGCCCTATAAATAGCAGGAAAATTTCAGTAGCTCATTTGGACAGTTACAAATCAGAGAAAATTTGGGAGAGGCAAAAATTGAGAGAAAAATTCGAGTTAGAAAAAAAAATAAGAAAAACTGTGCAGTTAAGGCTTTTAAAGGGAGCCCCCACTAGACGAGTAGCTGGAAGTAGACGGCCACCACTACCACACGGTAGTGGCAGCGCCCAGGCCGGCCGACAAGGCTACGACGGCCCGTGGTGGCCGGAGCCACCCAAATCGGTGAGTCCGATTTCTAGCCCGATTCTTGTGTAATTTTGTAAAAATAGTTAATATGATTAGAAAATTATGAATTTTGTTATTCTGGGATATTTTTGTATGTAGTTTGTAGGAAAAATATTATTTTGATGAAAACATGTTCCGTAATATATGGTCCTTAAGAAATTGTGCAAAACCGAGCACATTTTGGTTTATAAATAAATGACCTTAGGAGTATAGTTTTGAGCCCAAAATTTTTGTATAGATTACTTAGATGATATAGAATAGTGCTATGAAGCCCTTTTTCAAAAATTAATTTTCAAAATTTTTAGATAATTTTTAGGCCTTAAAATAAGGCATAAAATGGGTAATCTAAGGTTAATTAAGTAATTAAATTATTAATTACTGACTTAGTGAATAAGTAGATGTTTTAGGATGTTGAAATCTGATGGAGTATGATACTTATAGCACTTAAGGTGTTAGATGTAATTATTAGGTTAATTATGTAGTAAATGATTAATAGGGGAAAAATAGTTAACTTTAAGTTAATTTTGTAAATTAGGGAAAATAGGAGTAAAATCTGATCTAGAATGAATTTAGATATTTTGAAATGATAATTGATGTTTAGGAATGGTAATTAAAGTGATAGAAATATTAGAAGTGCATTATGTACATAATAGGCAAAATGCATAATATGTAATTTTTGGAAATATACGAAATAGAAAATATTAGAATAAAAATTGATATTATGATAATAATAAAAATATACAATAAATCTGATGGGAAACTTGAATTTATATGAAAAATGTAAAAATTTCTCACATTAGGAGTAAATTCGGTATATAAATAAGGATTTAAGTGTACCGGATGGAATAAAATACTAATTAGAGGTAATGATGGTATTTAGGAGATCGGAAAGTAATGTGATTAATTTCACATTATGGGTTGAAACGGATTTCTAGGGTTGGAATCTAAAACATTAGTTAGAACTAAAAACCTAATTTAAAAATCGATGCGAAAACAAAACCTGAATCTAACCCCAAACCTAGAATAATTGAAAAAGACTTAATACCTAGATAATTAGGCATATTAAACCTTAAACAAAACCTAACAATAAGCGTTATAGGATAAAATGAACTTATAATATTTATATGAAAAGCTGAAACTACGTTCGTGTTATAGGGATGATCGGCGATGGCCTGAGCAAATCGGACCTCGAGTGAGTAAGCGAGGAGTCGAGGTAAGTTGGGATTAATACGATGCTGTATTTTGGAGGCTTAAGATTATGCTTAGTTGTGCTTGTTAGATAGTTGAATGTGTGCATGTGCTTGATTATGGGTGATGCTATGATTCTGTTTGTTGCTCTGGCATGTATTGTATGAAAGGATTGATCACCCTAAACTGGACTTAATTAAATATCCGACCAGTAATCATAATTGGACATGCATGGCAACCCGTTAGGGGAACTTAGGACTCTCCGGCCAAATACCGACCCCTTCGGAAGGGATAGCGCAGGATTGCAAAATGGTCCCTTCTTCATCCTCAGTCAAACTAAGTGACAGGAGAGAAGGTCGTGACGAGGGTGAAGATAGTGGTTCGAAGGTAGTTGCGGGAGGAGTAAGGTCTCCATTACACAAGCCTGGGTTTGGTTGTGAGCTGTTGCATTAACGGCAACTTCTCAACTCGGATTAGAGCGGGCGCAATTTCTCGAATCTCACGATGGGTCGAATAACGCGTGCGATGGCATTTGCTTATACATGCATTATACCTAATAAGTGATTGAAAACCTTATTGTGTGTATGGTATAGTTTTAAGTTCTCCGTCCTAACTTACTGAGCTGTGGTTGCTCACATCCCTATAGACGTTGTGCAGGTGCTGGCTAAGAAGCGGCAAACAACTACTCTGAAGCTAGCAATTACTGGATCCTAGGGAGTGAGGAAAATATTGAAGAATAAACACATATTTTTAAGGTCTAAGTTTTTATTTTAGAATTATTTTTCATTTCCGAATGATGTAATAATTTAGAAAAATACTATAGAGAAATATTGTAAACTTTAACTGCAATAACTGAATTATAACATATATATATAATTCCTCACTTTTATAGGTAAATGATTTGTTTAAATTACATACTGTCTACTTTAAAGCGGGTTAGTTGTGGACGCCTTGTGTAGATCAGGTCTAAGATAGCGGTTGTAAGGCCAACTTTTATCTTAGGATGGTTTACACGGCGGGGCTGTTACGACTCTGCCGCTTTGAGGCATGACAATACCCTTCATGTTACATTTGACAAAGTTGGCTATTACTTTCAAGACCTGAACACTAAGGAACAAATAGCCAAAGGATCAATACATAATGGATTGTATGTGCTTATATCCAAAAGCTTAAGTAATGTTTGTTCTATTGTTGAGCATAGCATTGGTTCTGTTGTTAACAATGCCAATCCAAAGCACATTTCTTGGACTTCTTTTCCTGGTGAACATTCTGAACAAGTTCATTTGTTTCATTTGCATCTTGGACACACTTCTGTTTCTTCCTTACAGCATTTAGATGCTTATAACGGTCATGATACTTCAGATTTTATCAAGTATCAAAATTTAATCGACTTCCTTTTCAAAGAAGTAAAAGTAGAGCTGCTTTTTCCTTTTGAATTGCAGCATGTTGATATATGGGGGACATACAGTGTGACTTCAATTTTTGGTGCAAGATACTTTATTACCATTATTGATGATCATTCTCAATTAACTTGGACATACTTACTTCATCATAAATCTCAAATACACAATGTTCTTACTCAATTCTTGAACTACATATCTAATTATTTCAAAGTGATTCCTAAATGTAAGGACAAATAATGGTAAGGAGTTCATGTCCAATTCTTGTCAATCCATGTTTAATAGTCTAGGAATTTTACATAAAAAATCCATACCCTATACACCCTAGCAACATGGGAGAATTGAGAGGAAGCATAATACTTACTTGAAGTGTCTAAAGCGTTGAAACTTCATACAAACTTACCAAAGTAAATTTTAGGGTAATGTGTGCTTACTACAACCTATCTAATAAATAAAATGCCCATAAAGTTACTCAATTAGAAATCTCCTCATGAAATTCTTTTTGGACAACCACCCAAATATGATCATTTGCAAGTTATGGGTTGCTTGTGTTTTGTTATAAATCATTCAGTTAAAAAGGACAAATTTGATCCTAAAGGCCTTAACTGTATATTTTTAGGCTATGAACATGGACAAAAAGATTATAGAGTGTTTGATATTGCTCATAAAAGAGTCATGGTGAGCAGAGATGTGGTCTTCTTTGAACAATTTCCTTATAGAAGTTCAATTTCAGAGGAATTTGCTTTTGATATTATCTTGTCTGATAAACACTAACCCATGTCTCCTTTAGTGTATCTTTCTTCGGATGTTGATACTTCTCAAGCCACTCAAAGTATTCCAAATAATTTTGTTCTTACTGCTTCACCCACTTATTCAAATTGTTTTGTTTCGTCTTTACCATCCGTTCCTATCTGTAGATTAACTAGAGAACAACATGCTCTTACTTGGCTTAAGAATTTCGTACATACATCACATAATATAGTGGTTAATGATGCAAACAACCAACTAAATCTTGATAACACATCTATTTCACATACTACATCACATTCATCTACTTAATATCCTTTGTTTCCTTCTCATTCCTTTGACCATTTTCTCGCTGACTATGTGGCATCATTAGCTAATGTGTTTACTACACAAGAATTAAGTAATTTCTTAAAGGCATCTAGACATGAAGAATGGATAGAGGCTATGCAATAAGAAATTGATGCTTTAGAAAAGAATGAAACTTAGGTATTGACTTGTTTGCCTAAGGGTAAAAAGGCAATCGGATGAAAATGGATTTATAAGATAAAGTATAGGGCGGATGGTTCCATAGAGAGATCTGAGGCATAATTAGTTGCCAAAGGATATAATCAAGTGGAAAGAGAGGATTACCATGATACGTTCTCTTTGGTAGCAAAATTAAGTACCATACGCATTCTTATTGCTATAGCTACGGCTAAACAATGGCCACTTTATCAAGGGGACATCAATAATGCATTCTTACATGAGTTTTTAGATGAGCAAATCTACATGCATTCGCCTGAAGGATATTCTAAGGCACGACCTAGTTAAGTTTGTTTGCTTAAATGCTCACTTCATGGATTGAAACAAGCCTCAAGATAGTGGAATGTTGAAAGCTTTAAATTTTTTCTTCCTCAAGGTTTCAATCAATCTAAAAGTGATATTCTATATTTACCCATAGAACTTTTGAAGGCTTTATTGTAGCTCTTTTATATGTGCATGATATGTTGTTGATAAGGACTAATATAGACTTGATTTCTCAACTGAAACAAAAGTTGCATGATCAATTCACTATTAAAAACCTTAGCTTGGCTAGATTTTTTCTTAGTTTGGAAATTTATTCAACATCTCAAGATACATTTAATAGACAACAAAAATATATCCTTGACTTACTCACAACTACTGGCATGATTAGTGCAAAGCCTGCTAGTTTTCCTTTACCTATAGGTCTTAAGCTCACCAAAGCTTCTAGAGAATTACTTTTTGATGCCACATTTTATCGCAAGATAGTTGGAAAGTTGTTGTACTTAACGTTGATGAGATTAGACCTATCTTACCTTATTCATAGTCTGAGTCAGTTCATGTCGGCACTTATAACACAGCATTTTCATGCCTTATTTCACTTATCGAGATACATCAAAGGCAATTGCTCTTTAGGTCATTTTTATTCCTCTCAAACTTCATCAACACTAACAGCATATTCGGACTCAGATTGGGGAGCATATCTTTTGGATAGAAAATCTATATCAGGGTATTGCTTATTTCTTGGTTCTTGTTTTATATCTTGGAAAACAAAGAAACAAACAATGGTTGCCACTTCTTTTACTGAAGCTGAATACAAATGTATGGCTGTAGCCACTAAGGAAACTCTTTCGACATCATACATTCTAGCTGATCTTGGCATGTCTATTTCCCTTCCTATCTTTATTTTGTAACAATAAATCCACACTCCTCATTGCTTCAAACCCCTGCCTTCATGGAAAAAACTAAACATATCGATATTGATATGCACTTTACAAGAGATCAAATAGCAAAAGGTTTTCTTAAGGCACTTTTTATTCTTTCTCAACTTTAGTTTGCCAATTTATTTACTAAAGCTCTTAGGGCTACTCATTTACAGTTTCTTTTTTTCAAGTTGAGTCTTTGTGTATCCCCAACTTGAAGGGAGGATGTGAGATGATGCGTAATTTATTTGTATAGCTAGACATACACGTGTATAATAGTGATAGCTAGGGTTAGTTAGTTTACTTGTTTGTTAGTTAGTTTGATTTCCACACGTGTATATATGAATAGCAGAAATATAAATTTAGTTAGTCTTTTCCATTTCCAGTGATACGAAAGGCTATTGATTCATTCTCTTGTTCGATATATTTATGGCGTAATCAATCTTCATGTCGGAATTCAGCAAAGTTTATCACACTCCACCCTCACCAATGTTTTTCTTCTCTTAAAAATACTTTTTTTTCTTTTAATCAGCTATGCTATAACGTAAAAGAAGGTTTCAATAAAAGATCAATAATTATATCACTAAATTATAATGCATAAGCCTTTTTGAAATACGTTTGCTTCCTGCGATTAAAAAGAAAAAGAGACAGCCAAAAACAGTCTGTAATGCTTGTAGAAGCAACCAGAAGCCAAGGTCAACTTTCAAGTGTCCATTTTTAGACTTTCGAGGTGGCTTATAGGTAGGTTGGGTTCGGCAAACAAGACAACTGTCAACCCTAAGATGTAATCTGATTTATTTATGACCTCCTTGACAATCTTACAACACGAAGGCTCTTCCTACTATTATTATTATTCTTTTAATATAAAAATATTATTTAATATCTTCTCCAAAAGTGTAAGTTACGTGAGAGCCACCTGCATAAGCCACAAGATTAGAACGGAACCTAATTGGAATTTTTTCCATTTGACATTCCTTCCCAAAAAGATGTTCTTCTGTCTTCCATCTTTTGTGTCTAATTGGAATTCGAAGTCATCAATACATCCAAATCCCACACGCTTCTATGTTTAACTTCCATTTGAAGCAACCCCATCGGCTTATTAGACTTTCAACTTTAGTTGATTTTCTTTTCCTGTTTGCTTGGAAAATTTCCGACATATTTATACTTTTTAAATATTTATAGTGATTTTGATAAACAATATCCGAGAGGAGAGACACATAACAAAAATCAATTAAGATAAGTTTCATTTATCTATTGTATAAAATTATCTAAATTTGTATAATTTTATTTTTATTTGTAAGGTTTAATTGTTTCATTTTCATGTTTAATTACAAAGAAGTTATTTACGGTACTAATGCACTCTTTATATTTAAGTGACTTTGTAGATAATATTTTTCCTACTTATGAACGATAGTCTCAAATTAAGTTTTAAATCAAAATGTATTTGAGAACAGCAATATCTCTCTCTCTCTCTCTCTTTCTCTCCAAGAGATATGACATTAAGATGTCTGCTCTTGCAGTTTCAATATAATATTCACTGTTCCAATAGAGAAATTTAATTTTATCTTCATCTATAATTGTACATGCTTAAACTTTAATAATTTTATCAAGATTATTGTAATTTAATGGTATCACCACTAATATCTCATTAGAGTAAATAAAGGTTTGAATCCTTCTCTTTAAATTCTAACGTAGTTGGCAAAACAAAATAAAACTTTAAAAACTTTATGTTTTTTAAGATCTAACTTCATTATTTCTACTAATATATAATTTGTGCCAAAATTCTTTTTTTAGAAATTTTCTCATATTATTGCTTTAATAACACTAATATGCCATGCAAATGAATGTTGTGTTGTATTAGTACCAATAAAATTCTAATATGTAAAAATATTATTGGATATTTTTCAAAAAAAAAAAAAAGGTCTAAATCCTTAAAAAAAAATGATTGCCACTAGTATCTCATTATAATGGACCGAAGTTTGAATCTCTCTTCTCTAAGTTCTAATATAGATGGCAAAAAAAAAAAAAAAAAAAAAACTTTAATAACTTTATGTTTTTTATGATCCAACTGCATTATTTCTAATAATATGTAGCTTGTGCCCAAATTTTTTATTTTGAAAATTTCTCATATTATTGCTTTAATAGTACTAACACGTTATACAAATGAATGAGTGGCACATCGTGTTAGTACCAATAAAATTTTAATATGTGAAAATATTGTTGAACATTTTTTTAAAAAAATATACTTTTACTATCATGTGTTTAAATATCAACGGTACTTACATGCTATTCATACATTCACGTAGCGTATTAGTACTATTAAATCTTTTTTCGTGTATCTTGGAAATATAAATGATTTTTTTTTTTCAATTTTCTCTCTCATTGTATGTCATCCTAAAGCAAAAAGATATAACATTCACAGTTTTACATCAAATGATTCATACAATTTTTGGTGTTTTCTTATTTTTAATATAGTGTTTCTATTCTTAATTGATTGGTTGATGTATATGTTGAGTAGATCCATTTAAATAAAATTAATAAGAAAGTTATTGATTTATGGTTCATCTTTTTTACCATTGTAAATTTTTTTAATGGATTTTTGGTAGTTTCTATACAAAGATTGCAAATGCATTTATTTATCAATAAAAAAAAATTATGATGATTAAACACGTGTATTGAATATTTTGGAACGATAATGCAAATAATAGGCTTTTGATATTTCATATTTTTTCAATATGGAGATATACCAAATTATTTAACTTCAGGTCTTTATTAATATATTATTTATAACTATTAATATTTAGGGTGCTATTATTTATCATTTTATTCATATTCTAATTTAATTTCACAAAATAAAAACCTTTTCTCTCAAATATTCATAACTTCTATTGAAAATTTTATCATAATATATAATATCCATAGTTTTTTTGTTATCATACATTTTCGATGTTAATATTAGGTCATTGGAATTTTCTTAAAAGGCCTTATCAAATTTTAGATCTTATACGTATATATAATTTTAAAAAAAAATTTATAACAAATATCATTTGGTTATTAGTATTTTCTTGAAATTTGATTGTTGTTGTTGTTACTGTTGTTGTTATTATTATGTCCTTAGATTTAATAATGTTCTATTAAATTTTAATTTCAATTAGTAAATTTCTATATAATATTTCCTTTTAGAATAGATAATTATCAATTGTTGCTTTTGATAAAGAGTTGTGCTTAAGAAAATGTATACTTTTGGCAAAGATTAAATAAACTAATGTGTCAATTTGTGAAATTACTTTGAAGAGTTAGTTTCCTATTTAACTTATTTTTTTCATTTTTTTCAACTTTTACAACTCATATCTTTTCACAAATATAAGTAACTATCTAGAGTTGTATCATTTATTACTTACAAAGGGACCTTCAAACTTTTGTGTAATATATAATTTTGAAAACATTTTCAATTCAACGTTTTCTGAAATAGTGTCTATTGGGAGACTACCATTATTCCTTTATAAATTACTTTTTATAAAAAAAAAATAGTGTATTTTATCTTTTCAATTTGACCTTTTTTAAAATAATGCCTATTTAAGGATGTCATTAATGGTTTAATTTTTAAAAAATAAACGGACACTCCGTTATAAATATGAGTCATTTAAAGAAAACTAATATTTTATTAAAGCTTTGGACTGGCAAATTTAAAAGATAAACAAACACTCGCAAATATAAACTACTTTTTTGTATTCATATATATATGTGTAAATGTAGGAGATATTTTAATGAAACGTTGAAAAAACAATTCTTTTCCCAATTCCGCACGACTTATTATGGCAACAAAAATCTTGGGGTGCAAGCATAAAAACGAGCCTTGAGTTGAAAATGACTTAAGTTACAAGTTGCCTTATTTATCCGGAACAGAAAATAGATTAATTATTTATGATGATTATTCAATTTCGTAATTAATAAAATACCGAATTCATAAGATAATAGCCTAAATTTGGCATGAACATGTAAAATAAAATGTTATCACTAATAAAAATTTTTGAAATTATATAAAAAAATATAATAAATAATAGATTGTGCCTCTTGAAAATATACCAATACAAATGATATTGAAAAAGTATTATAAGAAAATAGTAAGCAATTGTGGCTTTTAATTAAATGGCAAAGATCGAAAGTCAATGTCAAAGAGGCATTATATAAAAAGATTAATAGAGAAGAGGCACCATAATAGAAAAGGTTCCAAATCAAAATATTATAACTAGCCAATGTATGCCAATAGGCTATTTTGGGTACTCATTCCAAATTTATTAAAACCATGGGTCAATTTATTTCCCCCCATTGTCGATCCACTTCGGCTCATAGCTGACCTGTTCTCCATGCTCTCTGACGTGATGTAGAGCTTTGAGCTCCTGGCATCATGCTGCCCTCATGGCACTCATGCTAGAGTTTCCCTAGAGTTTCCCTAAAGTTCCAAGGACTAGCTTAGATAGCTCGGATGAATGGAAGAAGGGTGTCTAATGGATACACTGACATATCTACAATAATGGGTAGTTACATGCCATGTCATCCTCACAATCCCAGGATCTCGTCCAAAATAGGAAGATACACTTTTTCACTTAGGTAAAATTCGGATATATCCACTTTCTTGGTATATCTACCACCAACCACTATAATAGGAGCAAAAACCTATAAAAAAATGGTACGATCACTTACTCCAAAGTTCTTACTTTCTTGCTGCTGCATCCTCAGTGTTCAAGCTTAAGCACCACATGACAACGTCAAATAATTCTCCCACGCCCCTCGTTGTGTTTCTTTTAGACGCTTCGGTCCAATTAGGTTCAATCCCCAATTATGAAAATTCAAACGCAACACACGGTGGGTATTTTCCTTTGAATTATGAGAATATAACATCATATACCAAAATTTGCATCATTTTACATCTAGTTTTATGAAGATAACAATTTTTTTTTTTTTTTGAACATTAACATGGTAGCTTTTATAAAAAGGTGATACTAAATAGTTATAACAACAATAAGAATGGAATATAAATAATAAAAGTGTTTTATTTATGAAAAAGTATACTTCTTATTAATGTTAAAATTGGTAGGGTAATTGAGGTTAGAGGCAAACTACACAAACCACATAAGCTATCAAAAGGACGTCAAAGGAGGTTCTAGTGTCACTACTCCAATGATTAAGTTAATCTTGGTTTTGGTGAGTGTATAGAGAGATATGAAATGGGTAGGAGTGTGAGAGTGAAAATCCTTTACCCATAGTGGTTACCTAGTATTTATAGGCATGACACTCGAGTTAATTATGGAAAATAGATCATAATCTCAAGATCCTCTTTTTGACTGTAAATCTATGGAGAGGATCTTGGGCCAAATGCATCTTGGTTGTAAGCTTTCCTTATCTAGTTAAATTGTTCCTGCCAAGCCTTCTTTTGTACCAATAGGCTAGGCTTACGCATCATAGGCTTAAGAGCTTAAACTTTAAGGGATTTGGAAGGAGATAAGAGCTTAGTTGATATTAGAGGTGAGCGTAATTCGGTTCGATATGGTTTGTAACCCTAACCCCCATACACCCCTTCCCCCACCACCCCCCCCCCCTCCTTTTAAAAAAAACAATCAAACATAACCTACAATTCAGTTCATAAATTTTTCAAACCTAATTAAAATCAATTCAATATAGTTCAAACCATTTAAGTTAAATTTTTGCTAAACATTTTTATTTTCAATAACATGTTTTTCTTTCAATTAAACTTTCATATGTTTTCAATTAATTTTTTATATATTTATCATATGTAATGATACCTAGTAAAAAGTTACACAAGATCTTAATAAACTCAATTTGATTGAATGAGAATAAAAGACTATTTCAACAAATCAACAACCGGAGAAGTCAAGCTACCTATCAAGAATTAATATGAAGAAAGCAAAAGAGACACTAAAGACTGGAAAAGAAATAAGAAATACGTAAAAAGCATAAAGGTAAGATTCTTAATTTGAAAACATATAAGAAAATGATAACCTAGAAAAGAAAAATTTCTAAATGTGAAATTTCAAATGGAACTCACTCAACTTAATCTTAATAATTTACTCAAAAATAAGAAGAAGAAGAAGAAGAAGAAGAAAATATGAAAAATTTGATGAAATCCATAAAAATTGATTAAAAAAATAATAAAACAATTGTATGAAATTATATTTATTTAATCAAATGGTTCGGTTCAATTAAAAACAATTCACTTCCCTAAATCGAACTACAAATCATTTATATATAACCGAATCAAACCATGACTAAACGATTCGTTAAAAAAATCATTTTTTGGTTCAGTTTTTTATTCGATCAGTGGTTTACGGTTTTTTTGCTCAGCTTTAGTTAATATCTTCTAACACGGTCTACTAAGCTCCCAAGAGCTTGGTGTGAGGCTCTAGAGTGGTTATGTAGATGCAAGCAACTTGTCTTAGAGCTTGATAAGGTCGATCGAGCTTTAGAGAGCTTAGCCAAGGCTTTGAACAAATTGGTTTGAGGTTTTGGGCTTAATGCATGATCTAAAGAGGTTTGCCTAGGCTTGATAGCTTATGTCTGAAATAGCTTATCAATACTTCCAAGAAGCATAAGCAATTACTTTAGTTTGCAAGGAATTGTTGTTCTCGAATATTTTGTTTCCTAATTAAATTCTAAAACGAATGGTGGCTTTTGAGAAAATTAGTAATAGCTAAAAGCTAACACAAACTAGGTATTGTCAAATGGAAAAAGTAACATTGAAGAAGTACAATAAGAAAAAAGTAATATCGAAGAAGACGATAGCAAAAAGAAGTTTTTTGGTCAAGAAACATGTCCTTTTATGTAAATCACTATTTCAAAATACTCAATAATAATATGGTATTGTTCTAATTTTTATTGAAAATTTCCATAAGAAAATAAATATATTTGAAATTACGATTAAAAAAACTACCACAAATGCATCGAAAAGATTTTTTACAATGGTCAAAAACGTGAACCACGAGTCAACAACTTTCCAGTTAATTTTGCTTAAATGGATTTACTTTGTGTAATTATCAATGGAGTAATCAAAAGCACAAATAACGTAATTGAAAAAAAAAAAAAGGTGTAAGGATCATTTGACGTAAAAGTAGAGATATTACATAACTTTTTCTACATATAAAAACACTACATATAAAGATATAGAAAGAATGAAAATTAAACAAAAATCATATATATATATATATATATTTCCATGTTAAAATTAGTATAAGGATTTAGACTAATGAAATGGGGAAATTCTATAATAGAGAATTAATGGGTAGACTACATGTGAGTGAAAAGTAATGATAATAGAGTACATATGGTTAAATATAAAATTCTTGAAATTCAAGCATATATATATAAAGTCAATTTTGAAATTAAACTTACACCTAGAAACAATAAATGTTATATATACACTTGAGAAAAAAAATTAGGAAAAGAGAAAGGAGAGAGAAGTGACTGGAATAAACAAAAAAGTGAGAGAGAGAGATAGAAAGATAATGTGTCATTCTTAATTATATTTTGATTTAAAACTAAATTTGAGTGAATTAAAAAAGAAAATATTAATGCTCAACACTATCTAAATATATAAGACCGCTATTATTGTGCATTGGCTCTATATTAACAAATGTGTAAATAATCGTTATAGATAAAATGAAAAATGAACAAATCATTGCAGTAAAGAAAACATTACAAAAGGTTTATTAAAATTACAGTTTAAGAACAATCTTTGCCTTTCATTAAAACCTGTTCAGATTGTAAATGGAAGAGTTACCCAATGAAAAAGAACATTATTGAGGAAGATTTCAATTAATAATGGTGAAAAAAAAAAAAAGAGGGAGGAAATGTAAAAAGCACCCCTAAACTTTCAAAGTAAGGTTTTTGATCCCCTAAACTTTGATAAATTAACAAAACAATCCTCATAACCCTTAAACTTTATATTTGATGTGTAGACACCCACCTAAATTATGAAGTGTTTTAAGATATTTATATATCAAAATCAAAGTTTAGAAGGTGTTTATGCACTAAAATTAAAGTTTAAAAGGGTTATTAAGGTTATTTGTCAATTTATGAAAGTTTAAGGAGGCAAAAACCTCACTTTGAAAGTTCAGAAGGTTAATCCGCACCTAAGTCAAAGTTTAGGAAGGTTTTTTGCAATTTTTCAAAAAAAAAAAAAGACACAAAATGACTAATTTAGAGAGAGAGAGAGGCGAAAAGAAGGAAAAGAAGAAAAAAAGTTTGTAAAAAGAAAGTATGTAATAAGTCCATTAGTAGAAGTGTGCAAAAGTGAACTCACTTAAAAAATGAGTTATAGCTAAATTTTTTACTTGTCAAAAAGCAAACCAAATTAACTCAAGTCGTTTGGTCCAAAGTTGGTTAATTTAGGTTAGCACATTTAACTTACTTGTACATTTTGACTCGCGGACCAAAGTGTAAGTTTTATACTAATACGGACTCCTTTTCAAAAAATAATACAGAAAATGGCCCCTAATAGTACATAACACCAAAATGGAATGCACCTTTACCCTTTCAAAATTTTTGCAAAAATTCAATAAGAAGGGGACTTAAAAATACAAAGAAGGTGCATGCAATACGTATGCTTTTCACTGTCCCAATATAACCACAATAGCTACATGCCTTAGTACCAGAAACACAAAAAACACAAAATTAGAAGATTAAAGACGTATGGAAGATGGGTGGAAATACAACATTACAATATCCATCAATTTTTTTTGCTGTTAAACGTCTAAAAACAAGTAATAATCAACACTTTACAACATTTTACTTACTTTTTTAAAAAAAATTGATCATATACTACCCATATTATGGATATATGCATGAATCCTAGGTTTTGCAATTTGTTCATATTTGATGGGAATTTATTATTCAATGTGTAGATTAAGGCGATTATGTAGTTAGGAAGATAAGTTGTGTGAATTTTGTTATGAAAAATGTTAATGTATATTTTGAAATTGTATTATAATTTGCACGCTCGCATTGTGTTCGATAAAATTCATGAGAAAAGTTCGATAATGTATAGTGTAGTCTAACGAAGTGACATTATGCAATTTGTTAGGTTGTTGCTTAGTGTATGCTGTTTAAGTATTTTACCTGATTTAAATGTTTAGTTAATGGTGGCATTACTAGAGTAGAAATGGTTGATTATGTGAAAGTTATTATATATGTGGATGAAAATAATGTGATGGGTAACTCGAGGCCAAAGTATGATAAAGGGCCTATTAAGAAATTAAAAATAAGAAAGGAAGCGAATTTCTCCCACTTTTTTCGGAGAATTTGTGAAAGCACCAGAATTGACCCGAATGGGGTTGAAATCATGCATAAGCTTCTTTTCTTTCATGATACAGGAGTTGCTTATAAGTTGATGGCCATCAAAGACGATAAGGATGTTGAAAACTTCATTGAGATGGCTAAGTCTTTCAAGAAGTAAAGTATCCAAGAAGTATATATTAGGTACTATAGGGAATCGAGTTCCCGGGTCAAGCATAACATATAACATGCAAACAATCCAACTTTTTCGACACCGCCTATGCAATCTACGATGACCGGTATGGAGTGGTCAAATTTGAATGTATCAAATGAACCATACATAGTTTTGACCAACTATGGGCATGTTGATATCGTAAAGGAGCAACTTAATGAAGCACTAGGTCTAATTATCAAATACAAAGAATCTTATAATCCATATATAGAGGGAATGCACATGGACATAAATGCTAATGATGATGGATAGGGGGAGCCAACTGAAGATGATGATGGGGATGATGTTAGACTCAAAGATAACGATGATAATGATGAGGATCAAGAGGAATTTAGGACAACCCAAAGTGAGTCTAAAGTTTGTTGCCAGTAATATGTTAGTTAGGCTTCCTTGTAAGTGTAAGCCCCACAACTATTCATTCAAGGTTTCGATTGATTGAAGGATCCGATCAAGCCTAAGTTATAAGTAAAGTTAAAAATATTAGTAAAAATGATCCCATAAGTTTGAATTTAAGAAAATAAGTAATAAAATAAAAGACTATAAAAATTTCAAATTTTAAATATATAAGTCGTTATTTATAAAAAATGTATAAAATGCATTTCAATAATTAACGAATTACTAGAGATAAATTATATGTATACTAAAATTCATAAAATGACCTAAATAATATTTAGGAATATTTATTTGTACTATATATGAATTTACATGTAGGTATAAATACGCGTAATTACTTAAAATACGCGAAATGTGCTAAAATAATACTAAATAATTAAATAAAATTCATAATTAATTAAGGAAAATCAAGAAAAATAAGGAATGATCCAGAATTAGGTCGTAGCAGCTGGGAAAAATAAGAAAAAAATCAGCTAATTAAATTAGGGCAACTCAAAAGCCCAAAATTAAGGGATTTAGACAATGTCTTGTCCAATTTAATGCACAATAATTTCCCTAAAGCTCTATAAATAGCAAAAAAAATTCAGAAGCTTATTTGGACAGTTAGAAATTATAAAAAATTAGGGAGAGGTGAAAATTGAGAGAAAAATTAAGGTTAGAAAAAAAATAGGAAAAACTGTGCAATTAGGGCCTTTAAAAGAAACCCACACCAGACGAGCAGTTGAGAATGGACGGCCACCACCACTACACAGTGGTGGTAGCGCCCAAACCGGTCAACAAGGCCACGGCAGCCGGTGGTGGCCGGAGTCACCCAGATTGGTAAGTCCGATTTCTAGCCTGATTTTATGTAATTTTGTTAAAAATAGTAAATATTCTTAGAAAATTATGAATTTTGTTATTCTAGAATATTTTTGTATTTAATTTGTAAAAAAAATATTATTTTGATGAAAATATGTCTCGTGATATAGGGTCCTTAAGAAATCATGCAAAACCGAGCATGTTTCGGTTTAGAAATAAATAACCTTAGGAGTGTAGTTTTGAACTCAAAATTTTTGTGTAAACTACTTAGATGATATAAAATAGTGCTATTAAGCCCGTTTTCAAAAATTAATTTTCAAAAATTTTAGATAATTTTTAGGCCTTAAAATGAGGCATAAAATGGGTAATTTAGAATTAATAAAGTAATTAAATGGTTAATTACTGATTTAATGAATAATTATATGTTTTAGGATGTTGAAATCTGATGAAGTACGATACTTGTAGTATTTAGGGTGTTAGATATAATTATTAGGTTAATTATGTAGTAAATGAGTAATAGGAAAAAATAGTAAATTTTAAGTTAATTTTGTAGATTAGGGTAATTAGGAGTAAAATCTGATTTAGGATGAATTTAGACATTTTGAAATAATAATTGATGTTGGGAGATGGTAATTAGAGTGAAAGAAATATTAGACATATATTATATACATAATAGGTGATAATATATAATATGTAATTATTGGAAATATAATAAATAAAAAATATTAGAATAAAAATTAATATTATGATAATAATAAAAATATACAATAAAACTAATAGAAGACTTAAATTTATGTAATTATATGAAAAATGTAAAAATTTCTCACATTAGGAGTAAATTCGGTACACTAATAAGGATTTAAGTTTACCGGGTAGAATAAAATACTGCCTAGAGGTAATGATGAGATTTAGGAGATCGGGAAGTAATGTGATTAATTTCACATTATGAGTTGAAACGAATTTCTAAGGTTCGAATATAAAACAATACTTAGAAATCGAACTAGAACCTAATTTAGAAATCGATACGAAAACCGAACCCGAACTTAACCCCAAACCTAGAATAATTGTAAAAGACTTAAGACCTAGATAATTAGGTATATTAAACCCTAAACAAAACATAACAATAAGTGTTATAGGATAAAATGAACCTATAATAGTTATATGAAAAACTGAAACCACGTTTGTGTTATAGGGATAATCGACGATAGCCTGAGCAAGTCAGACCTCGAGTGAGTAAGCGAAGAGTCGAGGTAAGTTGGGATTAATACGATGCTGTATTTTGGAGGCTTAAGATTATGCTTAGTTGTGCCTGTTAGATAGTTGGATGTGTGCATGTGCTTGATTACGAGTGATGCTATGATTCTGTTGGTTGTTCTGACTTGTATTGTATGATTTGTATGAAATGAATAATCACCCTAAACTGGACCTAATCAAATATACGACTTGTAATCATAATCGAACCTGCATGATAACCCATTAGGAGAAACCTAGGATTCTCTAGTCAAATATCGACCATTTCGAAAGGGATAGCGCAGGATTGCATAATGGTCACTTCTTCATCCTTAGTCGAACTAAGTAATAGGAGAGGAGGTCGCGGCGAGGGTGAAGTCAATGATTCGAAGGTAGTCGTCGGAGGAGCGAGATCTCCATTACATAAGCTTGGGTTTGGTCATGAGCTGTTGTATTAATGGCAACCCCTTAACCTAAATTAAAGTAGGTGAAATTTCTCTAATCTCACGATGGGCCGGACAACATCGTACGATGGCATTTACTTGTATATGCATTGCACCTAATAAGTTGATTGAAAACCTTGTTGTGTTTATGGTATAGTTTTAAGTTCTCCATCCTAACTTACTGAGTTGTGGTTGCTCACATCCCTATAGATGTCGTGCAGGCGCTGGCTAAGAAGCGACAAACAACTACTCTGAAGCTAGCAACCGTTGGATCTTAGGGAATGAGGAAAAATATTGAAGAATAAACACATATTTTTAAGGTTTAAGTTTTTATTTTAGAATTATTTTTCATTTATGAATAATGTAATAACTAGGAAATATATTACAGAGAAATATTGTAAACTTTAATTGCAATAACTGAATTATAGTGTATATATATATTTCCTCACTTTCTTAGGTAAATGATTTATTTAAATTACAAACTGTTTACTTCAAAGCGGGTTAGTCATGGACGCCTTGTGTAGATCAGGTTTAAGATAGCGGTTGTAAGGCCAACTTCTATCTTAGGATGGTTTACATGGTGGGGCTGTTATGACTTTATCTTTTCGGAGCGTGACAGCAAGGCCATCCCAAGTAGGCTTCATCATCTCCTACATGTACCAATGTACACCACTAAGTATGAAGAGCTTCCACAAGTAAATGAGACAATGGACAGGATTGTTAGAGATCCTATTCCATTCTACAATAGTGAGTATGATGGTAGCGAATACATGATGTTTGAGCAAGATGTTAAGGAAATATGCAACAACATCAACACATTCAATGACTTAAGTGTAAGCATGCAGTTCAACAACAAAAAGGATCTCATAAACATAGTGAAATCACTCTACATAAGGAACCACTGCGATTTTCATGTTGACATACAAAGCTAAAGGTATACGCAGTATATTGTAAGAAGAAAGAAGAGGGTTGTAAGTAGAAGTTATGGGCATATCTAGAGAAGGTGAACAGACTTTTCAAAATCACCATTCTAGAAGGATTGCATACTTATGTGAACTCAATGATGAACTAGGATCACCTTCAAATTGACAACAACATCATGGCAAGGATCTTTATCAACAGTATATGGAATAACCCTAATGTGAAGATACTTGATCTTGCAGCAAATGTAGAAAACATGCATGGGTATATTGTAAGCAATAAGAAGGTCTTTGAAGCCAAGAAGAAGGTTGTTAAGATGGTATATAGTAATTAGGGGAAGTCGTACAATGAGCTTCTGAGCACATTGCATGCAATGTAAATAAGTAATCCAGGGACAGGAGGATTAAGGGAGGAGCAGTTTGCTGAGGTCAAGTAAGTCCCAATTTAAATGGGTTTTATGAACATTCGAGCAATGTGTGGAAGCTTTCAAATATTGCTGACCTCTAGTTTGTGTTAATGATACTTTCTTATATAGCAAGTATGCTCATAAGTTACTGGTTGCATGTAGCACAGATGGAAACAATTCCATAGTTTCGTTAACATTTATGCTTGTTGATACAAAATTGGCAAAAACATGGAGGTGGTTCCTTCAAAAACTTAAGTGCTATGTGGCTGGCCAAAAGGGGAAAACCCTTTATCTTATCTCTAATCGAGCATCTAGCATCAATTCTGCATACAAAGAACCATCGAATGGGTGACAGCCTCCTTTTACAATTTAAAGATACTACTTACAGCACATTGCAAGCAACTTCAATACAGCCTACAAAAATCAGTTGTGTAGGAAACTTATTTGGTTTACAAGTGCTCAAATATAGGAAAGGAAATTTAAAGGCTTCATAAAGCAATTGAGACCAGTTAAAGAGGACACACCCAAGTGGTTTGAGAATGTGGACTTGGATAAGTGGACACTAGTATATGATGGATATTACCGATTTGGGTATATGATATCAAACATTGTTGAGAGCTACAACTCGATTTTGAAAATGATGCGTAGATTACCTGTCATTGCATTAGTCGAAAAGATATTTTACAATTGCATGGCCTGTTGGGAGGATAGACATAGGGAAATGAGAGAGGCAATTGAAGCTGGAAAAATTTTCATCGACTATGCCTTCGAGATGTACAAAACATGAAGAGGGTGAGCCGGTACACATAGAGGAATATCATTCAGCTTTTAGAATAGCTTGTTTGAGATTTTGATTGGAAGTTAAATGACAAGGATTGGCTTGAAGGTATGAAGGAGGTCGCATATAATTGACTTCAGAGGTTGCACGTATGCGTGTCAAAAGTAATAAATATATAAGATACCTTGCTCCCATGCATGTGCAGCAACAATAAGTATGAGGGTGGATAACAAATCGACAATAGACTCATGTTATAAGTGAGCGAATCAGATAAATTGTTACCGCTCCCATTTATATCCGATTGGTGACAAGCAACACTAACCACAAGTTAGCTTCTCATATCTTCAACCGAACAACAACCTCATATGTAAAAAGGGTAAGCTTAGGCAAAAGCAATATCACATGGAAATGGATGTTAGGGAGTGAGTTGAAAAAACTAGATGTAGTACATGTGGAAAGGATGACACATAGGAGGAGATGTCCAGAGATTAATGGGGCTAGTAAATACTACATATATATAAAGGCATAATGTTACACTTTATGCATGCGTATAAACACATATACATTAGTGTGATTACTTACCATATTTATTTCTGTTTGCAAGATAGATGGAGCCCGGACCTTTTGATCTATACATACTTAGGAGGCAAGCCAACCATTGTTTACAGGCTATTTAAGAGGATAGGGTTAATAATAACATTCTCACGTGCTATTACTATTCCATATTAGCTGTATTATGTGCTTACTAAATCGCTTATGTTTACAAGAGGTTGCTTATGCACTATGAATACGGCGAAGCAAGATGTCTTTACTTAAGGATGAGCAAGATATCTTGATACGTGCTTAAGTAGAGCCTTACATACAAGAGGCCAGTTTCTGGGGAGTTGCGTAACTTTTGTAAGCTATGAAATTAGAAGTTTGGATTCGATATGTAGCAATGACCATTAGGGCAACTGGATAAAGTGTTTGATCAAATCTAAATTATACAACAAAGCTAATAATATTAGTAAAAGTAACCCAATAAGTTTGAATTTAAGAAAACTAGTAATAAAATAATTAAATATCATAATATTGAATTATAAGTATATTATCTATTATTTATTGGAAATGCGTAAAACAAATTTTGATAACTAACAAATTGATAAAAATAAATTATATGCATACTAAAAATCATAAAATAACATAAATAATATTTAAAAACATTTACTTATACTCCATATGTATTTACATATAGGTAAAAATAGTCGAAATTTTTTAATATACCAAAAATATACTAAATTAATGCTAAATAATTAAAGAAAATTACAAAAAAAAAAAATCAAAGAAAAATTAGAAAAAGTGAGGAATTGTCCAAATCAAGGTTGTGGCAAACTGGTGATTAAGAAGAAATAATTAATCAATTAAAATAAACCAACTAGAAAACCAAAAGAGAAAGGATAAGGGCTAAATATATATAATAAAAAAAACATTTAAAGAAAAATGTCAAGCAACCCTATATAAGTAGCAATGACCATTTGGAACTTATTTTGGTTTGTTAGGAATCTAAGAAAAATAGAGAGGAAATAGAAAAAGAGAGTTAGGGTTTTCTACAAAAAAAAAAAAAAAAAAAGAAATAGTGAATTTAGTGTGCAATTAGGGTTAAAAGAGTGAACCTACAACCAATTGGCCACCACTGGTGGTCGGAAATTAATTGAACATGTGAGTCTAATTTCAACCTGAATCTTGCTTAATTTATTTAAATTATCAAATTTGTTTATGAAATTTGATATTTTGAGGTTTTTATGTATATAGATCTAGGAAAAAATATTGGTTTGATAAAATTATGTCTGAAAATATATAGTATTTAAGAAATCCTGCAAACTTGAGTTTGTTTTGATTTAAATATAAATAGCTTTAATAGTATGGTTTTGAGCTCAATTTTTTTTTTTAGACTATTTAGAAGATGTAGAACAATGCTATAAAGAAATTTTTTAAAAATGAATTTTCGAAATTTTTAAATAATTTTTAAGCCTTAAAATGATGTATAAAATGGGTGATTTTTGGTTAATTTAGTAATTAAATGGATAATTACTAATTTGGTGTGTAATTAGGTGTTTTAGGATGTTAGTTTCTAATGTTGTATGATAATTGTAATATTTAGAATGTTAGATATAATTATTAGGGGTAATATGAGGTGAATATGTGTAAATTTATAATATTTGAAATTGTATTTATAATAATATAAAATATTATGATAAAATTGATAATATAATAATAATAGAAATATATAATAAATCTGATATGAAACTTAAATTTTGATGATTATATGAAAAATGTAAATTTTTCTCACACTAAAAGTAAATTCGGTAGTTAAATGAGGATTAAGATGTATTATATAGACTAGAATATTAGTTAGGGCTAAAAGCAATATTTAGGATATCCTAGTATAATGTGATTAATTTCATATTATAATTCAAAACACATTGTTAGGATTTACATATAACATCCGTAGTAAAAAACTGATCAAATCGACTTCAAAATTAGCCTAGAATAAGATGGGTAATAAGTAATATATATAATTGGAAAATTAGGTCAAATCATAATTTAAAGCTTATATGTCATAAGAATATAAATACTAAAATAGTATTTATATTATAGGACACATGGAAACAAGTTGACCTACAACAAGTTAAGTGTGCAAACTGAAAATTTCAGGTAACTTAGGTTCAGTACATCGTTGTATTTTATAGTACTATTTTAAAGTACTTAGAGGCTTAGGATTGTATGTAATTGTGTTTGTAGATAGTTATATGTGCATGTGTTTATATGTATCTGAATTCGTGCTGAAAATTTATGTTGTGTTTTGGTGATTGTTGTAAATTATGTGGTGTGAGATTATTAGATCATCCTAAACTGAACTTAATTATAACCGACCTGAATACCTCAATTAGACATGTATTGCAACCTTTTAGGAGACAATTAGGATTCTCCAACCAAATACCGATACCTTCAAATAAGATATCGCTGGATAGCATAATGGTCTTTTCTTCATCCTTAGCCAAACTAAGTGACAAAAGAGGAGGTCATAGTAAGGATGAGGGCAATGGTTTGAAGGATAGTCATCAAGGGAGCAGTGTCTCTATTATACAAACTTAGGTTTGGTTATAATTTGTTGTATAAATATGAAAACTCCTCAACCTGGATTAAAGCAGGTAAAATTACTCTGATATCACAACAGACTAAAACACGTTGTGTAATGGCATTTGCATGTTGTATTACATATAATTAATTGTTGAAAACCTTGTTTGTATTTATTATCCACTCTTATGTCTCCATCTTAACTTACTAAGTTATTGGTTACTCATGCTTCTATAGATTTTCTTGCAAGTATTGACTGATGTGCCACGATATAATTATTCTAAGGTCAATTTCTTTTTAAAGTGCTATAGGGGAGTGAGAATCAACTGGCTGTACAATCGAATCATTCAATGTCTTGTTAGTACTCTTAAGTTTATATACTGGTATTATAATATGTTACTTATCAAACTACCATAGCATGTGTAATTTCTTAGGATTATAAAATAATATAAATATAATTATGCACATATGACTTAAAGTTTCTGGTTTTTTATGTAAATTTTAGCATTAATTTTAATTGAGCTGTTTACTTCTGTTACGCTTTGAAGCAGTAGAGTTATAATAGTCCCGCCATACAAACCATTATAAGATAAAAGTTAACCTTACAACACTATCCTAAACCTAATCTACACAAGGCATCCACGACTAACCTGTTTTGAAGTAAACAATTAGTAATTTAAATAAATCATTTACCTAAGAAAGTAAGAAAATATATATATACACTAGAATTCAGTTATTACAATTAACGTTTATAGCATTTCATCGTAATCTATTTCCTAGTTAATACATTATTCAGAAATAAAAAATTCTAAAATAAGAGCTTAGACCGTAAAAATATATGTCTATTCTTTAAATGTTTTTCTTTACTCCTCAAGATCCAGCAGTTGCTAACTTTAAAGTAGTTATAAGCCGCTTCTTAGTTAGTACCTGCAATGACATCTATAAGGATGTGAGCTACCATAGCTTAGTAAGTTAAGACGGAGACTTAAAACTATACCACAAACGCAAACAAAGTTATCAACCAAATTATTAGATACAATGCATGCTCAACCAAATGCCATCGCATGATGTTGTTCGGCCCATTGTGAGATTAGAGAAATTACTCTCCCTCTAATCCGGGTTGAGGAGTTGTCGTTAATACAACAGCTCACTACCAAACTCAGGGTTGTACAATGGAGACATCACTCCTCTCGCGACTACTTTCGAATCATTGACTTCACCCTTGCTACGACCTCCTCACCTATTACTTAGTTCAATTAAAGATAATGAATGGACCAATTATGCTATCCAATGTTGTCCCTGTCGAAGGGATAGGTATTTGGTTGGAGAATCTTAGGTTTCCCCTAATGAGTTGTTATGCAGGTTCGATTTATGGTTACAAGTCATATATTTGTTAAGTCCAGTTTAGGGTAATCAATCATTTCATATAATACAAGCCAGAACAATAATAAAATCATAGCATTACTCATAATCAAGCGCATGCACACGGCCAACTATCTAACAAGTACAACCAAGTATAATCTCAAGTCTCCAAAATACAACAACATATTAATCCTAACTTACCTCGATGCCTCGCTTGCTCACTCGAGGTAGGACTCGTTCAGTCCATCACCAATGATCCCTATAACACTAACGTTGTCTCAATTTTTATATAATTGTTATAGGTTTGTTTTATCTTATAACACTTATTGTTATACTTGGTTTAGGGTTTAATATGTCGAATTATCTAGATTCTCAAATCTTTTACAATTATTCTCGATTTGGGGTTAAGTTCCGATTCAGTTTCCGCATCAATTTCTAAATTAGGTTTTAGTTCAGTCTCTAAATACAGTTTTATACACGAATGCTAGAAACTTATTTCAACCCATGATGCGAAATTAATCACACTATTTTTTGGTATACTAAATACCATAATTACCCTTAATCAATATTTTATTCTACCCGGTACAATTAAATCCTTATTAGTATACTGAATTTACTCTAATGTAATAAATTTTTACATTTTTCATATAATTACCTAAATTTAAGTTTTATATCAGATTTATTATATATTCCTATTATTTATATAATATCAATTTTTATTCTAATATCTTCTATTTATTATATTTTCAATAATTACATATTATGTATTATCACATATTATGTACATAATACACATCTAATATTTCTATTACTCTAATTACTATCTTCCAGCATCAATTAACATTTCAAAATGTCTAAATTCATTCCAAATTAGATTTTACACTTAATTACCCTAATTTACAAAATTAACTTAAAATTTACTATTTTTCCATATTACTTATTTACTATATAATTATCATAAGAATTACATTTAATACCTTAAATGCTACAAGTATCATACTTCATTAGATTTCAATACCCTAAAACATATAATTATGTACTAAATAAGTAATTATCTATTTAATTACTTAATTAACCCATTTTATACCTGATTTTAAGGCTTAAAAATTATCTAAAATTTTCAAAATTTCATTTTTGAAAAAGGGCTTTATGGTACTATTTTATATCATCTAAGTAGTCTACATAAAAATTTTGAGTCTAAAACTACATTCTTAAACCTATTTATTTCTAATTCAAAACATATTCGGTTTTACATGATTTATTAAGGAAAGTATATTTCTAGACATAAATCCATCAAAATTAAAATTTTCCCTAAATCTATATACTAAAATATTTTAGAATAACAAATTTCATAATTTTCTGATAATATTTAATATTTTTACAAAATTACACAAAATCAGGTTGAAAATTGAACTAACCTGAACTGGTGGCTCTGGTTGCCATGACGTTGTCGGTAAGTCTGGGCGCTACCACCACCGTGTGGTGGTAGTGGTGGTGGTGGTCATCCACTTGCAAGTGCTCGTCAAGTCTAGGTTTTCTTTAAAAGCTCTAATTGTATAATTTTTTTTGTAATTTTTTGTAAAACACTAATTTCCTCTCAATTTTGCCTCTTTCTAATTTTCTACAATTCTAGACATCCAAAATGAGCTTCTAAAAAATTTAGGGTATTTATAGAGGTCTTGGGGAATTATTATGTATTAATTTGATTAGACAATTGCTTTATTTTCTTTTAATTTGCTTTTTTTATTGTTCTAATTTAATTAACTGAATTTTTTCTTCTTTTCCCTAGCTGCCACAACCCAAATCTAGATCATTCCTTGTTTTTTCTAATTTTTCGTTATTTTTCATTAATTAATTATGAATTTTCTTTAATTATCTAACATTATTTTAGCACATTTCGCGTATTTTAAATAATTACACATATTTCTATTTACATATAAATTCATATATAGTATAAATAAATATTCCTAAATATTATTTAGGTTATTTTATGATTTTTAGTATGCATATAATTTATTTCTAGTGATTCGTTAATTATCGGAATATATTTTATGCATTTTCGATAAATAACAAGTAATATACTTAAATTTTGAAAATTTTACATTATTTTATTTTATTTTATAACTTATTTTCTTAAATTCAAACTTACGGGATCGCTTTTACTAATATTTCTAACTTTATTTGATAATTTAGGCTCAATGAGATCCTTTAACCGATTGTCCTAAATTCTATAAGCCAAATTTTGAGTAGTTGATTGTGGGTCTTACAACTTCAAAGCGAGGAGTTATAGGTGCCTTATGTAAATCACATCTACAATAATGATTATAAGGTTAATTACTATTATAGGTTAGTTTATATTATAGGACTGTTACGATTCTATAGCTTTGAGGCATATCAACTTTCATTCATCATGATGGATTGACACTTAATTACGACCTTGGTGGAGAGATGGAGGTTAGAGACATACACCTTTCACCTATACATTGGGAAGGCTACCATCACATTGTAAGATGTAGAGGTTTAGTTTAGGCTTCTAGTAGAGGGGCTTACTATGGGGGATAGAATAGAACCAAATGATGATCAGAGTTAAGCTGATGTAGGTGAGAGGTTGATGGGAGTTAGGCCTGCTAGGATGAGGGGAGCTCATATATCACTCACATGGCTACAAGAGCACTTTTAGATACTTTCCTGCGATACGAATAACAAGACAATACGACAGTATGTGCGTGCTTACATCTTTAGTTTGATGAGGGGATTTATGTTAGTTGATAAATCCTCCAGCTTGATACACTTCATGTTTCTACTATTATTGGAGGACTTCTCCGTTGTTGGGTTGTTCAATTGGAGGTCCACATGCTAGGCTTGGTTGTATAGATAGTTGTGCTTTGTCACTTCTTTAGACACACATGAGATGGGTAGGGTTGCAATTCTTTTACAAGTATGGGCTTGGGATAGGTTCCCATACATCGTCCCTCTCAATCGATACAGTTTCTTGTTCAACAAAGAGAAGCCATTAGTGGCTAGATAGAGGGTCATACAAGATATTACTTAGCATCCCATGCAAGTTAAGGATGCGTACCACACAATGTTTGACCTACAAACGATGCAACAAGTACGATATGGTAACTCTTTTTTTATTTGCTTATATTGTCACACTTAACTATCAATGCTCATTAACACTTTTTTTCTTTTTTTCGCTACATGGTTTGAGAGTCATACTTAGAGGAGTTGTTGTATTTGTTACCCGATTTCTGCAAGGCTAGCCGATGATGCGGACCATGACCAAGAATAGACAAGGCCAGTCGCTAAATGGGTCCAAGCTTGTAGAAAGCTCGAAAGAAAGTGATAGGGAATGTGCAAAAGGATAAATGCGAATGAAGAGTAAGTAAAAACTCACGAACAGTTCTAGAGGATACAACGTACCAATGGAACTTTCAAGGACTCATGATACAATTCGATATGATACACGAATTAGCCCAGTGAGATTACTCGCCACCTAGCTTTGCTCAAGGGTTAGGATAAGAGTAATGCTAAGAGTAAACAAGTAGTGTTTACGCAAGGAAGGAAATACTCAAAGTGCATTAATGAAGATTTTGATGTGATGATTACAACTATAAATACAAGAAGTATTTATACTCATAAGTTAGGGTAACTTACCCAAAAGGGAATAGTCAGAAAAGAGTATTTCCGAAGGAAGTAATGTACAAGATACAATGGGGTAAAAATGAATATTAAAAAAAACAAGCATTAATCTAATAGATTCTACACATGATTCTATATACGTAACGTTACTGTATTAGCGATGCCGTTAAAAGATACAGAAAAAAAGTATGGTCAATTTACTTGTCTGAATTGGGGTAGCATAGTCAGTCCAGGCTCTCTTTCTCTCGTCATCTTAGTTAAGGTGATGCCGGGTAAGTGATTGGTCAGGCATGAGTGAGAATGAGGGTTACTTGCTATCTCGATTGTCCACTTCTCGGTATACTATCTATGAGAAATAGGCAATCATCCGACTCGGCATGAAGAATGGGTTAGTTAAGATATACGCGGTCTTAGTAGGAGTTGGTTAGAGTAGAAGAATACATCTTACAAGGCCTTCCAGCCTTTAAGCTTAACTGCGGGTCAAAGGCCTAGTAGCCTAATTCTTATCATTCCCTTTGGGTTGATTTAGATTTGGGATCAAATCCGAATAGTCTTTGATCAACTCTCCGTCAAGTTGATATAGATTGAGGTCGACGATGTTGAAGGTGTTAAAAACTCCATAGTTCTCAAGCAGCTCCAATCTGTAGGTGTTATCATTAATCTTTTAGAGGATTCTAAATGGTCCTTTAGCTCTGGCAAATAATTTGTTCCTCCTTTCGCTCAAAAACCGTTTCTTGCTGAGGTATAGTCATACCAAGTCTCCCTATTGGTTTTCTCTTTTAGCAGCTTGGTCGATGTGCTGAGTGACTTTATCATAGATGTACAGAAGGAACTGTGCTCTAGCTCTTATCTCTGGGTTTTCTTATGCAGGCACAGGTTTAGGGGTGTGATCGAGGGGTAACTCAGGATTGAAACCGTAGACAACCTCAAAGGGGGTTTTCTTAGTGATATCATGCACTGTTCAGTTGTAAGCAAATTTGACCACTGGCAAGCAAACATCCTAATTGGCCAAGTTTTTGCCTATTGTAACTTGGAGCAGTGATCCCAAAGTATGATTAACTATCTCTATTTAGCCATCAATCTAGGAGTGATAGGAAGTACTTAATAGTAGTTCAGTCGTCATCTGATGTCATAAGGTTCTCTAAAAATGGCTTAAGAACTTCGGGTCTCTATCGGAGACTATACTTCTCAGCACACCATGTAACCGTACAATCTCCTATAAAAAAAAAAGAGAAGCAATAGCTGAAGCATTGTTAATTTTGGCACAAGGCACAAAGTGCGCCATCTTGCTAAACTAATCTACTACAACCATAACAAAATCCTTGCCTCGGGCAGTTCATGATAATTCAAGGACAAAGTCTATGCTCAACTTAGTCCATGATTTCACCGAAGCAGGTAAAGACATTGCTTTCCCCTTTTTAGCTTAACACTTAACCCTTTTGCACACAGCATAACTTGTAACAATTCAATGCACATCCCGCCTCATCTTAGGCTAAAAAAATCAACCACTCAACAACTCATTTGTCTTTTTCTCTCCAAAATATTTGGACAGTCCTCTACTGCAGGCTTCCCTAATCAACAACTCCTTCAGGGAACAAGTCAGCATACATAATTTTCTACCTCGGAACAAGTAGCCATCCTTTACATAATACTTGTCTACTGTTCTTCCATCGACGCATTATGTAACCGTGGGTCCAAAGTGTGGATCCTCATAATATTGTTCTTTGATACTTAGAAATCTGAGCAATTTAGTCTGCAGTTCATTTAGAAGCATATGTTTTCTTGAAAGAGCATTTGCAACTACATTACTCTTTCTTTGTTTATACTTTATTACAAAATTGAATCTCTCAAGGAATTCAACCTATCTCGCATGCCGCTTTGATAACTTAGTCTAACTTTGTAGGTACCTTAGCAACTCATGGTTAGTATAGATGACAAACTCTCTCGACAGTAAATAGTGCTACTATACTTGTAATGCTCAGATTATCATCAAGAGTTCCTTATCATATACAAAGTAATTTAACCGAGTTCCTCTGAGCTTTTTACTGTAAAAGGCAATTAGTCGGCCTTTCTACATTATGACAGTGCCTATTCCAATGCCTGATGTATCATACTTCAACTCAAATATTTTCTCGAAGTTAGGTAAAACTAACACCAGGGCGAAGATCAATCTTTCTTTAATCTTAGCAAAGCTCCTCTCCTCCCTTTCTCCCCATCGAAAGTCGGTGTTCTTCTTTGTTAGCTCAATAAGTGGTGCAATGAGGGTACTAAAATTCTTAATAAATCTTCTGTAGAATGAAGCTAATCTATAAAAACTTCTCACATCAGCACAAGTAGTAAGAGTCGGCCACTTGACAATTGCTCGGATCTTCTCGTCATGCACTCATAAGCCTCCTCTACTGACTACATAGCCCAAGAATACCACTTCCTCTTGGCAAAAGTAACACTTCTTGAGATTAATAAATAATCTCTTAATACAAAGGACATCCAAAATAGCTTGGAGATGTTTATAGTGACTAGACATGTTGGCACTATAGACTAGGATGTTGTCAAAGTACACCACGATACACTTCCCTATCAGGTGTCTTAACACATGATTCATCAATCTCATGAAAGTGCTCTAGGCATTCGAAAAGCTAAACGACATGACCATCCATTCATATAATCCATGTCAAGTCTTGAATGTAATTTTCCACCCGTCTCCTAACCTCATGCGGATTTGGTGGTAACCAGACTTAAGATCAATTTTGCTGAAAACCTTGGCTCTCCTCATCTCATCTAGCATGTCCTTAAATCGCAGGATAGGATACCTATTCTTGATTGAGATCTTGTTCATGGCTCGATTATCAACACACATTTACCAGGTTCCATCCTTTTTCGATACTAGAAGTGCCGGTACAACACAAAGGTTGAAACTTTCCTTGACATAACCTTTCTCCAGTAGTTCATTGACTTGTCGTTGGAGTTCAGAAGCTTGTTCAAGAGTCATTCGGTAGGCAAGCTTATTCGGTAAGGCGACATCGGGTATTAAGTCAATGCAATATTCTATACCTCGCAGTGAGGGCAACCCTTCAAGTAACTCTTCTAGGAATAGATCGGTGTATTCGTCTAGTATTGCTCTCACTTCTTAGGGTAGTTAACCTTGTTCCCTCATCTTTAGCAGGCGCCTGACCAACATTAAGGTCGGTTCGTCAGCATTGATGGCTTCTTGGAGTTCAGCTTTACTCATCACCAGAGCCTTTTTCAATCCACGAGTAAGTTTATTTTGCAATTTGTTAACTTCTCTCAACGGCATCGGGTTCAATGTAGTCTTTCGGCCATCCTTGTCGAATATATACGTATTCTTATACTCGTCATGGATAACCATCCTATCAAATAGCCATGGTCGACTAAGCAGCACATGTGAAGCACACATGGGCAACACATCACATAGAATCTCATCGCAGTAATGTTCGATGGTAATCGGTAGTAGTACTCGCCAAGTGGCATGTAGTGCTCGCCAAGTGACATATAGTACTCCCTTCTCACTTAGCCAATGCAGCTTGTATGGCCTCGAGTGTGCGATAGTCAGCAATTTCAACCTTGTAACCAAATTAGCCAATCTTACATTAGTACAACTTTTACTGTCAATGATTAGTGCACTCACCTGATTGTTCGCTCTACAAGTGGTATGAAACAAATTGTCCTTTTATTCCTCCTCTTGTGAGGGTTCGATGTTCATTACACATCAGAAAACCAAGGCCAACTAAATTAAGTCTTTAGCGAACACATCCTCTTCAATCAGTTCTTTCTCAACATCTTCTTTCTTGGTAATGATCTCCTTCTAAGGTTTCTCATTTGTACTATCTACCTCTAACTTTGGGATGTCTCTCTTAATCACCATAGTTCTTCGGTTCAAACACTAAGCGCCATATGTCCAAACCTTTAGCATTTGGAGCACTCGATCTGGCTTATCTTCCTAGTTGATCTTTGCCCCTTCTCATAAGTTTAGGTTGGCACTTTACCGTCAAGTTAGCCTTTCTGATCAACTTGGACATCTACCTTTTGGCTCGATTCAGTACTCGACTAAACTCAGTGACTCACTTGTCTAGGTCAGCTAGTCAACATCTTGGTAGGAACTCAGCTCCTTCTTTGCTTCTTTACTCACCGAGCTATTTCGATGGCCTCATCCATTATGGTAAATCATTAAAGTTTAGCAATGTCTCAAATGTCACCTCTCAACCCAATAATGAATCTTAAGACTATTCGAGCTAGTATTCCTCCACTTCGCAATGGATCATAAACATTTGAAATTCTTGAACATACTCGTCAACAGTCCGACCTCCTTGTCTCAGTTCCTAAAGCCAAGTGAAAGTGTCCTGTAGATAAGTATCTGGCACAAACTTATTCCTCAGTATTCTCTTCATCTCAGGCCATGTTTTAATCTCTCAGCATCTCTCTCGCCTCCTCATAGCCTAAAAATTCCTCCACCACATGGCAACATGCCTAGAGAATTCAATAGCAATAGTTCCTACCTTCTCATAATCCCCGTATTGATAATAGTCAAAAACACACTCTACTTTGTCTTCCTATTCTAGATTTTCATCAGCATTCCCAAATCCATTGAATCTCGAAATCCATATCTTCACATGGTTAAATGATCTAGGGGCTTTAGCTCGCTCTTCTTCAAAATACTCTTCCTTGTCCCCTTCATCTAGTTCCCTCAGATCTATCCTTTGTCTTACTCGTCTGCCTACTTCTCCACCTCAAACTTGTTGAGCTAGGTTCTGACCTTTAACAGGTTGAGCAGATTGTGGGGTGTTTTGCACAGCCTCAGTTGGTTGGTAAATTAACGAATGAATGGCTCGAGTCAGATCTACCAAGAGGTTAGTCACCTCATCAAGTCTTTCGTCAGTGCTCCTAAGGGTTCTTTAAGACTGTCGTCTATGGTGGACAACTCCATTATTGTCATCACCAACACTAACGTTTATACCCGGGTCAGTCATTTTCTTTATTAATTCAAAGCTTAAATAAACACTTCCATAAACACGTAAATCAATAGATAGCAAACACAACAATTAAGATGAACATAGTAACTTGCTGCATTTTACATACGTTAAATAGAACTTCAACAACCAATTACAACTCAAACAAAACCTCTGCTTTGATATCAAGATGATATGGACCGTGACCAAGAACAGACAAAGTTGATTGTTGGATGGGTCCAAGTTTGCAAAAAGCTTAAAAGGAAGTGATGGGGAATATGCGAAAGGATAAATGCAAATGAAGAGTAAGCAAAAACTCATGAACAACTCCAAAGAATACGATATACCAATACAACTTCTGAGGACTAACGGTACAATTCGATATGAATTACGAATCATTCTGATGAGGTTACTTGCCATCTAACCTTACTTTAGGGTTAGGATAAGAGTGATGCCAAAAGTAAATAAATAGTATTTACACAAAAAAGGGAAATACCCAAAGTATATTAATGATGATCTTTATGTTATAATTACGGCTACAAATACAAAGGGTATTTTTATCCATAAGTTAGGGTAACTTGTCTAAAAGAGAAAAAGACGGAAAAAGATGGAAAAAGGGTATTTCCTAAGAAAGTAATATATAAGATACAAAAGAGTAAAAATGAATATTCAAGAAAAACAATTATTAGTCTAACAGATTCTACACATGATTCATTATACATAGCGTTGCCATATTAGCGATGTCGTTAGAAGATGCGAATGAAAAGTATGGTGAGTTTGCTTGTGCAAATTGGGGTGGCTTAGTTAGTCCGGGCTCTCTTTCTCTCATCATCCCAACAAAAGTGATGCCGGGTAAGTGATTGGCTAGTCATGAGTGAGAATGAAGGTCAGTTGCTATCTCAGTTGTCCGCTTCTTAGCATACTATCTGTGAGAGATAGGCAGTCATCTAGCTCAACATAAAGAACAGATCAATTAGGATATACTTAGCCTTAGCAGGAGTTAGTTGGAGCAGAAGAATACGTCTTACTAAACCTTCCAATCCTTAGGCTCGACTGCGGATCAAAGGCCCAGTAGCTTGATTCCTATCAAAGCGACACATTTGGACGGCTTAAGTGCCACTCATATACTTTCACATCATTGAGTGACGTTTCTCCGATTGTATTGTTTAGCAATTCAGTGGTTAGCAGTACTAACTACAAGGACATGGATACCTTCAAGTAACTCCATCAGTTGGAACTCTATGGTAGGACTAACATGGACTAAATCAACACCCATACGGCATATATCTAAGCTTGGGGAGAGAGACATGGTTTCTTGGTACATATCCAAGGTCTTAGTGGAGTTGACCCTAGCTACTGGTCATAGTACCGGTAGATCACCGACCATTACATCTATACCATGGAACTGTCATTGGTCATCCAGTAAATGCATATACAATCGTCTCATGGTTTTTATTCTTATACATATCTTATATTATCTATATTGACAGTTTCCTGTCTATTTATTTTAAGTAGACTCGCTTAGGGATATGTGGTTGGCATCAAACTATCCAGTCATACTCGGTGTTGTAGATGGAGCACTGCAGTTCATCAAGTAGCACAATAGCCTCATCCTCTATCTACAACATAAGGGAAAGCAGCAACCATACCCTGGCAACTACGATGGGGAATAGGGAGCACCTATAGCAGAGGACATGCTGACTCCTCACATACTACATAAAGGAAGAGCTAGAGTTTAGGGAGGCAGGGCTCAATCGGGGCATGGTTAAGGTGACCACGACGAGGATGTGCCATCACATGAATGACATTTGTGGACCTTGGACACATGAGCACCACATACGATACATGCCCTAAATCTGGAGTTACTTCCAACTCGGGAGTCGGATCTAGCTCTTATATGACTCTTGAATTCCAACATCAGCTAGAGCTCATCACTTCTCTAACCCCTCAGAAGTGGTGTTCGAGCTATTCACAATCTTCCATGGGTGAAGGCGTCACTCAACTAGAATCGACTCCTCTTTCTAACCTAGTGCCTCCCTATGATTTTGAGGAGACATCGCCACAGCCTATGTAATCACCAGACAGTTGAAGGCATTCCCTTCTATCTCGGATTGTCAGAACCTTCACCCAACATAGGTTAGAATAGATAGACATTGTATTAATCATACATGATTTTATTGATATAAACAAAGGACATGTTATGTACATATACTTCTATTTGAATCTAAGTTCAGCTTTTGTCAAATGTTACAATGTCTTTTAGGCTTTTAATGTCAATGCATTACATTCTGAATTATTTCTAACTTTAATCATCTCTTATGCAAAGTGGATGTATTATTTGTATGCTGAGTTTTGTTCTTATGCCTTTCAGCATCTAGAGGTATTGGAGAGTTTGATAATTTGTATCTTATGTTTGTAAATGTAGGAAACAATGTATCTTGAGTTAATTTAGTCATTTTGTTTGAAATCTGCAAGTGGAAACAAAAGAAATAGCATGTATTGCATGCGCTTTCAATACATGTCAAAACATACTGAAGGCGCATACAATACGTGCACCTTCAATACATATGCAATGTATAGAAGGAGCGCGTGCTACATGAGTCTTTAATACATATGGAATGTTTAGAAGGCACACATACTACATACATTTTTAATACATTTGGAGATGCACTACATATGTCTTCTTTTGCTCCAAAAGTGTCACCTTTGATGTGAAAAATGATTTTGGGTAAGGGAGGTGTCCTTCAATTTGGTATTATTTATTATTAAGGGCTTTTTTTCGTATTATTTTTCTAAAAAGGGCCAATATTTATATAAAACTCACCAAAATGAATTAGGTTGAGTTAATCCATTTAACTCACTTACATACCTCTATCAAGGAGTTATACTCGTTTGGGAAAACTGAATAGTTATTACAATACAAAGGCTTTTGAAATTATATATCATAAATAGATTGATAAATGTATTTTATTTACCACTTATTCATGACACTTCCATTATTAGCAAACACTAAAATTAAGATGCAATAAAAAGGAAATTTATCAACAAGACGGAAGCCTTAGAAATTAAATTTAGAAATTCTCTTTCTTTTTTTTAAAGAAAATAGATTTCATTAAACTTCAACATTAGTACAAACAAAAGATAAACTAGCCAGGAAACTCATGGTTTGAGTTCTCCATGCAAAGTAGATCATGGCTACAAAAATTGCCATTGAGGTCTTCGGATAAAGAGGCGGTGGAGTCGCATCAAACAAATATCTCTCCTCTTTGCAGCCCTTCCTTTGCAAGAAGATCAGCCACCCTATTTTCATCAGAGCAAATCCTGCAAAAATTAACATTCAAGCAAATAACACATAAGGGCAAGAATCATTGTCTAGATGATCCTTCTTTGTCCACTCAATTACGGATATAGAATCAGATTCTACGAGATTATTATCTAGATTACTTGCTCTAGGGAACTTCAAGCCGTAAACTATATAGACCATAGGTCTGCTTCTAAAGGAATAGTTCCTACCTATGCAACCCAATGTATAAACTAGGTGTTTTTGTTAAATAAGATGAAACAATATCTTTACAATGTCTTTTTATTCAATTGACGCAGGCATATCCTTTGATGCTATGCGGAACATAAAATCATTTGCTTTTAACACTTTTTTTGTCCTTTTTTTTAATTTAATTAATGGTAATCTTAGATATAATTTGGAAAGCCTTTACCGTTTATAACTTTTGATTAGTACTAGCAGTACCTTTTGGCGATGCATAGTTTATCATTTAGTTATTCAAATCTTTTTATAACTAGAATTATTTTCTTTTGATTAAGTATAAACAATATATGTCATTTATGCTAAAAAGAAAAAAACAAAAAACAAAAGATAAATTGTTAGTGATGAAGGTTTGTAATGTTTATATGATTTGATAAGAAATGGCACGACCTTAGCATGTAAAGTTGCTTTCCCAATTTTTATAATATAAAGAATTATAATTTTTTGAAATATTATAACATTTTATTTCATATATATATATATATATATGAAAAGATCATTAAGAATATATAAAATCAACATATAATGTGCATTAAAAAATAACAAACATATATTATATATATTATTAAAACGTTAAATATTATACATATATATATTTTTTTTAATTACAAATCCGTTTGTGCAATGGCTTTACACTAGTTCTTTAATATTGGTAAAACCTCATTGAAAACGGCACGCGGTTACCACTCACTGCGTTCTCATGGAAGGACGGAACCTATATAATAATCCCCGCTATACCTCTTCGTCTCCGTCGTAGTCATAAATCCGCAGCCATTCATAATATTCATATATATACAAGCAGACACAGACGAAGAGAGAGAGAGAAGAAGAAGAAGAAGAAGAAAATGGTGCAGCCAAAAGAACACCCGAATTTAATCCTACCAAAACGCATTATCCTAGTCCGACACGGCGAGTCTGAAGGCAACCTTTTCCCGAAAGCCTACACCACTATCCCCGACCACAAAATCCCGCTAACCCCCGCCGGAATATCCCAAGCCCGTGATGCTGGGTCCCGAATCCACTCCCTGATCTCCTCTTCCTCTACTGGCCCAGACTGGCGCGTTTACTTCTACGTGTCCCCTTACGAACGGACGAGATCGACCTTACGTGAAATCGGACGGTCATTCAGCAGGAAGAGAGTGATAGGTGTCAGAGAAGAGTGTAGGGTTAGGGAACAAGATTTTGGGAATTTTCAGGTGGAGGAAAGGATGAAACTGATTAAGGAGACGAGGGAGAGGTTTGGGAGATTCTTTTATAGGTTTCCTGAAGGTGAATCTGCTGCTGATGTTTTCGATCGCGTGTCCAGTAAGTTTGTCTTTATCCTCATCTTTTTTTTTTTTTTTTTTTCTTTCCTTTCAATATAGTGTCTGTTAATTAATTATATGACTGAGATGGGAATGAGATTCTTCGTATGAGTTTATGTTTTCCTGTTTGTCAGCACTCCAACATTATTTTCGCGGAAAATGACAATGGTGCTCGAGGAAACCTTTAATATTATATCTGCCGTTCTTTTCCTTTTTTTTTTTTTTTTTTTTTTTGTTTGTCGAAATGTATAGTAAAGATGAAACCTTTTGTCTCATTTTTGCGGAAAATGGGTTGCTTTACTTCTAATGTGGATAACACTTTCATAGGAGCTAGCTTATCCTCTGTCAGAAACTTGGATCTAATCATTTCCAAGGTACCAGACTTTTCTGGAATGAGAATTATATACGGATCTCAATTAGCTAGCGGTGACTTCCTTCTCCTTTGTTACATCTATTCATGAGACAAAAAGTAAAATTAGGTTTTGCTTGCACTCAGTGCAAACAGCATTCAGGCAGGATTTTAGTGAACTCTCGGAAGCCAGTAACATACTGATTTTGAAAATACATAAGAAATGTCATAATACATAGATTTATGCAGTTGTTTGTTTTCTACTCTGAAAATGTTTAGGTTGTCCATAAAAGGACAACACAATCTTGCTGATTTTAATTAGGAGACAAGTTACTTTATTTGGACAAAATCTCCGTGATTCCAAATGGTATTCCTTTATATATCCCTGCAAATTACATGTTACCACGAATATTTGTTCCAAGAACCACTTTTCACTTCTTTCTTCGTCCATGGCTATACGTGATAGATAGGAACATTGGACACCATTGGGGACAGATTTTATTTGCTTTACCTAATCTCGTCTGTTTATGTTGTCCTGCAGTCAAGATACAATCCCTTCATATTGTCCATCCAGCGAGAGTCTGGATTTTATGTCAGGCAGAGGCTTTCTTATTCCTTTGTCAATTTTTGTGCTTGGAAAGGAAAATGTATCAAATGGACCATGTTTTCTGCAGGTTTTCTAGAGTCACTGTGGAGGGACATAGATATGAACAGGCTCCATCATGATCCTTCAAATGATCTCAATCTCATTATCGTATCTCATGGTTTGACCTTGCGGGTTTTCCTGATGAAATGGTTCAAGTGGACAGTTGAGCAATTCGAGCTTCTGAACAATCAAGGGAACTGTGAGTTCCGTGTGATGCAGTTAGGAACTGGAGGAGAATATAGCTTAGCGATTCACCACACAGAAGACGAGCTCCAAGAATGGGGACTTTCACCAGAAATGATAGAGGACCAGAAGTGGCGAGCTCATGCCACCAGGGGTGAATGGAATGAAAATTGCCCCTGGTATCTTGATGCCTTCTTTGACCATTTAGCTGATTCAGATGATAGTGATGACGGTACAAGTGCATAGGCTGCAAGCAGAGGGAATCGAAAATTCTTTAGCTTTCACGTGTGGTTCTTTTGGATACAATATTGATCTGTATTTGATTGATTTTTTCTGTACATAAGTTAATATGGAATCCAAAATAAATGATTTCTACGGGCCTGTTTGCTAGTAGAGGGTGTATCAAGTTTAACTTTGCTATTTATTACTAGTGCTTTTTTGATAATGGGTGCTAATCGGCACCACCATTCATCAAAACTCGTAGCATGTTGGTGGTATGTCAGTGTTACCACCATTACACTTTTTTCATTTATATATATACCCATCAACTATTGTGCCTATTAAGTATCACTCAAGTCTATACTGCAGAGCACTTAATCTTAGCCAGACGCACTTCCTATACGTGATTGCAGATTTAAATATACAATGATCATACAAGTAAATTGCTGATGTAAAGTGTGTGCTACGACAGGCAAAACCTAAGAGCTGCGAGCCTGCAAGCAACTCTGGTCTGCCGCAAATAGGAATCATAGACAGGAAGGATCCACAAGAATGATTTCCTTTTATTTTAACTTCCACGAAAATAGTATCTATACATTGCCAGGTAAGTTGTTTCATTGGCATGTTGAAAAACAATCCAGAAAAGCTCTGCAAGCACAAACAATAAAGGTCTTGGGGGCACACAATTAAGTCAAGTAGATGCTGTCTAAAACACCAAATCCAGCTACAACCCCACCTTCATTTGATGACGATATTTTTGTTCGCATCAAGTAACCACATTCTTCATTCATTATAATTTTATCTTCATTCCTGCACATAGCATACCCTCGTTATGGCTTGATAAAAATTGGGAGCAATCGCCTAGAATGAAATAAGCAGTTTATTTCAACAAAGCTGGCTGGGAAATATACATTTTGTTTCCGCCATTCAGAAAATGTTGAGAGACTACCTGTCCTGCAATTATTCCATACCTTAAATATGCACTATACACTCCAAGCTCTGATATGGTGTGATTCCTATGACAAATTCCATCCCGGATCGTATAAGTTGGGGATTCTGCCGGGAAAATCCTCTGCATAAGGATGTAAGCAGCATCCTCCTGAGTCCCTTCATTTCGCAACCTTAGAAGTGCTTTCTTCACATCTTCCCCATAGATATTATTTCCTACAAAGGAAATCCATTGGTGATGCTTCCCAAATAATAAAAACAGTCTACTTGTCGAAATATAGGTGTCTCGTATTACCCCCTCCTTCACGTTGAGGCTTCATAACAAACAGCTCAGGATTTTCAATTGCTTTGTTTACAATGTCAGGGTCATCTAAGCTCCACAATCCTGCAAAGCATTTCTGCACTTTTGCTATATCTTCTTTGTTGTCGAGGAACCTGCAACAATCAAAGTCAGAAAGAACATACATGATTTCTCACCATCAACCATCCATATACAGGATATTCTGCAACAAGATGCCAATGTGTGCATTCAAAGAGATTTTATTACCTCTCAAGTACATGGGGTTTAGCAAGTTCTTGCTGAATCTTTTTGGTGCCTGCTAGGTGGTAGGATATTGATGGGCACTTGACAGCAGATGACTTCTCCATAAGTAGCCTACCACTCCATTCCTACAATAAAAAGAAAATGGAGACTAATCTTCATACAGAGTTATATACCAATGTCATCATGGGAAAGAGAAAATCACTTGTTGTAGCTAGAAACAACAAAGGAAGCCTTCAGGATTTATTGACTAATTTCATTTTGGTGAAGAAGTTGTCTTATTACAACTATATGCATAACTCCTATAATATCTATACACAGTTTGAATGGTACATTTCCTCCAAGCAAGGCAACAGGATTAAGAGAGTGCATTGCTTGCAATAAGAAAAGACATGAAAGATGTTAGTTGCTTACAGATTCTGAAGGGTAGTCATTTGGCGTGTATCCTGCTCTGAAGTAAACAACCGCTACAGGGACGTCATCTCTGCAAGAGCAAACATTTTATCAAGAGCAACTCATGGTGTCAAATTGATCTACAAATCAAATCATGTAACAATCATTTTTGTGATTAGGGGGAAACTACTCACATGAGCAGTGTCCCATCAGCTAAAAGCTTTCCTTTTGCATCAATATCCGCCAAGGTCTTCCTGATCATTTTTATGTTATATGTGTTCTAAAGCTGAGGAGACAGAAAAATGAAGATTCACTGACTTCGAAAAGCAAAAGTGGAAAACTATTTCTGGATGGCCCTTCAAACAATATCTAAATCTCTCGATGCAGTAATGCAAAACAACAGTTCCATAATTGAAACACCTAACCACAACATAGAGCCATGAAAAAGGATATTTCTCTCCCAAAACAGTACTAAGCCAGTGCTGGTCATACATGTTACGTTCTTCAGTTTGAACCACCACCACAATTACAGCCCTGTTAAAAAGTAATGAAAGATGTCAGACAATAGTACCCTCAGTACATCTTAACAAAAAAACAGAAAGGTTCTGTGCTGCTTTCCCAAGTTTTACCTTGGATTGTTGTACTCAATCCAAGCTTTGGCCAAGGCCTCTGCAAATTGACTTGTAGCATTGTTGCTGGGAACCTTCTGGGAATCTAATTCTAGAGTTTCTCCATACTGGCTAAGTAAGCTCCTGCAAGATTATCATTCGATATGAATATATCTTGATTACGTCAGATAACTATACTGCTTAAAACCCTTGTTATTTCCCATATTTATGGTTTGCATGGATGAACTGCCAAAAACATTAAAAAACTGTTCAAGAAGATTGTATTTTCATTTAACTGGAGATGAAAGTAATAACTTAATTCATCTTTTTAGGTGAGTGAATTCATTGGGCTACTCATAATGAAATGTTTGAACCAGCTATTTACACATGAACCAATATAAACAAATTTTTTTTCTTGACTTCTTTGAGAAATAAGAAATAAATCCATTGTAGTTCACAGATAATATCACTAGTGAGAGACTAAGTTCAAATGGCTTGATCAAAATACTCATGGCAATCAAGATAAATAACCAATTTAACCTGTGAAGCGCACTAACAAGGCAGCTGAGTCCAGAAAATGAAGATGATATGGTGTTGAACTCAATTTGGAGAAGTAATTTGGTTTGCTCATCAAGCATGTAATCTGACCGATGTAAACCCAGGCGTATTTCCTGTTAGGGATTGACAAACAGTCATTACTTAGTTGTTATAGTGAGGTAGGAATTAGAACTTCCACACCTCTACTTCAAATGATCTTACAAACAAGAGCACCTAGACATGTGCACACACACCAAAGAACAAAGAAATTCGGTTTTTGTTAGATAGCTCAAAATAATGATATGATTGTTTTTTCTCCACAAGAAAGCGTATGCATGCACAGAAAAAATCTCAAGCACAATAACTGACTATATGTGGAAGAAAGAAATTAAACAATGTTTCATCCATATAATCACAGTAGAAGCCACTGAACTTCTAATAACTTGTATGCTTACAATACCACTGAAACTGAAAACTTCTAAATGCAGTAATATTAGGAAATTAAATTCTAATATTTGGTTGCATTTTCAACTTCAGTAGTATTTACCTCTTTCTTGTTCATTTCAAGCATCTTTGAATGTATATTAAGAAGCCTAGAGGTGAAAGCATCTGCCTGCTTTGTTCTGCAATAATTATAGAAATAACCGGTTTGCTAGTCAGTAGATGCTATCAAATTTGATGAAGAAAATAATGTGACAAAAGAAAAATTAATTGATATATGCTTAACCATGATCGACAACCATTAGAGGATGATTAATGGCATCCCAGGCAGGCTTTTCATATCAATATAGAAATCAAAATTGGCCGTAAATTAGTTGCAACAAGTTGAATCATTTGTAGAGGTCTTGGCTAAAGTAGGCCTCATACAAGTTGTCATGAGAGTGTCTTAAACCTTAACTATTAGGCCAACCCATCGGGAATCCTTCATATTCACTCTTGTCTCAGTTGGTTTAGTGAACAAACATTGTCTAGAGGTGCTATTGGTCAAGCTATAGCACCAAAAACAACAACAAATTGAGGGGGGGAATAGAAAGTACCTAGACAATGAATCTTGCAAGAACTGTCCATCCAAACTCACACGATCAAAGAGTTCATTGAAAATAGGAGCTACATCACATGCTTGCCTCCAATAACTTTCTGGGAACAATGTGGGCAATAATGCAAATGGAGCATGCACCAAGCCAACTCCAGGTACTTTTCCTGACCTCTTTCAACCAAATATCCAAACATCAGAAAAACAATTAATGAGTCCTATTTGATTGCTTTTTACCTATGGCCTTAAAAGATGACAAAGTAACGAGTTCGATTATATAGTGCAACGGCCAAAAAGAACTCAAGACATGGAAATGAGTGTAGGTCGTTTATATTTATCTTGGTTTGTCTCAATTTTGGCCAAACTCTATCTCAGTTCACTACTATACAACAAAAACATGACAATAAGAAGCAGTAATGCTCAACCCTTATTCCCATTGTGAGAATTACGGCTATATGGTTCTTGTTTCACCTATCTCGGTTCATTACTATAACAGTAACAAATTTCAAAGTGTTGCTTAGGGTGACAACTTGAACATGAAAACACTTGGAAACACCACCATATAGAGACAAAATGTTGAAAATAACATAATACTACAGATATTTCTCTATAAGTATGAACCGACACAACTACACAATAAATACTTACTAGTAATGCAGTATAGTATTCTATACATTCTTAAGTAAATTTGACATGAAACAACACGTGGATTGCTACTTCCAGTTTCGTGTAATTCAGTAAATTTTCCACAAATGTTCAGTTCAAATTCAGCATATGTTAAAGGAGAAAGAAAATGTGATCCCAAAACGTTTAATTCCATCAAGATCGATAACTAAAATGCACTTATGATCCACAGACATGAAAACAATATATAAAGTGAAGTCCTTTATGATAACTACAAAAGCAGTTGTCCGATTGCAATTCAAAACAGAAACACCCTTTAACTGCAAATGATAAATAAAGCCAAAATCTTCAGACTACCTCAACATTCTTGTCACCAACAACAAGCCCATAAAGAGAACACCACACAAGAGCATCATAAACCATTTTCTCCACCAAATCCTCCTTAATATCATCTAAATTGAAAGAGGGTCTTTCCAAAATTCCATCTTTTCTAGTCTCCATAACAATTTGATCACCACACTTGAAAGGCAGAGTCCTTGTGGAAAATGAATGTGGGCGGATGCTTTTTGTGAATGTATGGAAATGGGGTTTTACTATGGAGAAGGAAGAAGAATGGGAATTTGAGTTGGATTTGATTTTGAGCTTCGAACTGTCTGCGATTGTAATAAAACAAAGGTCAGCGGCTAGACAAGAGGAGTGAGAAACACCCATCTGTTCGATGTTTAATTTGGGATGAAAAGATAGATTAAGACAGGCATCGATCTTTTTTCCAGTAAAGACAGGACCAGTATCGATTTTCTTCCATTAACGTGGAAAACTTTTATTGCTCCTGTATGTTTTCAATTTTTTAAGTGTTTATCCATCGGTAAACGTTTTATATTTGGTCTCTGCATTATTAAATCCAGATTTAATATCGCAAAGCCGATCCAATAGAACCTAATTTAATTCCACCTAAATTATAATTGGATTTGATTCCAACTTTTTAACATTGGATCATTTCAAATATTCAGGTCAATCATACTGATTAAGTTTAACAATATTGATTAATACTATTAAATCTTTTTTCATAAGTACATAACTCACTATAGTAATTAATTTAATAGACTAAAATTGTAAAATATATTTTATTAACCAATATAATAAATGATAGATAATTTAAAAAATAATTTATTAACAACCACTTGATTTGCCACCCACAACATGCATTGTTTGATTTGTAGAACTAAACAATGTAAAAAATAAAAATAAAAATAATCATATTGTATAAGTAGAACAAGACTACACAATCCTTTTATACTATATTTAATGTATACAATATCGAACATGAATTTTTATAATTGGGTGGCCAAAAAATGAATTTTTATAATTGAAAAAACTTTTAAAATTTAAAAGAATCGATTACTCATAATATAAATTATTATAAAATTCAACATTATGATTTATGAACTTAGTGTGAGATTATTATGAAAATTTTAAAGATATGTTTATTTTGTATTATGTGAAATAGATTATTGTATCGCTAAATACATGATATGAATTTTTTAACTTTTGTCGAATACCTCAAAGCAATTTTATCTAGTTACTTTGGCCAATATACAAGTCAAATAATAGATTACCATAAAAATATAACAACTAAACGATACGTAATAGCCATATAAATTTATGATCATGATTAAGAGATAAATAGGCAATCATATACTCTATAATATTATCCTCAACTAGATAGATTATGAGTGTTATTAAAGGTCATAAAGTATAAGGTATAATTTTTTGAAACTTACTCTAATAAAGTCAGGCATAGGAATGGCATCTTTCCATCCTATGTCTACCTAGTATACATGATATAAGTCCTAGGCCTTAAGGTACTCGATATTTACCTTATAAGGACTATTAAATATGGATCTACATATATTAGTTTTACCTTTTAAGTACTACTAAGAAGAAAAAATACAAAGAAATAAATAAACATTAGACAGTAACTTAGCCTATTATTTATAAGAAATTATAAACATTTCTCACTTTTATTTCTTTCACTTCTCACTTGTCTATTCTATAATTATATTTCTTTTTTCCGTTCTATTATCTCATTTTTTCTTATTACTAACTTATTTATCACTATAGAAAATGTATACACACTAACTTTTCATAAATATTTAAACATTGATAGGTTTGAATGGTTAAAAATTTACCTCAGAATTATAATTTTATAAATATGTAATAAAAATTTTATAATGTATCTTATACTAGATTTTACAGAATACAAATTATGATATAGCTTTAAAGTGTTGTAGAATGATTTTCAGTTACAAACGAATATTTTATATTATACCTTTTGTTTATTGCTTATCTCTAATTATGATCTAAGATTGAAGGTTTATTATATGATCTCTAGTAAATGGTGACCACCCATCTTTGATGGTGGTGGTCCAACCTACCAAGCCCTCCAAATAATTAAATGATGAGAACCAAAACCATAAAATTTGAAGGAAAAGGCATCAATTATTTTACATGTACCACGATGACAAGGTAAAAGGGTTATTATTCGGATTCTCCTACAGGCCTCCTTTGTCGCGTTTCAAAATCAAACCTGCCTAGTTTGAAAATAAGAAGATTAAAAAATAGAAAAATAAAAGATTCCCTCGGCAAATTCATTGAATCGGGACAGTTATACAGATTTTATCCCCATCGTTTTTCACTCTTTTGGCCGCAGATGCTCCGCCACTTTAGTTGAACAATTTCTTTCTTTCTTTCTTTCTTTCTTTCTTTTTTTTTTTTTTACCAAACACTTTAGTGGAACATTGAATAACTATCTTTAAATATATATGTTCAAAATAAGAAATATAAAGGTTAGAAATAAATATTTATTTTCCTTATTTTACCATACGTTACGATGGCATACAGTACAGAGGAAAAAAAAAACATTTCTTTTTCTTTTTAAATTTTTATAGAATGATACGGTTAGAGTCCATTTGTTTTGCACCATTTTGATAGTATTCTATAAATACTTTAGACAATGTTTCTAAAATGATAAAAAAAAAATAAAAGATTATTTTTCTTTTTTCTTTTTTCTTTTTTTAAGACAATGTCATAGTTTGAAGGGGTGGGGAGAGAGGAAAATTCTGATATAGTCCATCTTATAAAGGTATTCTGAATAATAACGATTTCAACTGTCACTCAATTTCTATCTATAAAGGAAGCAGGCCAATTTGTTAAAAAAAAAAAAAAAAAAAATCCCAAAAAAGGAGGCAGACCGAATACCTTTTTTCTTGATTAAAATTAAAAAAAAGCGAAAAAAATCACAAATCTCTCGCTCACCAACGCTGGCCCCATGTCTACCCTATACTCTTTTTAGTGCAAGTTGTTGTAAAAAATTTAAGGTAAGAGAAGGACTAATTTCCTTTTAAGTCTTTGTTATTTCCAATTTTTACTTCTGCACATTATGTTGAGTCTGCAATTAAAGATATAAAAAGGCCCTTTCCAAGGGTATGAGTACCATTTATGACTGTGTGTGTTGTGATGTGTAGTATGTTGAACCTAAGTGTTGCTCCTTGAGAGGTGTTTTTATTTGGTTTCACAAAAGGTTAGTTTTTATTTTGAAATCTTAATATAAAGTGTGAACCCCTAAAATTGTAGTTAGAACAACCGAGATTAAATTTATGTTCTTCAGGAAAAATTATCTGATTGAGCCCAAACCTTACGACTAAAATAGAAAAGTTAGTAGAAATAATTCAGTTAAGTTAAATTTTGAAAATAGCGATCCAAAGTCTCAATTTTGCCCCTAGAAGTAGGATTATTTAATATAGTATCAAATTGTTCAAAACTCTTAAAATTGAACTATGAATGTAACGAAAACTTAGAGAAATATTAATTGAGTTATAAAATGAAATAATATAATATAATTTATTATATGCATATATGCATTATTTCTACTAACTTTNAATATTAATTGAGTTATAAAATGAAATAATATAATATAATTTATTATATGAATATATACATATTTTTATAATTATACTTGGTATAAATAATAATTATACTCATAAATTAATCCTAAATCACTTAATTATAAATAATATGTGTTGAATTCTTGTAAATAAATAAGAAACATATCTTAAAAATAAAAGATATGTTAAAATCATAATTTTACCAGTATAGTTATACACTACACATAATATATACATGAGATATATACTCGTATATTAACAAAATAACTAAATCCTAATATAATATATATAATATTAATATTTTAAGTAATTATCTAACAAAGCTTATCCAAAAGCATTGAAACTTGTTGGAATTGGCTAAAAAAACTTTCTTAGCATGATGGAGAAATTGGAGTAAGCTAAATCAAAAGCCTAACACCTAGGATGATGACACCACATGCTAGAGAAATATTGAGATAAGTATGCATTTATGGAAGGAAAAAAAATTTTGGGCACCCCTAATTAGTATAAAAGTAGTTTTAAGCATAACTTAAATACTTTAGAACCTAAAACATCTAAAGAAAATCGGAGGAAAAAATTTAGAAAAATCAAAATATTATAGAAAAATTATTCAAAAACAGGGGAACCCACTTTGTAAGCCTTAAAGATAAACTAAGTAACCGTAGAATCGAATTTAGTATACAAAATTTAGGGCGATTGGTTAAAAGATCCAATCAAACATAAATTATAAACTAAAGTTAAAAATATTAGTAAAAGTAACCATGTAAGTTTGAATTTAAGAAAATAAGTAATAAAATAAGAGAATATAAAATTTTTAAATTATATATACATTATTTGTTATTTATCGAAATGCATTTCGAAAGTGCATAAAATGCATTTCGACAACTAATAAATCGCTAAAAATAAATTATATATATACTAAAAATCATAAAATGACCTAAATAATATTTAGGAGTGTTTACTTATACCCCACATGTATTTACGTGTGGGTAAAAATATGCAAAATTACCTAAATTACCTGAAATTAGCTAAAAATTTACTAAATAATTAAAGAAAATTATAAAAAAATTAAGGAAAAATTTGAAAAAATCAAGGAAAGGGGTAATTAACCAAATCAAGTCGTGGCAGTAAAGGGAGTAAGAAACTAAAATTAACCAATAAAAAATAAGTAACACAAAAAGCAAAATGGAAGATATATGGGCATTGTCTTGACCTAATTAATGCATAATAATTTCTAAAAGGCTCTATAAATAGCAGGAAAATTTATAGAGCTCATTTGGTCAGTTGGGAATTGGGAAAAATTAAGAAAACCAAATTGAGAGGAAAAATTAGGGTTTTAGAAAATTTGTCTTAAATCTGTGTAAATAGAAAAAGAAAGCCGAACTCACATATCACCACCACCACTACCCCACTCAAAACCCACCACTTGGACCGGCCAATATACCTTAACCGGTGTTGGAGGCCAAAAAGCTTTCGAACCAGATGAGTCTCATATCTCCTCTGATTTTGCAAAATTCCTTAAAATTGTTTATTATGCGTAGAAAATTATGAAATTTATTATTCCAAGGTTTTATTGTATGTAAATTTAAGAAAAAATAGTGATTAAGTTTAATCACGTCTGTAAATATAGGGTTCTTAAGAAATTAAACAAAATTGAGCATGATTAGAATTATAAATAAATAGGCTTATGGGTGTAGTTTGGAGTTCAATTTTTTTCTATAGAATGCTTTAGTGATATAGAATAATACTATGAAGCCATTTTTTTAAAATTAATTTTTGAATTTTTTAAGTAAATTTTTAGCCCTAAAATGATGAAAAAAAAAGGGTAATTTTGGCTTAATTAAGTGATTAAATGATTAATTACTGATTTAGAAGGTAATTCGATGTTTAATAATGTTAAACTGTGGTGTAGAAACCTAATCCTAGTCTTTGGAGTGTTAAGTGTAATTAATATAGGAATTATATGGTAATTATAGGAAATTAGGAATATGTGAAATTGGGATTTCAGTAAATATGAAAAAAATAGGTTAAATTGGATAATATAATAATAATATAAGTACAAAATAAATCTAATATAAAAATTAATTTTAGGTAATTGGATAAAAAATATAAAACTTTCTTACATTGATAGTAAATCCGATGCCCTAATTAAAATTAGAGTATACTGAATAGATTAGAACACTAAATTAAGACCCAGTATGATATTAGAATACTCAAGCTTAATGTGATTAATTTCACATCAGGATTCGAGCGTATTTAGGATTACTTGTAGTTAAAAATAATTTAGAACCAAAACTAGAATCTAATTCAGAAACTGAACCCTAAGTTAATATAGAGTGAATAATTAATAAATAATAAGTATATATAGAGAAGTGAGTTAAATTATAACTTAGAATGTATCATCAAAGTATAAATACTAAAAAGATGTATTTGTATTATAGGATACCTGGAGAGGAACCAACCTGCAATTAAGTGATTAAGCGACTGAGAATTCTAGGTAAGTTGGGTTTATTACTTCACCGTATTTGAAGTACTATTTTAGAGTACTTAGAGACTTAGGATTGTGTTTGATTGTGATTATAAGTAATTTTATATACATGCTTGCGTATTTGACTTCGTATTGGAAATTGTGTTATGATTGATGATTGTAATGACTGGATTGGTGTGAAATTGTCTGAACACCCTAAATTGAACCTAATCTTAATTGACCCAAAAACCCTAAATTGCCATGCATTGCAACCCTTTAAGGGATCATTAGAATTCTTCAACAAAATATCGATACCTTCGAAAAAGATAGTGCTGGATAACAAATTGGTCTCTTCCTTATCCTTAGCCAAACTAAATGATAGGAGAGAAGGTCGCGGTGAGAATGAGGGCATTGGTTTAAAAGATAGTCTTAGAAGGAGCAATGTCTCTATTGTATAAATCTAAGCTTGATTGTGAGCTATTGTATAACATAAAAACTCCTTAACCCAGATTAGAATGGGTGAAATTACTTTGATTTCACAATGGATCAAATTACGTTGCGTGATGATACTTGCTTGTTGCATTACATGAAAATAATTACTTGATAATCTTGTTTGTATTTGTATACATTCATGAGTCTTCAATTTAACTTATTAAGCTGTAGTTGCTCATACCCATATAAATCCTTTTGCAGGTCCTGATTTCTGATTTCTATGACTAATATGCCGCCCTACAACTATCCAGAGGTTAGTTCTTTTTTAAGCTTAGGGGTGTAAAGATAAATTTGCCTAATAATTAATGTATATCTAGAGTCTTACTAGTATCTTTAAGATTGAAATACTGATATTTAATATGTAAACCAGCTGACTGTTATGATATGATGGAGAATCACTTGGGAATTCTACAATAATATACATGTAATCATATATATATATATATATATTTGTTGACTTTAAGCTTTAATACTTACTATAACTTTAGTTAAATTTTTAATTGAACTATTTACTTCAAAGTAAGGAGTTGTCGACGCCTCGTATAGATTATGTCTATAATAAGCACTGTGGGGCCAGTTACTATCATAGAATGGTTTATACGATAGGACTATTGCGACTCTATGACTTTAGGGTGTAACACTACCTTGCCCTACTGTACCCGACCTAGACAACCACCTAACAACCAACCCAATCGGCAACCACCATCGGTCCCCAGCTCGCCTTGACCATCCAACACACTACCACCGATCCCCACCTTGCCTTGACTATCTGACACACTCCTACTACCCCACGGCCATCGAAGCATTTAAGAACAATTAAGTCAAAATTCTATCCTAGTTTTTTATAATTTAAAAAAAATAGTAAATTTACCTAGAAAAATTTGAAAAAATTTATATTTAGATTATTTCATACATGTTTTTGTGTGATATTTTTATTTTTGAAAATTTTGGAATATTTAATATACTTACTTAAGAAAGTCACTATTCATCAAAATTTTAACTTTCAAAATAAATGTATCATATGATGTTATTTCTAGCTTAAAATTTTTCTGTAGGATGTGCATGATATATAGATAATTTCTATATAGCCTGAATTTTGATTTGAATATTTTTAATATTTATTGTATTTTTCAACCTAAAAATAATTAGAAAATAGGCTAAAATTATGAAATAAATATGAATTTATGAAATTAAATGATGGAATGAACCTATACTAATTAGTAGTGAAGTATAATAATATTTAGATAGGTTGAAATCAATTTTGTGCAGAAAAAATTATAATTGGGTAATTTAGTATAATTTAGGAATAAAATTGTAAATTCGAATATATAGGCGATTGATCAAAAACCTAAAACCAAGTGATAACTGAATTTCCCATATTTTTAAGAGTTCATAGAAATTTTTAGGGAGTTATTTAGTGACCTGAACTATTTATTACAAATTTATGTAGTAAAATAGTTTAAATTACAAATCGGAAAGTATTTTTAGTAATAATATGTTAAAATGTAGTAAATAGTTGAATAAAAACTATCTCTATGTGTATTGGCTAGATTAGATAAAAAGTATATTTTTAATATATTTAATAATATTTTAATGACTGGGATACATTATAGGGATATTAGGGTTAGATAATACCTATATTATAGGGTTATATTGACAAATTAGGTAAAATGCAGCTTAATAACATAAAATACATATAATATAATAATATTTATTTAGATACGTATAATTGTATTAAAAACTTGAACTACCCATTAAAAGTTATCTCTAAAAATAGGATCCGTAATAAGTGTCGTTAGGTATGTACAAACTCAACGACATTATTTTTACTAAAATTAAACAATCTTAGATAATATAATTTATAACTTTATAATATTATCAGAATGTACGTATTACAATAGCCTATCATAATTAAAACGTGATTTAACCAATTAAAAATATATTTTGATACAATTAAAACGATATATAATACATAATAATATAAATTATGTATATTATTAATAATNATAACTGAATTCTCTATATTTTTAAGAGTCTATAGAAATTTTTTAGAAATTATTTGGTGACTCGAGCTAATTACTATGAATTTACGAAATAAAATGGCTTAATTTATGAATTGAGACATATTTCTAGTAATAATAGGCTAAATATAATAAATAATACAATAAAAACTACCTATATGTGTATTGGTCGAATTTGATCAAAAGTATATTTTTAATATATTTAATGATATTTTAATGACTAAGATACGTTATAGGAGTATTAAGATTAGATAATTCCTATATTATAGGGTTATATTAACAAATTAGGTAAAATATAGTTTAATAACATAAAATACGTATAACACAATAATATTTATTGAGATATGTATAATTGTATTAAAAACTCGAAATACCTAAAAATAGGACCCGTACTACTCATCGTTAGGTTTGTACAGACCCATCGACACTATTTTTACTAAAATCGAACAATTTTAAACAATATAACCTATAACTCTATAGTATTACCAAAATATACATATTACAATAACCCTACCAGAATTGAAACGTGATTTAACCAATTAAAAGTATGTTTCAATACAATCCAAAATAATATATAATATGTTATAGTATAAATTATGTATATTATTAATAATTAATAACTTAACTCAATATATATATATAATAAAACTATATATTATTGTGATAATATATTTTTATATATATAACCGTTTTAGATAAAATCTTAATATTTTCGTAACTATTATAAAAACTGAATTTGAGATTTGTGTATATAGGATTCCCTAATGGTAAACTATTAACAACTCGGGTCTTCTGTAGTGAGCTTTTGAACAAGTAAGTTAGGATTGTAGTTTTATCGCTTGTTAGGATATTGTATTAAAGTATTTGGAGACTTAAGAGTACTTTTATTTGTGTGTATAACTAGCTGTTTATGTACATGCCATGTGTGTGTGTGACATTTAGTTGTGAAAGGAGTTGAACTCCTTGGTGTGTTGTTTTGTATGTTCGCATTGTTTTTATATTGTATGAACTTGTTTGGTCACCCCTAACTTCAACTAATGATTATTCAACTACAATGAAACTAGATATGCATAATATCCATTAGGGGAAATGATTAGGAGTGTCAGGCTAAATACTGACTTCCTTTGATAAGGATAACTGAAATGGTCATTTTCCCATCCTTAGTCAAATTAAATGACAAGTGAAGAGGTTGCGGCAAGGGTAAGGGCTATGGTTCAAAGGCGATTATGGGAGGAAGGTGTTCTCCATTGTACAAGCCAAGCTTTGGTCTAATTTGAGTCACAATAAAACTCTTCAATCCGAGTTATAGTGGATGTAATTTCTCTAACCTTACAATAGACAAGATAACATTGTGTGATGTTTCATATGATTGATTGCATTGCATTTCATCAAAATTAATAATCTTACTTATGATTGTTCGATACTCTTATGACTTCGTCATGTTTATTGAGTTAATTGTGCTCACCACCTCATAGACTCTTTTGTGGATACTGAATGAAGACTAAGATGTTCAGATACCACCACTCCTAGGTTAATATGTTGTTGATTGGGAAAGTGAGGAGCAAGAATCAATTGAACTTGGGATTTTGTCTTTTCTTTTTGAGTTTTGAGGAAACTAACCGAGAATTCCTTGAGATGCTCACTAGTTTCCTGGCTTATTATAAATAATTTGCAAAACCTATAGTTTATGGTAAACTTTGATTGTAAATTATAACTCTGGATGTGATACGTTATATAAATGCTATTATGTTATGAGACAACATGTTATATAGAATAGGTATTTTGTAAAGCTATACTACAGGTTTGATCATTTATAGGTATCAGAACGGATGTCTCAAGCTGGTTAAGTTGCGTACATTTTGTGTGGACTATATCTACGATAGCAGCTATAAGGTCAGCTTTTATCTTAGATTAGTTTATACGGTGGAGCTGTTATAACTCCTCCTGTTCAGGGCGTAACATAAAGTGTTGTCTTTGCGTATTTGCTGATAGTAATAGGGCTCCACATGTAGAAAGCCTACAAAACAAAATGCAATGAGGGGACACAAAAGTATTTTCTAGCATGGCCACTCCGATACTTAAGTTAGCAGTAAGTATTTAAAGAGTAAAGTATTTTGGAATAACTAGCAAGCTTGGTATGCAGAGTGTAGAGAGACCTTCTCCTGCAAGTATGGGAGAATGGGGTCATGGTGTCTAACATGTTTCACTTCAATTGGAAGTGGGTATTGACTTAGTCTTTTATCCTTATCTTATGACTTTTAGTAATTGGCAAGGTGCGTTAGATCTAGATAGCCCCGAGGGGCCTATATCTAAAGAACCTTATCAACACTTGCCCTTCCGTAATCTCATTATCAAGGAAAAGGTAAGGAGAAGGGAGATATAGGTTGCTCAAGCGTAACTAGTTTGACTTAAAGGAGCTTGACTTGGTGCTACAGTATCGACATGGCAAAGGTATAGGTTCAGGCTGGTAGCAGGCCAAGGCAAGGGTGCTCAAGGTGGTGAATATCGGAGTTGAGGATGTCTGAGGTAGGATGGATTGAGGTGGTCAACAACTATGCTAAAGTGAAGTGCCAATGAGCCGAGTTGGATAGAGCCTTAGTTAAGGTGTCAGAACAGGACACCTTCGCATCTCACTAGGTAAGTGCTTCAAGGCTACAAATTGGTCTAGCCGAACAATACTCATTATGTACTAAGCAAACGCAATTGCACCATGTCTTTATCATGCCGACTAAGTGGAAGTCGAATGGGCTTTGAAGAAACTTCTTATCAAAGGGATTTTTTCAAATTGTGACCTTTGCACACTCGTTTTCTATGTAGTTAATGTGATATGATAAGTGTTATGCCGTAACAGACTAGCGTACATCTACATACGTTTTGCCTTTTAAAGATGATTATTCAATCAAAACTCATTCCATGTGTCTATTATGCAGCATTCTAAGGGATTTATACTTATACGAATCTTTATAACCACAACTACAGCTTCTCAAATACTTTGCCTATAAATAGCAAGGTCATAACAAGAAACCACTTTTCTACAATCTCTCTACTCTACTACTGTGAATTCCACTTTCTTGCACTGCATTAAGCTTCCTTCAAAAGCTTTCAAACTCCCTTCTTCTTCATCACCTTTTTTAAACATGTCAACAAACACAAATGAGGTAAGTTGTAACTCGTCATAGTTCAACCTTACTAACTTCAAAACAACAAGGAGTGATCCCTTCACCCTACCCCCTTGATAGGAGAAGACAAAGTTTCATTGCTAACATAACTTAACCAACCTACTAGGATGGCCATAGAAGCATTAGATAAGGCTAGGATTATCAATACTATCCTAAGGGATGTATATGCATAACCCACCCCCTTACCCAAGGATTTGTTCGATGCACTAAGGACAGAGAAGGGGCCTAGCGGCCGAATGAGTAAGAGCAAACAATTTGCCCCCAGTTGGATTCTCTGTAACTTTGTTGTTGAGACAATCCCCGAGTGGTAGATAAGTTTGTTGAGTAGGGATGAACAAGTGGCCCTGTTATCAGGAAGGCATTTTGTGGTGTTTAAAAAATGCTTGGAGTTTAGGTAGCACCTTCCTCTAAGTCGCTTTAAGAAGGAATTCTTTAACTACCACCAGTACAATTTGACATAGGTCCCTCCCAATAAGTGGAGGATGTTAAAGACTTTCCAGGCGCTGTGTAAGTACTTAGTGGTAAGGGCTACTCCCAAGCTCTTTGATCATTTTTACATGTGGAAAAGTATCAGGGGGTGGCCATACTTCCAACCACATTTGGGAAAGAAGCTATTTTACAACTTCATAGATTCGGTAAAAGGTTGGCAAGACGAGTACATGGTGGTTGAGCTGCCCAAGGAAGCAGACTTTTGAATGTGGTAGACCAGGATAGTTCGGACTGAGGCCCAGAAAGAGCTTGGTCTCAGTGATGTAGAGGCTACCCTAGAGATCCAGGTCTTTATGGCGCTTAGAGACAGCTAAGAGGTAAATGTTACAGAGACTGTACAAAGATACTTCTGATATTCAATCTCCAAGCTCTTCCCTAACATGAAGAAGGTTATGGTGAAGAAATGGGCCTAAGGTACTGGTTTGTTCCTTTTGTGAACACCTTTATCTGTTGTGCTAATAGAGGGGTGCTTCATCCGACGTCTTTGTTGAATGGGGGATCTTTCCCTTCTTGTGCCAATTACAGTAGAGTCGGCAAATGGTAGTGGTTGTTTCTTTTGGTTTTGCCTTCTTTTTCTACTTTTCTCACTATTTGAATTTAATTTCTTGCAGGTAAAAATTAGGTCGTAAGGCCTCCTTATCCCTTCGTGGATGAATTGATGAGTTGCCAGCAGGCAAGTACTAAGGCATTCGAGTCAAAGGGTAAGCTAGTATGAGTGAAGTTGGGAGCTAGAGAAACTAATGGAGTCAAACCAATGGTTGTTCCTTAAGGGATCGATAAAAGTCTTCGAGACAAGCTAATGGTTGCAAAGCTTGTGGGTCTAATTCTCCCTACCCCTATCCTTGTCCCCACCACCAAGCCTATTCTCATGGGGGACAAGGGCACCGATACGGAGCTTAACGTTCAAATGCTTTCCCCTTCGAAGGTGAGGGAAGAAGAGATGGTTGAGGTAGCTGCCCTATCTCATGTGGTTGGGCAAAAGAGGAAGGTTACCAAAACAACCAAGGAGGCAAGGCTGGAAGCCAAGAAGTAAAGACCCTTGGTGAGGGCGCTTTTGAGTTGGGTTAAATGGAATGAGCAGTCGGTAGCTCATCCCTACCAGTGTGTTGATGACTTAAGGGATGAATTTTTTAACATCCTTAACAATTTTAGGTTGCTAGGGATTAAGTCAGACTCGTTCCAAGAGGTGCCATACATCTCCTAGGATGATGAGTTCTTGGTAGGGGCTCCCGAGGTGGAAATGAAGAAGGCTAAAGGGAAGCTCCTGAGGTTGAAGTGGGAGGTCCATGCTAATGATCTCACACTGCGGCACCAAAAACTAAGCTGCCGGGCTTTTATGGGGTCTTATACCCCTGGCGATTAGGTTATCCTTGAAAGGCTGTTCAAAGAAGGTAGGGACAACCCTATAGAGATGGCAGGCCACTTGAGCATGCTTATACGTCAGGTAAGTTTTTGTTATTTTTGTATTGATGTGCTTCACTTGTCATTGTATTAACGGTAGCCCTTATTTTTCTATAGTACCATAGTCAAGTGCTACTTCAACTGAATAAGTATGATGCTGCCCAAAAAGAAATAAAGGGTTTTAGGGAGATGTTGTGCGGGGCTAAAAAGCACTTGTAAGAGGCAAAGTCTTCTTCAAAAAAATATTTGAAAAAATTCTCCAAGGTTAATTGGTGCTTGTACCGCTCTTCTGTGCAGGTATCAGGGCTTCAAGCATGGCTAGAGGATGCAGAGCAAAAGAAAGATAATGCTGAGAAGGTAGCCAAGAAGGTCGACGACCTGAAGGCGCGACTTAAGGATGAGCAAAATACCAAGGCTCACCTCTCTTAGAGGCTAGATGAGGAGGGGGAGGTTAAGGCCCAACTTAAAAAAGGAAAACGCCGAGTTAAAGGTGTTGGTCACAAGATTGTAAATCGAGTTGGCAATGAAGGCATTCGAGTGCAAAAGTGTTAAAGCCACTTCGTTGGAGTTGGCTAATTTGAAGGTTGGGTTAGAGCAGTAGGTCTAAGAGCTGTAGGGAAGGGTTTCAAAGATGGAGGAGATAATCTCCAAGATGGAGAGTGGAGAGGTCCTTAATATGCTATTACAAAAAAGGTCGTGGCCGATTATCAAGCAATAGAACAGTAGTTGGAGGAGTTGGAAGACCCATCCATTGACCATGCCCACTATATTATAAGGCAAGTGCTCTCCCACCATCTAAGTCTTAACTTTAGTTTCTTGGATTTCTTAGACTCCTCTACCTTCAAGGAGAAAAGGGAAGCCAAAGTGCAAGAAAGGAGGCCGTGCAGCTAGCTAGTGATGTTCTGAGCACCTCTTTTGCTGCTGAAGTCGAACAGATTGCCTAGACATCTACTCTTCTCTTAGCGGCTTACTAAGATGTTGCCTCGAAGGATGCCCTTCGAGGAGATTAGGATCAAGGCGATCCTTTTACCAATCCTCATCAATAACTTCTCGTCGTTACTTCAAGACAAAACCTACCTCCTTAAGTGGCACTATCAGATTAGCACTCCAAGCAGATCGAAGGTTTAGACTTTTCAGAGTTACCAGAGTTAGCTGATCTTGGGTAATAATAATTCTTCTTTTTTGTATTTCAAGTTAGAATGTTGGCCTTAGCCTTGTAATTTAAAAGGTTATGAATGAAATTCCAAGTTTATCAATGTCGCATATTGTGCACTTTTACACTTAGTTTTTCTTTGTCTTTACCTTTCATTATTATGTCATGTGGGAGTACTTGTACGCAGGGGGTGTTCACCTATGTTGAGGTTACTTAAGTAGCCTTCTAACCTCCTCGAAACATAGGAATTTCTTTATGTAAGGAGTGTTTCCCCTTGTTAAGGTTACCTAAGGAGTTAGGTTAGTGGCATTTTGACTTACCCTGAAAATAGGAGTTCCTCTTGTGTAAGAGGTGTTTCCCTTTACCAAGGTCACTCGAGGGGTTAGGTCAATGGCATTTCGACTTGCTCGGAAAATGGGAGTTCCTCTGTACGAGGGGTGTTTCCCTTTCCTGAGGTTACTCGAGGGGTTAGGTCAATGGCATTTCAACCTGCCTGGAAAATAAGAGTTCCTCTATGTAAGGGGTATTTTCCCTTGCCGAGATTACTCAAGGGGTTAGGTCAATGCCATTCTAACTTGCTCGATAAAGGGACCATTTATCCTTTCAAATGCTAAGATGGCAACAAAAGAGAGAGAAAGAGAAGTAGACAATTGATTATGAAGTAAATTATTCCATTTCATTATTTTGGAAATGATATGACAATGGTAGCAAGTCTCGAAACCAAGAATGGTTAATGGGGTTTAAGAGGATTATGAAGAATAGGGAGTAAAACATAGGTTTTAATAGTGAATGTGTATGGATATCACGCACCAAGATACAAACATAATCGGGGGTTTGAGCTTAAAATAAGGTTTAATACAATTCACGAACACTAAATATCACTTGGGATTCAAATGGAGGTTAGATGCAACTTACTAACCAATTCAAATGAGAGGTTCGTCGCAATCTTAGGATCAAGATTGATAAGAACACAAGAGGGATTAAAGAGTTATTCAACACTCAGTAATCCAGCAAATGCAAGGTTTAGGAGCTCAAGTATAACCTTATTCGAAAAAGGAATATTTTTTTCTGTCTTTCTATGTTTATTAATATTTTACAAATGTTACTATTTATAATAAGTACTAAACCCTAATGGCACAACTGTAAATAATGTACAAGGCCTTAAATTCTAAAGAATTTAGCCCATAAATAAAACAAAGGAAACATGTACAAGAATACAAAATTGTGCGTTTAATAGAAGAAGTTAGCATGCAGTCATTCAACTAGTCTTGGAAGGAACAAGATTCGAACTAGACGGGGTCAATAGTTGGATGTCCAGGTTCGAGGAGGAGTCTTTAGAGTCTTGTAGTATTTAGCCGAGATAGACACTTACAAGGTTGGCCCATAATTGTCGAGTTCTAGAATTAGTGGGCACTAGTCTCTCTGAGCCATGCCAAGTGGATCTTGCGCCTCCAACTCTCGACAACGTGATCTCTCGACTACTTAGTAGACAACAAACTTGTTGCCGAGTGGATACTTTTCATCCTTCTGGCATCTGTTCATCCTCGGTAAGAGTTGATTGGCCTCAACTTGGGACAAGTCGACCTTAACTTGGAGATAGTTGCAGGCTGATTCCTATCATTACCATGGGTTCGAAAGAAAGTCGTCATTGACGTTAAACTTTGAGCATAGGCCAGGACACCGAATAAACTTCTCTTCCCCTTTTGCTTCACCATAGGTGCCTAGTGTCTCTAGATTTCCTCAACACTCATGGGGGTCAAGCAATAGCTCTTCCCATCCTTCCAAACTATGTAAGTATTGAGGAAGCTATCATGGATCACTTTTTGTTCATACTTGCAAGGTAGTCCAAGAAGTAAATTTGCGACATTCATGGGGACCACATCAAAGTTAATCTCGTACTCATACAGTCCTACCTTAAATGCTATCGGAGCCCTCTTATGCACATGGACCATACCCTTGTTATGAAACCACTTCAATAAATAAGGTCGGGAGTGTGGGTGGGTCGGTAATTTCATCTTTTCCACTAACTTGGCAAAAACGGCGTTGGTGCAGCTTCCTCCATCAACAACCAGGGAACAAGTCTTCCCATTCACTAGACACCGCATGTGAAATAAATTTTCCCTTTGTCCAAGATCTACTTTTAAGTCGGCTCGCACATTTGTCATGGCTACAAGTTCATCCAGATTTTTGACATAGACATCTTCTTCTATCAACTCGTCTTCCGAGCTCTTATCACTCTGACTTTCTACTCGAGCCTCGGGTCCTTCGCCCTTTAAGACCATGACCCGTTTATTCAGGTATTGGGACATAATATGTCCATAACTTAAGCATTTGAAACACTTCACATCTTGAGCCTTGTTACTGGGTGCCTTTTCTTTCTCGGCTCTCTTTATCTCGGCATGATCAAGTCGGCTAGACTTACCTCTTTCCATCTTCTTCTTTAGCCTTCTCTCGATATACTTCTTAAGTTCAGGGCTGACTTGTTGAGGTTGGTTAGTTTGCCTCTGATGTCTTCTTCTCCTCTATCTCTGTACCCTTAATGCTATATTGATAAGCTCATCTAATAAATTGAATGGCTGGAGTTCGACTATATCGACAATGTCGTCTCGAAGTCCACTTAAGAACCTAGCAATGGTGTGGTCCTGTGGCTCAGCAATCTTGTATCTTGTCATTAGAGTTTCGAACTCCTACAAATACTCCTCAACAGTGTTTTAACCATATCTAAGGTGATTGAAAGCATAGAGCATCTCCTGCTTGAAGTAAGTTAGCATGAAGCGCTGATTCATCAAACGTTTCATGAGCCTCCAAGTCCTAACTGGCTCTTCTCCTTCAGCATCCCGCTTGGCAACCAACTTACTTCACCAAAGACTTACATATTCAAAAAGGATAATGAAGCCATCTTAACCTTTGTTCGATCATCACACTCGTAGTACTTGAACAACTTCTCAACTCAGGGAACCCAATCAAGAAACTTTTCATCTTAGCTACTTCCACTGAAGGTCAGCAATTTAAGCTTGACATTATCAAGTCCTCGCTCATGTGCTCGGGGTTCATCCCTTGCATTCTAAATTAGTCAATTCACCTTGGATCAACTATTTCTATTGGAGCTCTGCTTAGCTATATTTCCTCTCGGCCATGGATCTTTTCTTCGGGCTCTTTGATTTGCATCGGAGTCAACGCTCCTTTGATTTCTTCTTCTTGGTACGGGTTGGTTTTCTCTTCTTCTTAGATTGGCAGCTCTTCTCTATTGTTGCTCATCATTATCTAACTCATTAGAACCACTTCTACTGGTGGGTGTTCATTCCCTTCTTTCACCTTGGCCAATATGTCCACAGCCCTTGACTAACCCAATAAGCTTTTAAATAGAGTCAGTGAGATTCTGAATCAGTAATCCAAGTTGTCAATATATCTCCTCAAGCTTCAGCGGGGACTATCATTGTAAACATCTAATTTTTACTTTCATAGTTCTATTTTTTTGTTTTTTTAATAGGATCCTAATTCCAAAATAAAAAATAATAAAAATGAAATTGAAAAATGATAAAAATACAAAAAAATAAAAAAGAAAAAAATTGTGAAAATTTATTAGATTTATTAGATTTTTAGAAAGTAAATTGTTTTAAGGTCAATTGATTTAGTTTTAGTTCAGTTCAAATTATTTTAGAGAGTCATGGGGTTTAAGTACAATTTAATTGTATTAAGTATCAAGATATAAGTCAACGGCCTAACAGATAAGTATTTAAGTGTGGGCATTGGATTAACTTAAGGTCTTAGTTTTGAATCTCATTAGGCACAAAAGTGATAAAGATTTGAAAGATTTAAATCTAGTTTGATTTTTATCAAATCGAATTTGAATCGATATAAATAATTTAAATCTAATTTAATTTTTATCAAATCAGATCAAGGTCAATATAAGAGATTCGATTTGATATGATTTGTTTTTAGACTTGATAAATACGAATCGCGTAGCATAAGGGGGACACTCACCTAAAAAAGAAAAAAGCCAATTTCATCTTTCATATACATACACACTTTACTTCCGATCACCATTGAGAGAACCAACGCCAATTTACCTACTGTAGCCAATTGTTCACCGTTCTTCAAACGCAGTCAGCTCCATGAGAATACTACCACGCATTGTCGCCACAGCACTCTACACATCTCACGTGAAGCACCCTTCACTTGCCACATGACTGCACCATACTGGCCAGCAGCAGTTCATACACGCACGTAGTAAAATGCAACCCCAAACTACATAAACCCTCGGCCAAAAACCACATAACCACAACCTGAATACATAGCACCTAAGTTCGGCCCCTAATTTCACAACACACGTCCCTATCCTGATTTCACCTCGCTGTTGCACACTTTAAGCATAGCTGAATCAATCAACTCCATGCCACAGCAACATCTACACATCGCACTTCACAACTCACTGACTACACCAAACAGCAGCTCATCCTCACACTACATACATATGTTGCAGTAATGCATGCCACACTGCCTAGCAAATGCAAGCTCTAAGAGCTTAAGTATAACCTTGTTCGAAAAAGGAAAATTATTTTCTGTCTTTTTATGTATATTGATGTCCTACAAATGTTGCTATTTATAGTAAGTCCTAAACCCTAATGTCAAAACTATAAATAATGTACAAGGCCTTAAACCCTAAGTAATTTGGCCTATAAATAAGATAAAGAAAACATATATAAGAATATAAAACTGTGCGTTTAATAAAAGAAATCAACATGCAGTCACTCGATTAGTCCTAGAAGGAGCAAGATTTGAATTAGACGAAGTCAGTAGTTAGACATCCAAGTCCTAGGAGTAGTCTCTGGAGTCTTACAGTGTTTGGCCAAGACACTTAAAAGGTTGGCACATAATCGTCGAGTTTTAAAATTAGTCGACACTAGTCTCTCCGAGCCATGCCAAGTGGATCTTAGGCCTCTAACTCTTGGCAATGTAATCTCTCGACTACTTGATAGACGACAGACTTGTTGCTGAGTGGATACTTTTTGTCCTCTTATCCTTTTGGCATCTGCTCATCCTTGGCAATAGTTGATCAGCCTCACCTTGGGATAGGTCGGCCTTGGCTTGGAGATAGTCGCATGCTAATTCCTATCAGGAAAGATATACACAAGAATATGCTAATTAAAATAAAGCCAAAGTTTATTGGCATTCTATGTGCGCAAGATGAGCTTGCCATTCAATCTTTCCAGTTTGCACACTCCATTGCCCAAGCTTTCCTTAACTCTAATGGAGTCTTCTCAATTAGAGGCCAACTTGCCCTACCCTTCTCGTGAACTCGTGGCTTCTAGCTTTCGGCACACTAGGTTACTGACCTTGAACTCCTTGTGTATGACCTTCGGATCGTAGTATCGGGTAGCCTAATGTTAGTACATAGTTACCTGAGTCACGGTAAGGTCTCTAATTTCCTTGATGGTATCGATGCTTTCTTGTAATAGTGACTCATTAAGGGCAACGTCAAAACTTTGAGTCCAGATGTTAAGAAGTTTGAGCTTAATGGGGAGAACTGCTTTCGACCCGAAGGTTAGGCAAAAGGGGGTCTTATTTGTAGAAGTGCGATGGGTGGTTGATATCAGGCAAGTGCACCTATCAATTTTAATATAGCGGATGTGAGTCCAAGTCGATTCCTCAGAGACTTCGAGTACTAATATTAACCTTAGCTCTATTATTTAACTGGAAAATTGTAATGAGTTGAATGAATTAAAAATACTAAACTTAACAAATTATCCTAATTATGAGACTTGATTAAGCAATTTAGAAAGTGATAAAATTAAGAACGACTTCAAGAAGGTAATAACGTATTTAGGAATTATTTCCCCTAATGTTAACATGTGACCGCTTAAAATATGTTCAATTCAATTTCTATTATTCTTGACCGAAGGGATTCACAATTAAAATTAATACCTTTCTCAAGCATATTAACCCTAATCCTAAATTATTTACTGGAATCTCTTCACTTAGTAATATAATTCAGAATCGCATTAATGTATAATGAATTCCCACACAAACGAATAACTTTCCGAAAAAAACATGTATCTTATCTTTAAGTACACATGTAATTCTCTCCAATTATGTCAAGATCTTATTACACATGTGATTTCTCAATTGTCATGCATAATACCATAGATTGATACTCTAGAAATATCAATTAACAATTAAATAACATAATTAAATCAAGAAAAGATAGAAACTTTATTGGAAATTACAAATCAATCCAATAGTCACGTGAAACCCTAGGTTCCATAATCCTAAATATACGAATCTTGAGTTAACATAATGAAATTAAAAACGAATTCCAACAAAACCAATAAATAAAACATGAAAAACTCCTTTTGTTGATGAAAAACCTCTCCAATCTTGAAGTTGTTGTTGCTTTCGCCTTTTTCCTTTCCTTCTCTTCAAGTCTCTCCACTTCTCGAGTGTCTAATCCCTTTTTCAAAGTCCTAATATGTCCTTTTATAATGTATTGTAAGGTTTCTGTTTTCATCATCAGACTCGGCCTGAGACACGGTCGTGTCTCCAGGTCGTGTAACTTTCTGACCTTGGCAAATCTTCCAGATGGACACAGCCTGGGGACACAGTCATGTCCCAAACTGTATAACTTTAAAACTTCATAACTCATTTATTTGAACTCCAAATTAAGTAAAACTTGATTCCTTTTCTTTGTTTTCAATCCAAGAACACGTTCAAACCTTGAAATCAAAATTTAACTCAATTAAGTATCATTTTCTTTAAATAAAACAAAAAATGGAAGGGAAATACTATAAAATCACCATGTAAAATATGTTTAAAATAAGAGTTATCAAACTTCCCCACACTTGAGCATTTGCTTGTCCTCAAGTAAATAAATCAAAACAAAACTTTCGAGGACAAGAAACGCTAAACAAAATTTATCACTATTTAGGAAACCGATGAATGAATACACTTGACCAGTAGAAAAGTAAGAAAATCATTCTCAACTAACTTGCAATAATAAAGTCAACCAAATTCATCCTTAACAATGTCATAATTTCACCTGACCATATTCAAATGCTCTAACAATACTTAATACAATTCTTAAACTAAGGATTCTTAAACTAAAAATTGGATTTAACATCTCGTCAACCGGGAAAGAGTCATAAAAGTTTTTTCCATTCGACTAAAATGTATACAATTCTCTCTTCCATCTCACCAAGCACCATAATCTAAAACAAACACATTTTACATCCACTCATCCTCTGATCATCCCCCTAGTTTATGCTTTTGTTGGGAGGTTTTTTAAATTTACTTTATTTAAGCACAATTGTGTTGGTAGAGGGAAAGAATCTCACTCTTTTAATGGATCAAAACTGATCCATACTAACTTATTCCTTATATTGATAACAAGAAAGAACTTTGCTCTTCTAATGGACCAAGGTTGATCCATACCAATTTTTTCATTAGAATTGGCATTAGGACTCAATTTCTCTCTTCTGACGGACCAAGACGAATCCTTACCAATTTTTTCTATTCATACACTTATTATTACTTTCGACCTCCAATCATTGTGATTTTTCAAGGGTTTTTCAAAAGAAGAATTTCATTTGTTTGTTTGCTAAAAATTATAGGGCTCTAAAAATTTCTAAGAAAAAGGTATACATAAAAGTAAATTTAAAAATAACCATGACTAACTCTCAACTAGTGATGTTGCTCCAATCTCAAGTCTTAGAGTCCTAAGTTAAATCACTTGTAACTTTGCCCTCCACAGATTTGACTAATCAATTCTAGTAAAGTATAATAAGATCAATAATGATCAAGATGATACAGTTGATTCAGCTCAACACTTGTTAATTACCTATTGCAAGTTAACTAAAATATTAATTGGGTCAAATGTGAATAATTGGTATCCTAAACAGTAACAAATTCATATATATCTCTTCTCCACACTTAATAACGTACATTGTCCTCAATGTACGACTAAGAAAACATAGCAGCAAGAAATGAAACAAGAAAAATCATCATAGGGAAAAAGGAAATATATGCAATGAAAAATAAACTAGTACTTCCCTACCAATCGAAAATAAGGTGAAGAAGTTCATAACAAGAAAGCATCATCATTACATGTTCGATTTCACATGCCTTGGCCAACGAAAAACAACAAAAAAAATATGAACTAAGAAAAGGGATCAGAATCCGTCTCTTCATCATCCTCATCAGATTGTGCCTTTGCCATGGTTGCATCATCGTCTTCGTCACTGCCCTCAACATCCTCTTCACTTCCCCCAGCCGCCTCTTCCTCACCACCCTCATCATCCCCTTCCTCACTACCTTCATCATCCTCTTCTTTACTCTCACTATCCTCATCATGTGCATCCGACTCTTTTATTTTGAAAAATTTTTCCATTTTGTCCTGGCAGATATGAAGTTTATCCACCCTTTCTAGGATATAACGAACCTCAGAAATCAACATATCAAATTTATCTTCAAAGCTTGTTGAAGACGTCTGGCCGCGAGATGTGCTGCGTAAGTGTCGACCTTGACGTCTTATTGGTAAAAGGTTCATGAGTCAGAATGAATTAAGTCGCATAGGAGTGACTTGATTGACTAAGGTAAGTGAGGGCTAAACGAAAACCTTAGTTCGCATGGCCTGCACAAGTAAGGTGATGTAGGGGCCACAACAAATATGCCCTTTCTTTTATGTAATGGTGGCTGAAAAGTTCAGCTAGGTCGATGGCGAGATTGATGGGATGTTTATGAATAACACTGTACAGATAGAGGCAATCCTTGTTGGAAACCATACTGGTGCTGAGGCCTCTGCTAGTCAATGTATGCGCAAAGAGCCAATGAAGAACCCGATATTCAAGCTTGACCAATTGAGAAGCCTTGCTCTTTGCTGGATCATACGCATCACTAATAGTAATTTCGTTTCAAAACGTCCCTGGTGTTACTCCACAGGGAAAACGACATGAGAGACGTTGGAACTCTTCTGTCCGTATATATTTGTCTTCATAAAGACCAAGATATCTACCCAATTGAGCTATTGTCATGTGGAAAGGGTGGCCACTCAAGGTGAAATGGAGTTTGCGTTTGGGACCCATGCCAATAGCACACTCTTTATCAAGCTTGTATGTACATAAAAACTCCAATGTCAGTTCTTTATAAACTGAAGCTTCAAGAGATAAAAATCGCTCCCAAATGGTTCCGTCCAAGAGCTCCTTCATTTCTGTTTTGAGCTCTAATTGAGTGAGAACATCCCAATCCAGACAAAGGGTGTCACTGAAGGGCTTGTTCTTAAGTAAACTATAACGTTGCGACTGGTAGTCTTCCTAATTGAAGCATTGGGTGCTCCATCGGAGGGAGAGTGGCTAATGGTTCAACAATTGCACCTTCTTACGATGAAGAGGATGCTGCATATTTGGATTTCCGTCGAATGATAAGCTTTGCGTGATTTGCCATTGAATACCTGAAAAGAAACAACAAAACAAATAAAAAACGCACAGCCTTGCCACATGTAGTTCAAATGAAGATAGAGGGAGAAAGGATTAACAGTGAAGCGTATTGAAAGAATTCTCATTAGGACATTTAAACAAACATGTAGAGTGCATCCACAAAATTAGTTGGTATAAAAGAAATGGCTAGCAAATGCATTCAACTAATTATACAATAGATCCACTACATTACAATCTGCTTGAAACGCAGGCGTCCCAACACATCAAAGACACTAAATGACCCAGAATTACTCTCACAATGCTAACCCTAACTAGTGTGATTGAAAAATGATTAGCAAATTAGCAAACAAAATTCGGAATTGAGAGATCATACATGAATATCTAACCAGAAGAGGCATTATAAAGGCATTAAAATCAAGCATCACGAGGCAATAGTGTATGTCGTTTATGAAAGAACGAAATAAATTCTCAGACTAAATGCAAGTACCAATTCACACAAGACTGAAATGTCTAGTAGCTCAACCTGCCTAAACCATAAGGAAGATAAAGCAAAAGCAATGAAGAGGACTTACTTGGATCAGGAATCGTGATGTTAAGAATCGTGAAGAGAAGATGGAGAGAAGAGAGAATATGAAATGGATATGTGTTGGTTTGTGAGTATTTGAGAGAGTGTGTGTGTGTTTTAATAAATTGCAGGTCGTGTGGTGAGTCGTCTGGGTGCTGGGCGGATACAGGTTGGGACACGACTGTGTCCCACGCTTGTGTAACTTCCTGTGTTGGCAGTGTCTTACCTGGGCGAACACGGGTTGAGACACAACCGTATCCCACGCCCATGTAACTCTCTGTGTTCGTGCGTGAATTCTGAACGCACACGGGCTGAGATACAACCGTGTCCCATGCTCGTGTAACTTTCTGTTTGCGTGCGTTAAGACTGGACGGGCACGGGCTGGGACACAACAGTGTCCCACGCCCGTGTAACTTTCTATTGGCGGTCAGGAATACTAGGTGCACACGGGCTAGGACACAACCGTGTTCCATGTTCGTGTAACTTTTTGTTGATACAGTATATATCTGGGCGGACACAGGCTGGGACACAACCGTGTCCCACACTTGTGTAACTTTCTGTGGGTGTAGCATAAGGCTGGACGCACACGGGCTGGGACATGACCGTGTCCCATGCCCGTGTAACTTTCTGTTGGTGTTGGTTCATTGAAGGGTCTGGATGGATACGGGTTAGGATACGACTGTATCCCATGCCCATGTAAATTTTTGTCTTTTTTTTTTTTACCTAAATTCATGAATTTAAAAATACAAGAAACTTAAAAAATAAAAGTATTTAAATTAGAAAAAATAAGACAACGAAAACTAAAGAGAGAAAAAATATGAAACTAAAAGGGAAAAACACCTATGACTAGAATTGAAACAAATAAAAGAAGCAAAGCAAAGTTAGATAAAAGAAAAATAAAATGGAGTAAACTTAAAGAACTAAAGCATAAGCAAAGTGAGACATGGGTTGCCTCCCAAGAAGTGCTATAGTTAACGTCGATAGCTCGACGGGATACGTCTTCTCATGATAGTTCTGTCGGGTGGAGATAAAACTCTTCTCGTCTAACATGCTCTAAGTTTCCACTCAAGTATAACTTCAATCGTTGCCCATTTACCTTAAATGTGCCTTTCTCTGGGTGTGTAACTTCAACAGTCCTATACGGGAAAACTTGTGCAATTGTAAATGGTCCAGACCACCTAGATTTCAACTTACCTGAGAATAAATGAAGGCGAGAATTATACAAAAGAACATGATCACCTTCTTTAAATTGTCGACCTTGTTTGATTCGCTGATCGTGGTACTTTTTAATCCTTTCTTTGTATAATTTGGAGTTCTCATATGCATTTGCTCGCCATTCCTCAAGCTCATTCAATTGAAGTTTTTTGTGAGAACCTGCATACTCAAAATCAACATTAGCACTCTTAATTGCCCAATAAGCCTTATGTTCAATCTCTACCGGTAAATGACAAGCCTTCCCATATACAAGTTGGTAGGGTGTGGTCCCTAGTGGTGTTTTGTAAGCGGTTCTGTATGCCTATAGAGCATCATCCAGCTTTTCCAACCAATCTCTCCTATGATACTCTGCGGTTTTTTTAAGAATTCACTTAAGATCGCGATTAGCAACTTCTACTTGGCCACTACTTTGGGGGTGGTACGGGGTGGCTATTCTATGTGTAACGCCATAACGCTTCAACACTTGGTCGAGTTGGGCATTACAAAAGTGTGTTTCTCTATCACTTATAATTGTCCTAGGGGTGCCAAATCAAGAAAATAGAGATTTCAAGAATTTTTTTTACTACCCTAGCATCATTAGTAGGTAGGGCTTTAGCTTTCACCCACTTAGAGACATAGTCAATAGCTACCAGGATATATTTATTTCCATTAGAGTTCAGGAAAGGACCCATGAAATTGATCCCCCACATATCGAATACCTCGACCTCGATGATGGGGTTTTATGGCATTTCATCCCTACGAGATATATTCCTCACTTATTGACAACGATCACAAACCTAAACGTATTTTTGGGCATCTTTGAATAGGGTAGGCCAATAAAATGCAGCCTCTAAGACCTTATGAGATGTCCTATTGGCATTATGATGCCCACCTGTAGGCTCCGAATGACAGTGGCTTAAAATTCTCCATCCTTCAAGGTGTGGTACATACCTTCGAATAACATGATCTGTACATACTTTAAACAGGTAAGGATCATCCCAGAAATAATGTTTCACATCAAAAAAAAATTTCTTCTTTTGCTGGTGTGTAAGTCCCTTCGGTATAATCCTAGCAGCTAAAAAATTAGCGATATCCGCGAACTAAGGGATTTCCATATCACTTACCTGAGCGATGGCATAAAGTCGCTCCTCAGGGAATTCATCTTTGATCTCATTCTTGTCGAGCATTTCCAAGTTTAGATTCTCCAATCGAGATAGGTGGTCTACTGCTAAATTCTCAGCACCTTTTTTATCTTTGATCTCCACATTAAACTCTTGTAGCAACAAGATCCACCTAATCAGCCTTGGCTTTGCATCTGGTTTTGCTAACAAGTATTTAAGGGCAGAATAATCAGTGTAAACAATCACTTTAGATAGAAGCAAATAAGAGCGAAACTTATCAAAGGCAAAAACAACTGCTAGCAACTCTTTTTCTGTAGTAGTGTAGTTCTCCTGAGTATTAGTAAGAGTTTTGCTAGCATAGTGAATTGGTTGAAAGTGCTTGTCTCGCCTTTGCCCTAACACTGCCCCGACTGCGTGATCACTTGCGTCACACATAAGTTCAAAGGGAAGTGCTGTCACGCCCCGAACAAGAAGAGTCATAACAGTCCCACCGTGTAAACCAATCTAAGATAGAAGCTGACCTCACAGCTGCTATCGTAGACGCAGTTTACATAAGGCGTTCAACTCAACCAGCTTGAAACGTCTGTTCTGACATCTGTTAATATCCAAACCTGTGGTAGAGCTTTTACAAAATACTTGTTCTATACAATCTGTAGTTTAGTACTACAACAGTAATTATACAACATTTCACGTCCAAGGGTAAAGATTACAATCAAAATCTTTTAAAAACCACAGGTTATACGATTTATATACAATAAGTTAGAAAACTAGTGGGCTCCTAGGGAATTCCCATTTAGTTTTCTTCAAAACTTAAAGACAAAGCAAAAGCTCAGGTTCAGTTAAATTCCTCGTTCCTCACTTTCCCACACAGCAGCACACTAACCTGAGAACGGTGGTACCGGAACATCTTTACCTTCACTCAGTACCTGCAAAAGAGTCTGTAGGGGTGTGAGTACAACTAGCTCAGTAAGTGGGGCGAAGTCAGAAGAGTACTATACAATCACAAATAAGGTTAATAATTATGATGAAATGCAATGCAATCACTCAAATGAAAACATCGCATAGTGTTAACTGGTCCACTGTGAGGTTAGAGGAATTTCATCCGCTCCAACCCGGATTGAGGAGTTTCATCGCGACTCAAGTTAAACCAAACCCGGGCTTGTGCAATGGAGAACACCCCCCTCCCAAGACCGCCTTCGAACAACGGCCCCCAACCTTGCCGCGACCTCCTCGCCTATCACTTAGTTCGACTAAGGATGGGGAAAGGACCATTTCAGCTATCCTCATCGAAGGAAGTCGGTGTTTGGCTTAACATTCTTAATCGTTTCCCCTAACGGGTGATTATGCATGACCAATTACACTTTAGTCGAATAATCATTAGTGATAATCAAGGGTGACCAATAAGTTCACACAATACAGAATCCATGCAAATATGCAAAACAGCACACCAAGGAGTTGAACTCCTGTCACAACAGAGTATCATTCACACATATAGCATGCGCATAATCATCTAACTACAAACACAACCAGAAGTACTCTTGGGTCTCTGGATGCTTTTAAATAGTACCCAAACAGCGACGAAGCTACCATCCTAACTTACTTGTTCAGACGTTCGTTATTTCTGACTTGAATTGTCAACCGTCTTTGGAAGGTCCTAATTACACAAAAGGTCTAAATTTAGTTTTCGTAATAATTACGAAAACATTAGGGTTTAATCTAAAATGGATATATATATACATATATATATATATATTATTTCCATAATATACAGTCATGTTATTAAATTATTAATTATTAACATTGTATATCATATTTACTATTACGTATTATATATCGTTTTGATCGTATCGAAACGTACTTTTTATTTATTAATTCACGTTTTGATTCCGGTAGAGTTACCGAAATGTGTATATTCTTGAATATGTTATAGGTATAAGCTAGTTTGCTTAAGGTTATCCGATTTCAACAAAACTAGTGTCATTGAGTTTGTATAGACTTAACGACACATCTTATGAGTCTTGTTCCTAGAGATGGATTTTAACGGGTAGTTTGAATTTTTAATACAATTATACATAATTATATAAAAACGATCGTATTATGCAAAATTTACAGTTTTAAATTATATTTTATCCAATTTGTCCTTATATTGTAATAATATAAGTATTATTCAATTTTAATATACCTAAAGTATATCCCGATCAGAAAATATTAATAATTATAATAAAATCTCTATTTAACCCAATTCGACCAGCAATCCTATATATAGGTTTTATTAACTATTTAACTCATTTTAGTCTATTAATATTACAAATACACCCCGACTTGTAATTTAAGCTATTTTACTTAATAAATTCGTAGTAAATAGTTCGGATTACCTAATAATTCCCCGAAAATTTCTATGGACTTCTAAAAATATAGGGAATTCAATTATCACTTGGTTTCAAGTTTTCGACCTATTGCCTATATTTTCATATTGACGATTTTACCCCTAAATTTGATAATTTATCCAATTATAATTCTTTTAGCATCCAATTAATTTCAATCTGACTCAATACCATTATTATTTATTATAGATCAGTACATGTCCATTTCATCAATTAATTTTATAATTTCCTATTAAATTCATAATTTCAACCTATTTTCGAACCAATTTCAGGCCTAAAAATTCAATAAATATTAAAATTATTCAAATAAAAATTTGGGCTACGTAGCAATTACCCATATATCATACACATCCTACACAAAATTTTTCAGCTAGAAACAACATCATATAGTACATTTATTTTACTAATATATATTCGGATGAATTACAGATTTCTTAATAAAGTATATTAAATATTACGAATTTTTCAAAAATAAAAATATCACATGAAAGCATGTCTAAAATAACCTAAGTGTAATTTTTTTCATGATTTTCTGGGCGGATTTACTATTTTTTAGAAATTATTGAAAAACAGGGCAGAAATTTGACCTTGGTGTTCTTGGATGCTCCGGTGGCCGACGGCGGCTAGGCGGTTGTCGGAACGCCTAGACGCTGGGGGTACTCCTTGGTGGTGGAGTGGCGTAACAGCAGATTAAAGGGAACCCTAAGAACTAGACTTGCTCGGTAATTGTTCTGTTTTTCTCTTCTTCTTTTTTATTTTCTACGATTTTTTCTTGATTTTTCTTTCTGTTGTTTTTGGTTCCAAACTGTCAAATGTTGTTATTCTGCTGCTGGGAAAATTTTTATACACTTCTTTCACCACCTAAGGATTTTTCTTTATTTTTTTCTTTTGTTTTTCCCTATTTAACTAAGCATGTGGTGTCCTAAAACTATTGATTTACTTTTGAATCAGCAATCCTTCTCCTTCTGCAGCAGCCACGTGGATTTCCAGCAAGCTCCATTGTATTTAGGATAAGTATTGTTAATTATTTAATTAAATATGTATAGTATATGTTAGGATTTGATTATTTAATTAGTATATAAGTATATTCCCTATATAAATAACATGTGAGATATATAACTTTACTCATATAATTAAGTTTCTAGCATATCTTTTATTTTTAAGATACATTCTAAGGTTAATTTCATGAATTCAACACAATATATATATAATTACTCAATTTAAAGTTAATTTATGAGTATAATTATTATTTGTACCGGGTATACTAAAAAATTACGTGTATTTTTTTATAGTAAAATATACTATATTATCTCATTTTATAACTCAATTAACTTATCTCTAAGTTCTCGTTGCAATCTAAGTTCAATTTTAGGAGTTCTGAACATTTTAGGGCTTTAGTAAATACTCCAATTTCTAGGGGCAAAATTGGGATTTCGGATCATTATTACTAAAATCTAACTTCACTGTAATATTTCGACTAATTTTTTCATTCTAGTTGCAAAGTTTGGGCTCAATTGGATAAGTTACCCTAAAAGACCTAAATCTTAGCTCGATTGTGCTAAACTCAATTTTGGGAGCTTACAAGTGCCCAATCAGGTACTACCATAATTGGAGCATTAGTAAGTTTCTCTTTAAAGATATTGAAAGCTTTCAAACACTCTTGAGAGAAAACATAAGGCACATCCTTCTCTAATAACTTAGTCAAAGGGCGGACAATTTTTGAGAAGTCCTTGATAAATCACCTATAAAAACCTACATATCCTAAAAAGCTTCTTATGGCCTTAACCAAAGTTGGAGATGGGAGTCTTGCAATCACATCCACTTTGGCAGTATCCACCTCAATTCCTCGATATGAGATCTTATGGCCCAGCATAATACCCTCTTGTACCATGAAGTGGCACTTCTCCCAATTGAGGACAAGATTGGTCTCTTCATACCTGGTAAGTACCCTGTCCAAATTATTCAAACAAAGACCAAAAGGCATTCTGCGGTAAGCAAAGGTGCCATAAGGACAAGTGAAAGTGGTCTTCTCTTGATCTTCCGGTGCAATAGGTATCTGAAAATAACCAGATAAGCCATCTAGAAAACAATAAAACATATGTCCAGCTAGTCGTTCTATCATTTGATCAATAAAAGGCAAGCGGAAATGGTCCTTATGTATAGCATCATTTAACTTTCGATAATTGATACATACACGCCAACCTGTTACCGTTCTCATTGAGATTAATTCATTCTTTTCATTAGGAACTGCTGTCATCCCACTTTTTTTTGGAATTACTGTCATCCCACTTTTTTTTGGAACTATTTACATTGGACTAACCTATGAACTATCAGAGATAGGATATATCATACCTGCATCAAGGAGTTTGATAACTTCCTTTTTTACTACCTCTTTCATGTTTGGATTCAAGCGTCTCTGGGGCTATACAATTGACTTGTGGTCTTCTTTCATTAAAATCTTATGAGTACAAAAGGAGGGATTGATACCTCGAATATCGGATATTTTCTAAGCAATGGCCCTCTTATGCTCCTTGAGTATTTTCAGCAACCTTTCTCTCTGTTCTTCTTCCAAATTAGATGCTAGAATTACCGGTAATTTGGAGTCCTTCTCTAAGAAGGCATATTCCAAGTAATCAGGTAATTGCTTTAACTCCAATACTAGTAGCTCCTTAATCGAAGGTTTTAACTGTGCTTCCTTCCTCTTTTCAAACTCTTCAAACCCTTTCTCAATAGAGGCAGGTTTATTTGCCTCCAGTTGGGCTACCACCTCAAATTTGACAGGATCTTCCAAAACTTCTTCCATGCCTAATTGCAAACAACTCTCTAACGGATCCTTAAGAAGAACTTCCTGCATATAACTTGAAACAAAAGTGTCAGTAACATCTAAAAGGTAGCAAGTATCATCCTAATTGACAGACTTTTTCATGGCCTCCAAAATTTTAAACATGATCTCTTTATCTCCTACTCGAAGAATGAGCTTACCATCACTAACATCAATGATAGCTCTAACGGTAGCTAAGAATGGTCTACCTAGGATAAGGGGCAACTCAAAATCTTCATCTATATCCAATATCACAAAATTAACTGGAAAAATAAATTTACCCACCTGGACTAATACATCCTCAATAATGCCTCTAGGATACATCACAAATCTATCAGCTAATTGCAAACTCATGCGTGTGGGCTTAGGTTCCCCTAATCCTAGTTTCTTGAAAAATTTATAAGGCATTAAATTGATGCTAACACCCAAATCAGCTAAAGCTTTGTCAATTAACAAATTACCAATATGACAAGGAATTGTAAAACTTCTTGGGTCTTTTAGCTTCTTGGGCAACTTGTTTTGCACAATCGCTGAATACTCTTAACCCAAGATGACTGTAGGAAGCTCCTCGAGCTTCCTCTTGTTGGATAACAAATCTTTCAAGAACTTAGTGTACTTCGGCATCTGTGACAAGGCATCAACGAGAAGTAAGTTAATATGCAATTGTCTAAAGAGGTCAAGAAACTTACTGAATTGTTGGTCATTGCGATCTTGCTTAAGTCTTTGGGGATATGGGATAGGTGGCTGATATTCCTTCGCCTTTGATGACTTTACGTCTTCCGTTGCTTTCATCCCTTCCTTGCTCTTACTAGTTTCCTCGCTAACCTTCCTCTAAGCATGCAACTCCTTCCCACTTCGAAGTGTCACTGCCTTGACATGTTCCCTTGGATTAGGTTCTGTATTGCCCGGTAGCGTTCCTTGTGGTCTTTCAAAGATTAGCTTCGCAAATTGACCAATTTGGTTCTCAAGGTTTTGATTGGAAGCCTCTTGATTCCTCAATGATGATTCAATGTTGGATAAGCGAGCTTCATTGCCTTAAATATATTTTGTGAGAGGTTCTTCCATACTGGACTTTTTTTCTTGAGGAAGAGGAGGTAGGAATGGTCTCTGAAATCCAGGTGGGCCAAAGTTAGTCTTCTGCTGGCCTTGGTTTTGATTTCCCTAAGAGAAATTAAGGTGATTCCTCCATCCGAGATTATAAGTGTTGCTGTAGGGGTTATTTTGTTACTTTGGTGGATTTCCTAGATAAACTACTTATTCCAGTTGTTCTTGTATTCCATACCCCTGCATACCAAAGTCACTTACATCCAATTATACTTGTTGAGGGCCAACAGAGAGTACATCAATCTTCTTACTTAATAAGTCCACCTTAGCTGCTAGAGCAGTGGTCAAGTCCACATCATAAATTCCTATAGCCTTTTGCTTGGCTCTAGTGCTTTCCTACTGATAATTGTTCATCGCTATTCCTTCAATCAGGTTTTATGCTTGCTCAGGTGTCTTTGTATTCAAAGTACCTCCTGCAAATGCATCAATCATCTGTCTCGTAGATAAATTGAAACCATTATAGAAGGTCTGAATCTTCATCCATAGTGGGAGGCCATGATGTGGGCACCTCCTAAGCAAGTCCTTGAACCACTCCCAAGTGTCATATAGAGTCTTCGCTTCCAATTGAGCAAAACAAGAAATATCATTCCGAAGTTTAGCGGTCTTTGCAGGTGGGAAATACTTCTCCAAAAATTTCTCTACCAATTCATTCTAAGTTGTGATTGAATTTCGTGGTAGAGAGTTCAACCACTGTTTTGCTCAACCCCTTAAGGAGAAAGGAAATAGCCGCAGTTGGATGGCATAATTCGTGGCTCCGTTGATTTTAAATGTATCACAAATCCCTAAAAAGCTAGAGATGTGGGCATTAGGATCTTCATCTTGGAGACTGTCAAACTGAACATATTGTTGCAATTTGGAAGTTATTAGTTGCAACGGTTGGCTTTGGGATACTAGAGTCGGCTCTAATAAGTGTAGGCCTTGCATAATCGGACATGGTCTAATTTGCTTCATTACCATTGTTAGCCATGTGTGGTGGATCTTCTTACTCAATGAATTGAGTGTTGGCCTCTTCACCCTCTTCCTTAATGTCAACGATTGACTCATCGTCTATGGTCGCCACAATTTGTCTAGGTCGCGATCTCAAATTTTGAAGGACAGTTCTTTCAATTTCAGGATCAAGTTCCATCAAATCTTTCGGGTTGCTTCGGGTCATGCACTACAAGGGCAAGAAATATAAAATTAATTGCAGCTCTAGATAATAAAATAGACAATGAAAACAAAAGAAAACAAAATGGTCAAAGTAATAAAGCAACTAGTGTTCTTAGTATCGAAAATCTCCGGCAACAGTGCCAAAAACTTAATATCAGGCAAGTGCACCTATCAATTTTAATATAGCGGATGTGAGTCCGAGTTGATCTTTCAGAGACTTCGAGTACTAATATTAACCTTAGCTCTATTATTTAACCGGAAAATTGTAATGAGTTGAATGAATTAAAAATACTAAACTTAACAAACTATCCTAATTATGAGACTTGATTAAGCAATTTAGAAAGCGATAAAATTAAAAACGACTTTAAAAAGGTAATAATGTATTTAGGAATTATTTCCCCTAATGTTAACATGTAACTGCTTAAAATATATTCAATTCAATTTCTATTATTCTTGACCGAAGGGATTCACAATTAAAGTTAATACCTTTCTCAAGTATATTAACCCTAATTCTAAATTATTTACTGGAATCTTTTCACTTAGTAATATAATTCAGAATCGTATTAATGTATGATGAATTCCCACACAAATGAATAACTTTCCGGAAGAAACATGTATCTTATCTTTAAGTACACATGTAATTCTCTCCAATTATGTCAAGATCTTATTACACATGTGATTTCTCAATCGTCATGCATAATACCATAGATTGATACTCTAGAAATATCAATTAACAATTAAATAACATAATTGAATCAAGAAAAGATAGAAACTTTATTGAAAATTATAAATCAATCCAATAGTCACATGAAACCCTAGGTTCCATAATCCTAAATATACGAATCTTAAGCTAACATAATGAAATTAAAAACGAATTCCAACAAAACCAATAAATAAAACATGAAAAACTCCTTTTGTTGATGAAAAATCTCTCCAATCTTGAAGTTGGTGTTGCTTTCACCTTTTTCCTCTCCTTTTCTTCAAGTCTCTCCAATTTTTGAGTGTCTAATCCCTTTTTCGAAGCCCTAGTATGTCATTTTATAATGTATTGTAAGGTTTCTGTTTTCGTCATCAGACACGGCCTAGGACACGGTCGTGTCCCCAGGTCGTGTAACTTTCTGACCTTGGCAAATCTTCCGGATGGACACAGCTTGGGGATACGGTAATGTCCCAAACTGTGTAACTTCAAAACTTCATAACTCATTCATTTGAACTCTAAATTGAGTAAAACTTGATTCCTTTTCTCCGTTTTCAATCCAAGAATACGTTCAAACCTTGAAATCAAAATTTGACTCAATTAAGTATCAATTTCTTTAAATAAAACAAAAAATGTAAGGGAAATACTATAAAATCACCATGTGAAATATGTTTAAAATAAGAGTTATCAGTGGTCTCATACCCTTATAGGATATTAGGCAGTTTGTCGGCCTAAGCACCCTAAGATTAGTCTACGCACTTCTCATGCTGTCTAAGATAATCCGATTAGTTGCTTCAACCTGTTAATTCAATTGGGGGTGGGCAACCGAAGTGAAGTACGGGGTGATGTGGTGTTTGGCGTAGAACTCCCTAAACTTGAGGTTGTCAAATTGTTGCCTATTGTCCATAATGAGAGCATAAGGGACCCGAAATTGAAAGGAAATGTTGTTTCTAACAAAAGATTCAACACTTCTTTCCATGATCTTTACTATTACTTTAGCTTCTACCCACCTCGTAAAGTAGTCAACGGTAACAATTATGAACTGTCATTCTCCCGAAGCTTTCAAGAAGGCACTGATGATGTTAATACTCCATTGTGTGAACGGCCATGGGCTGATCAAGGGTTGGAGGCTGGTGCTAGGTGTATGACTAAGCAACGCATGCTTTTGGTACTATGGGCACTTTTGGGCTATGACTTTCATGTCCTACCTCATGGTAAGCCAGTAATACCCAAGTTGTAATGCCCGGAGGTAGAGGGCTCGGGACTGAATATGATTATTGCACACTTTGATGTACAACTCTTCCATGACGCGTAGTCTTTCACCTTCTTGGAGGTATTAGAGTAGGAAAAGGCTAACTCTCTTACAATACAAGATGCCTTTAACCAACGTATAGTTGGTGGCGTGATGTCGAAGCTTTTATGCCTCCCTTTTGTCTTTTGGATGTGTACCCTACTCTAAATAACTCTAGATAGGATCCGTCTAGCTCGGCTTCGGAGCTGCTATGGTCAATTCCAAAACTTCAGCTGAGCCTAAAGTTATGCTCTTCTCTAGCAAGTATTCTATAAAGATTTTCCTATTCTTCACCTCAAGCTTTTTTATCCCAGTAGAGGCGAGCTTGGATAGCCAATCTACAGCTGAATTCTCGAGCCAGGGGATCTTCGTAATGTTCCACAACAGGAATTCAACTAGAATGCTCTTCACTATCTTAAGGTACTTAACTATAGTATCATCCTTAGCTTCGTATTTGCCTCAGACTTATTGGACAACAAGTATGGAGTCCAAGAAGATCCATAAATGCTCGACACCGATCTCTTTGGCGAACTTAAGATTGGAGATAAGGGCCTCATATTTGGATTTGTTATTATTAGAATCGAACTTAAACTTAAGGGCATAGCAGATTGTAACTTTATGTAGGCCGGTTCAAACAAGACCTATACTTCTACTCCTCGAAGTAGATGATCTGTTGACATAGAGAGTCCACACCAGTTTATCATTGCTTAGTGGTGCTTCCTCCTCTCCTGTATATTCTACAACAAAGTCGACTAGCACTTAAGCCTTATAAGTCGTTCGTGGCTGATATTGGATTTTGTATGCGCTCAATTCCATTACATATGTCATCATTTGTCTAAACGCATCGGATTTTTGCAACATGGTGCATAATGGTTGATTGGTGAGTACGATTTTCTGGTGCACTTAGAAGTACGGCTATAGTAGTCGTACTGTGATGATGATAGCTAAGGTAAACTTTTTTGCCCGAGTGTACCTGACCTCAGGCCTGTAGAGTATATGGCTGACATGGTATAAGGGCATGTGTTCTCTTCTCTTTGCTTTGACTAGCATAGAGGAGAGCGCTTAGTTGCTCACGGTCAAGTACAAAAATAGGTCTTCCCCATAGACAAGCTTTGAGAGAATTGATGGGTATGCAAGGAAGTTTTGGAGTTGCTAAAAAGCCGTAGCACACTCTTGAGTCCATTCAAAATCCTTTAGATTTTGAAGAACTCCATGCATCTATCTGTGCTTTTTATGATGAACTTGCTTAATGCTGTTACCATGTTGGTAAGCTTTTGTATGTCGTGGGCTAAGATTAGAGGCTTCATTTCCTTGATGGTAGTAATTTTCTTTGGGTCTGCTTTGATACCTCTTTGTGTGACTAGGAAGTTGGGGAATTTGCTAGACCTAACACCGAAGACGCACTTTTGGGGGTTCGACTTCATGTTGTATGTGCGCATTTGGTCAAAAGCTTCCTAGAGGTCCTTGACATGATTGTCTAGCTTCGAGTTCTTGACAATTCTTAATGATTATGTTGTCAATGTATACCTCCATATTGCGCTCAATATGGAGCTTAAACAATTTCTTCACCATCTGTTAGTATGTAGCTTTAGCATTTTTTAAACTAAACGGCATCATGGTGTAATAGTATGTACTGTAATCAGTGACAAAGAAGGTATGGACTTCGTCCTTCAGGTCCATTTTGATTTGGTTATATAAGGCATCCATAAAACTTAGCAGGGCGTGTCCTAAAGTGGAATTAATGAGTTGATCGATTCTTGGGAAAGGGAAATAATATTTAGGGCAGACTTTATTGAGGTCGGTATAATCGACGCACATTCGACACTTCCCATTTTTCTTCTTGACTAGCACCACATTTGTTAGCTAGGTTAGATACTTTTCTTCCCTTACGAAGTTAGCCTTAAGTAGCTTTTGTACCTCTTTCTCGATTGCAGCCTATCTCTCTGGAGCAAAATGCCTCTTTTTCTACTTAATAGACCATGCTATAGCGTTGATATTAAGGCTATAAGTTGCCAAGTTAAACAAGATTCCAGGCATGTCTACCTCCAACCAAGTGACTCTGTCCAAATTTGCCTACAGGAGAGTGACAATTTTGTCCTTCACTTTGGGTGGGGTCTCAATCCTAACTCTCGTAGTCTATTCGGGTGAGGGTCTGATATGGACTTCTACTATTTTTTCCCCCAACTTGCCCCTCTCAACCAGTCTCTTCTACAAGCCTGTTTCTAGGGTGAAGACTTCATCTCCTTTGGCAGTCTTGATATACAACTCTCGCAATAGTTTTTAATCACACTTGCATACTCTTACCCTGGATGCGGTAAAAAATTTGGCCTTTAGATGAAAGGAGGATGTGATCACCCTGAACGCATTCAAGCTTAGTCTTGCTAAGATCACGTTATAAGGGGAAGGGTAGTCAATCATAACGAATTCTACTAGTCATCGTGCTACGTGGTCATCATCACTAAGTTCCATGTCTAGTGTGATGATCCCCTTAACTTGGACTATACTTCCATTGAAGTCAATCAGATTATGGTGGTACGACTTTATATTTACTTACAACTTCTTCCTCATCCTCTTGTAAGCATGGAGGAAAAGTATGTTGATAGAATTGCAAGTGTCCACCATAATCTTTAGGACCTCAAAATTTAAGATCCTCACCCCTATCACAGAGCATCTTAATGGGGTGTATCGATCTCTTAAAGGTCTTCATAAGAGAAGGAGATGGAAGTATCCAACTTATATCTCTTTTCTCTTACAGCCAACACCTCTAATGGGGCGTTAATTGAGCTACTAATTCTCGGGCGACTCTCAAAGAGTGGCTCCCCTTTAATTACACTAATAACACCATTAGGGGCATGGTTATTGCAACGATCATTGTTTTGCTCAATGTGAGCGTTCTTGATCCATCGCTTTCGAGGTGCCCTATCTCCATCATCGCCAGAACGGTCATTGTTCCTTGGATGGACCACATATTTATTAAAGAAGCCAAGCTGAATAACATACTTGATGACATTCTTCAACTAGAAGTACTCGTCGGTGGTGTGGCCGTAGTCATCGTAGAACTGATAATACTTATTGGAGTTCCGATAACTGGGGTTTTCCTGCATTTCTTGCAGCCTCTAGAGCAAATTCCGATGTTTCACTTCGGAATAGACCTAAGTAATGGGTCTATTAAGGGGTGCGTACTGTGCATAAATAAGAGGGGGGAGTGGGTCACACTCGGCTTAGCACTTCTTCTTCTTAGAGCTTTCCCCCTTTGATTTGCCCGATAACCTACTACTGAGGCAATCTTTCACAATCAATTTTTCTTTATCCTTCTTTCCTCCCGACCTCTCTCAGTTGGTATCGCACCTGGTGTAAATGTTGTCTTCCTAGTCAATGTACTTCTAGATTTTATTCCAAAAGTCGGCCAAGGTCTTTGGTTTACTCTTTGCAAGCAATTGGAAGAAGTCTCCTGAAGGTCGGATGTTGAGTTGAGCGACATGAACAACGACTCCCTCGTTTAGTCGAGAGATCTCGACCATGGCATTGTCAAACCGGGCCACGTAGTTACGTAAGGACTTACCTTCACCCTATCTTATGAGTTATAAGGACATTGTGTCCTTGGATAGGAGCTTGCTAGCCCTAAAGTGGAGATTAAATCTCTACGCCAGCTCGTCAAAGGAACTAATGGAATTTTTCGGGAAAGTGATTAAACCATGTTTGAGTTGCCTTCCTTGGGGTGCCTGGGAAGGCCTTCTATATTATAGCATCCCTATGACCATAGAGGTTTATAAGGGTACGGAAGTAGAGAACGTAATCGTCAGGGTTACCCATGCCATCGTACTAATTCGAGGACGAAAGTTTGCCATTAAAAGGCAACACTTCATCCTAGATACCCCTGGTGAAGGGGGTCTTATTGCTAGTAACTAGCCTGCCATTGCCAATGGCCTTGCTCCCTTACTGCTTAAAGAGCCTCCTTACCATGGTGCAGAGCCCATTAAGGTCGGCATCGTCTGCCGAGTGAGCTTAACGTGTTGTTGAATGGGCTGTACTCCCTGTAAGTTGTCTTCTTGCTTGTTCCTAACCAAAGCTCAATTGCGGGTGGCCACAGGTTACTGATTCCTACCATTCTGCTGTTGCTGTAGGGGGTTATTCTACTTAGTGTAGTCATCCAAAGTTTTAAGGGGGTGGGTTTGTGCGCTGTGCCTCTTTGCTTCTTCAAGGTAAGCGCGGAGTAACCTGTTTTGCATAGCATACTCCTCGAGCAAGCGGTCCTCCATCACAGCCTTTAGGAGGGGTTGGTTGTTCACCAACTAATGGTTCTACTGTTCATTGTGTTGAGACACGATGTCTAGAAATTACTTGTGAGGAATGTGTTAGTGTGTTTGAGGTTTTGGGTGTAGTAATTCAGTTTCCCATAAGCGGCACCAAATATCGTCTCTGTGTATTTGCCAGTAGTAATGAGACTCTACATGTAGAAAGCCTACAAAACATAATCCAGTAAGGGAACGCCGGAGTGTTGTCTAATATGACCACTTTGATACTTAAGTTAGCAGTGAGTATTTAGGGAGTAAAGAGTAGAGAGTACTTTGGAATAATTGGCAAGCTTGGTGTGTAGAGTGTAGAAAGACCTTCTCCTGCAAGTATGAAAAAGTGAGGTCATGGTGTCTAACATGTTCCACTTCAACTAGAAGTGTGTATTAACTTAATCTTTCATTCTTATCTTATGATTTCTAGTAGTTGAATGGCTCCTTAGGCTTGATTAATTTGGGCTTAGGGCTTGAGCCCATAACAGCAAGCCTCAGTTAACAAGGTGTGTCGGATCTGGATAGACCTAAGGAGTTTTTGTCTAAAGAACCCTATCAACATAGAGCTATGCAAAAAAATTAGCTTCTGATCATATTGTAAGTGTTGAATATGTTGAATTGGAGTTAGAAAGTTGGTGTTAAGAATATATAAAGTTTTAATATTTCATTTGTAATTATAGTGTGGATTGATTTCATAGAAATGGAATTTTTTGTTAGTATCATCAAATTATGAATGGATGAATATTTGGAAGAGTTTGTTGGTTGAAATGATTTATTAGAGGTTTTAAGTTAATATTTTAGGGTAGATTAATTCGACTTGTGATTAATCACTTTAGTCTATTTTTTGAGCTTCAGGCATAGGAAAGTGGTTTTCAAGTAAGTTAAGATTTATCTTATTTTTATGTACTTTAACAGGTTTTGATTATCATTTGAACGACGGGGATAACTAATTCCATATAAGTAAGGGTTATATTGTGCATTGATTGTGGTTATAAGTTGAGAAAATGAACCCAAGTCATAATGGGCTTCGATAATTGATCCAAGTTTGTTGTACGTACAACGGGAGGGTGGTTAGGTGATAAGGCTGATCCTCCCAAGTTAAAAAAAAAATTAATTTTTAATATTTTAAGAAAAAAATACATATTAAATATATATTTTAAAAAGTAAAATATCATATAAAATAAGGTATAGCTTAATAATTAAGTATTTAATTTTACAAACATGAACACTTTGGTTCAATTCTCATACTTATCATTTTACTTTTTTATATATATTTATTGCATTATTTTACTTTCTATATATATATTTACTGCTTTATTTTAATCTTTTAGAAAGAGTCAAGGAGATATTTATCTTTTATATTTATTAAAATTCTTTTTTAAAAAGATTTTATTAATAATACACGACATGATGATTACATCATTTACATTCAAATATTCCCATCTCATTACATAAACTATTAATCTTTGGCAAAAAAAAAAAAAAAGAACTATTGATAAATAATATCGAATGAATGATTTGGTTTAGCTAACTTTCTTTTATAATTAATGTTACAATAATGTAGATTATTAAATAGTTGATTAGTTAATAATTTATATGCAAAATAATATTCTTTTTTTTATAGCATTGCTAATGAAACAATTGAATAAATTTATCATGAAAAAAGATTGTATTATAATTATATCCATGTCAATTTGCTTTTTTAACTGTAACAATAATTTCATACTTGTTTTTTTTTTAATATATTTTTAATAAAAACAAAACTTACATAAGTTTCTATATATTAACGTAATTTTTTTTATAGATTAATAGTTAATTTTTATTTAGTATATATGTATAATAAAAAGGTTAAAATTTTATTTTTTGAACTTTTTATGAGGCATAGCATCACCATTAATCATTTTTAAATAGAATTTTTCCATTCTATTAAGCTTTAGGAATTATTATAAATTAAAATATTAACAAGATCCTATAACATGTATAAAATGCAATATTATTATGATAATAATCAAATATTTTTATATTGATGATTTTATTATTGACTTATTAAGGTATGTCCGATCCCTCCAATTATATCATTCTGGATCCGTTTTCAATGGGATATGGATTGATCACTTGCTGCATGATAGGCACACGTAATCAAGATGAAGCCTTTGGTCCAGAGTTGAAGGCAATAATCATTCCAGATAGGCAGCGCATTTAACATGGTGATACTATAACCGATATGGGTTGGAAAATCTTAAGATAAGATGTCAATGGGTTATAAAAGTGGCATGGAACAACACTATGGATAAGGACTCTGAGTTGATTATTGATGGCGGATACGATAAATGATTTTGATATGAAATGATTAGCTTTTATGTTCAGACTCTTAGGATCTTAAATCCATGACTCTAATTATGCCCCCTTTGTCTAGTTTCTCGTGCTTGCTTCCCCCACATCAACAAAACAACGAACTGAGACCGTGCTTATTACTTTTTTATTTTCTTACATTAGTAGTTCATCCTTGTCTACGGCATTCTTCACGGGTATGGATGCTTCTGATGATGAAGATTATTAGGATAATCTTAGCTATGACCTACAAACTAGTGGTAGTGGGTACAATGATAGGTCAGTTGATGGAATCGACCTCTAGTTGGATGTGGGTTTTGTTTTTCTTTTTCTTTTGGCTAAGACTTAGTTTAAATTTTATAGATCATAATTCATTGTAATTGTATACTTCTAAAAGACACATTGAAATTTTATAGGTTGATAGATTCCTTTAGTGTTCTACCATTATGTATATGTTATAAGTTGTCTGAAATATGTAGACCATATATAATTTGGAGATTTATATCTTATATTTATGGATTGTTACGCAATAAAAAAAAAGAGGGGGTTAAATTGCTTTTCAAAATTCAAACTTTTTTAAGTATGCCTTAGTGATTGCTTAGTAAATCTATGGGAGATTTCAAACAATGCAAACAAAATGAAATGCAATGCAGTAAAAAGTATGGGGATCAAAGAATCAAGTAGCTAATTATAGTCAATGATACAATTTGGCTCCTAATGAATGCACATGGTTTAGCCCATATGGCAATACTATTTACATGTTGCATGTCTTATCATATTTGACATAAATAAATGGAAGGATTTGTTATGCTTTGAACATGAGAAGTTATAATAGTCCCGCCATATAAACTAACTTAAGATAGAAGCTGATCTTATAATTATTATTGTAGGTATAGCTTATACAAGACGTACACGACTCAACCAACTTGAAGTATCCGTTTTGATACCTGTGAGTAACCAAATTTATGGTATAGTTTTATAAAATACCTGCTTTATATAATATGTTGTCTCATAACATAACAGTATTGACATAAATATCTTACATCTTGAGTTGTAATTTATAATAAGAGTTTATAAAAAAATCACAGGTTTTACAAACTATTTACAATAAGTTAGGAAATTAGTGGGCATCCCAAGGAATTCCTAATTAATTTTCTCAAAATTCAAAAAAAAAAAGACAAAATAAAGGTCAAAAGCCTAAGTTCAGTTAATTCTTCATCCCTCACTTTCCTGATCAACAGCACACTAACCTAAGGTTGGTGGTATCGGAACATTTTGGTTCTCGCTTAGTACTTGCAAAAGAGTCTATGGAGATATGAGCACAATTAGCTCAGTAAGTAAGACAGAGTCCGAAGTGTACCAAACAATCATAAGTAATGTTATTAATTATGATAAAATACAATGCAATCAATCAAATGAAATATTGTATAATGTTATTTGGTCAATGGTGAGGTTAGAGAAATTACATCCACTCCAATCTAAATTGAGAAGTTTTATCGTAACTCAAATTAGACTAAACTCGGCCTTATGTAATGAAGAACATCCTCCTCCCATAACCACCTTCGAACCATAGCCCCTACCCTTACCGCGATCTCTTTGCTTGTCACTTAGTTTGACTAAAGATGGAGAAATAGCCATTTCAACTATCCTCATCGAAAGAAGTCGGTTTTTAGCCTAATACCCTAATCATTTCCCTTAATGAGTATTATGCATGTTCAGTTTCGTTTTAATTGAATAAACGTTAGTGATTATCAAGGGTGACTAAATAAGGTCATACAATTTAGAGACAATGCGAACATGCATAACAGTACACCAAGGAGTTTAACTCCTATCATAATTGAGTATCATTTACACATACGGCATGCGCACAAACAACTAATTATAAATACAACCGAAAGTATTATTAAGTCTCCAGATACTTTAATATAGTATCTGAATAAGCGGTAAAGTTACAACTCTAACTTACTTGTTCAGACACTTACTACGGTAGACTCGAGTTGTCAATAGTTTGACCACTAAGAGATCCTATATACACATAAAACCCAAATTCAGTTTTCATAATAATTATGAAAACATTAAGATTTGATCTAAAATGGTTATATACATATATATATATATATATGAATATATTAACATAATAATATATAGTTTTATTATTATTATATATTGAGTTAAATTGTTAATTATCGATAATATATATAATTTACACTATTACGTATTATATATCGTTTCGATAATCAAAACGTACTTTTATTTTATTAAATCACATTTTAATTCCAATAAGGTTACCGAAATATACACATTCTAAAATATTATAGAATTATAGGTTATATTACCTAAAATTGTTCAATTTTAATAAAATTAATGTCATTTGGTTTGTACAAATCTAACGACACGTGTTACGAGTCTTGTTTCTAGAAATAACTTTTAACGAGTAGTTCGAGTTTTTAATATAGTTATACATATTTAAATAAATATTAACGTATTATACGTATTTTAGGTTATTAAACTGTATTTTACTTAATTTGTCAATATAATACTATAATATGAATATTATTTAACCCTAATATACCTATAACATATCCCAGTCAGAAAATATCAGTAAATATATTAAAAATACTCTTTTTATCTAATCTAATCAACAACCTCATACATAGTTTTTATTTAATTATTTAATTCATTTTAACTTATTATTACTAAAGATATGTTCCAACTTGTAATCTAAGTCATTTTATTACGTAAATTTGTAATAAATAGTTCAACTCACCAAATAATTCCCTGAAAATTTTTATAGACTCTTAAAAATATAGGAAACTCAATTATTACTTGGTTTCAAGTTTTCGACCTATCACCTATATATTCGTATTTACAAGTTTACTCCTAAATTATTTTAAATTACTCAATTAAGATCCTTTTTACACTAAATTAATTTCAATCGGACCCAACATTATTATTATTCATTAGAGATCAGTACATGTCCATTTCATTATTTAATTTCATAATTTCCTATTTATTTTACAATTTTAACCTATTTTTGAGCTATTTTTAAGCCAAAAAAATGCAATAAATATTAAAAATATTTAAATCAAAATTCAAGCTACATAGCAATTTTATATATATATATATATATCATTCACATTTAATACATTTATTTTACAATTCAAATTTTGAATGAATAGTAGTTTTCTTAAACAAGTATACTAAATATTACAAATTATTCAAAAATAAAAATATCACATGAAAGCATGTTCAAAATAACCTAACTACACTATTTTTTTTTTGTAATTTTTTGGGTAGTTTAAGTATTTTTTACAAATTATTGAAAAACAAAGTAGAGAATTGATCTAGCTGTTCTTAGATGCTACGATAGCCGTAGGGTAATAAGGGTGTGTTGGAAGCCCTAAATGCTGAGATTACTCTTTGGTGGTAAAGTGGCTCAACAGCAAAACATCGAGAGGCCTAGGAACTAGCCTAGCCCGGTATATGCTTTATTTTTCGTATTTTCTTTCCTATTTTTTCACAATTTTTTTTTCTTAATTTCCTTTAAGTGTATCTAGTTTCTAAAGTTGGAAAATGATATAAGGAAGCCTATATATACTAATTGGGAGTCGATTGCTGCCTCTTGAATTTTCTTTTAATTTTTTTCTTTTGCTTTTCCCCCATAAATGAAGTAAGAGGTGTCAACTTGTTAGGAAATTGCTTTTGAATCAACATATTCAACTCCTCCACAATAGCCACAGTGAATTCTAGAATTTCCAGCTGCAATTGAGTCTTTTGGATGAGATTTGCAATTATTTTTAGCATTTTAGGTATATTTTATTAATATTTAGTTATTTATTAATATATGGGTATATATCCCATGTGTATATCACGCGTAATATATGACTATACTCTTATAATTAAGTTTATAACATATCTTTTATTTTTAGGATACGATTCTTAGTTAATTTTATGAATTCAACACAATATTTATATAAGTAATTTAGGGTTAATTTATGAGTATAATTATTATTTATACCTCATAAAAATATGCATATATTCATATAGTAAATTATACTATATTATTTCATTTTGAAGCTTAATTAACTTATCTCTATGTTCTCATCGCATTCCAAGCTCAATTTTAGAGGTTCTAAGTGTTTTAATACTATATTAAATAATCCTACTTTTAAGGGCAAAATTAGGATTTTAGGTTATTATTTCCAAAATCTAACTTTATTATATCACTTTGTCTAATTTTTCTATCTTAGTCGTAAAGTTTGGACTCAACTGGATATTTTTCATTAAAGCCTTCAATTTAGGTTCGGTTGTCCTAAATATAATTTTAGGGGTTTATAGGATTCTACAATGTAATAACTTAAAAGTGATTATATTGTAAGGTCCTTTTTGAGCTATAGCAAATCAATTTGAATAACAATAAATAAAATCCATTAATAGTAAAAGTGAAATCTAATAATGGTTATCGACAACTTTCATGAAGGTTATCGATAACTTTATTTACTATTAATGCACCTTACTATAATTTGAGTGATTTACAAATTTTAAAAGTGATTGTACCATATAATCATTTTTTAGGTGATTGCTTCATATAATTTGCCAAATAAAAATCAATTATATACTATAAAAAGAATCCTCCCCTTCCTCTCATCTTCATCTTTTCCCCAACAGACCCACCACCTACCGAAAACTATTATCACGCATTGCTCACCAAATCTAGCATCATAGGATGATGAACTAATCCATGACTCATGAAACCCTACAGTGTAGATAGCTAAATCTACAAAACATGATCTATAATAGACTTGTACAAGAGTTGATTCCGAATCGTAAACCGATTCGACTTATGGGAAGTTGGGTCGAACTACCCCCTCAAACCACCGTGCAAGAAGGCAAAACCACTCGAGCTGATGGTTTATGAATCGCTAGCTTGACTTGGCCAATTCACCCCCTAAAAAGGAGAAGAGAGAGAGAGAGAAAGAGAGAGAGGGGCCATTAAATAAAAAAAAAATAATTGGATGATATCCATTAAATTATGGTATGCTAAAACTACTTTCTTCACAATGGTGAATGATAATTTTTTGAAAATAGTATTTTCGAACTAATGATAGATGATTAATTATAAATTAATTATGTGTTAATGATAGATTAAAAATTTAATTTAAGTTAATGTAAGTCTTTTTTGTAAAACTTATCAAATGTTAAGGGTTTGAATATAAGAAAAAGATAAAATTTGAGGGAAAAAAATAAAAAAGTTAAAATTATATTAAGTTGGAAATTTAAAAAAAAATCGAAATTATTAATGAATTAGTACATAAAAAAAGAGAAAGGAAGTTACATTATTAGAATTTATTAATATATTTTAAAAAAGAAATTAATAAAATTAATAAAAAATAATACATTAAAAAAATAGTTTAGGAGTCGAACTGGCTTAGAACCACCCCTCTCCCGGGTTGATTACAGTTTAGCCATGGCTAAGCTCGTAAACCAGTGACTCCAAGCAAGTTTAGGGTTGAGCTAACCTATTGTCAATATTTACTTATAGCGTTTGATATAGTAACGCAGTGGTGTGATGCTTGGTTTAGTAGATCTTAGCAAGTGGTACACTAGCATGGTGGTGCTAGGAATAAGTACACGAACCCATGTAGAAGCACATGATTGAGGTATTAGATTTATTTTAATTAAGTCAATATTAAAAGTTATAGGAAAATATTCGCTTATTATTATATCATATCTTATATGTATATATTTATGTATGTATATAAAGGATTTGTTAATGGTTATATCGTTTCTCAGTTCTTGTCGGTAGTCGATTAAGGTTTATATGTATTAGACCTGCAAAACAATGTACAGTTTTGATGAAGTAGGATACATGATACGTAGGTTTGGAATGTAGAGTTCGTAAAGAGAGTTATTATTAGACTGTGGTCTAATATTTATAACAGAGTGGAGACGGCAGTTAGAAATCAGTTGAGGGGAGAGATTTTCTTCCAAAAGTGTAGAAGAGTGGAACTTTATACTCGATGTGTCTTTGATATCCAGAATGTGGTCGTTTTATCCTTATCTCGTGGATTATGATTATTACAACGTTTTATGGGCTTGGACCGTTTAGTTTTAGGGCCAAGGCTTAGGGTGATAAGACTTAGCGGGTCTAGTTGGGCTTAAGGGGTCTTTACCTAAAGGGTCTTGTCAACAAGTTACATCTATGAAAAATTCCTCAAAAAAAAAAATATTAAGATTGGTTGATGAATTCTGTAAAAGGTTAAAAGAATAAAATTTTTTATTTTTTCATTATAGTATATATACTAATTGAAACATAACTATTAATTTATTAAAAAAATAAAATTAATATATGCAACTTATATGAATTTTATTTTTAACAAAAATAGATTAGAAAAATATTTGAACATGGAATTGTAGGTAAAGGAAAAAGAGTAAATAGACATATATATAAATTTCTTTGATTTCTTTTCATGATAGCTTTATAAATTTATCTCTAACCAAAAAAAAAAAAAACTTTGTAAATTTATCTTATTAGTAATGCTAAAAAAATCTCTTTAAATATAAGTTATTACACAATTAATTGTTGAATAATCCATATTCATTTTAATAATATTGATTATAAAAGAAACATTATTAAATTAAGTCTTAATTGATATTATTTACTAACATTTTATCGGATAAGATTGGAGAGATTAATATGAGTAAAACAATTATTATTTGTGGTGTACTGTAAATGAAAAATTATAATATAAGAGAATTTATTTAGTTAGATATAATTTTGTAATAAATGAATTTGATGTTATTAGTTATTATGGGAAAAAAAAAATTTTAAAAAAGAGAGAGAATATCATTTAAGTAATAAATGTATCTTTATAAAGTAAAATCACATTGATGAGATTATTATAAAACAAACGTATAATCACTTAATCAAACTCAATATTATTATAATAATTTCTCTTTAAAATATATATAAAATATATACCTTTTTTTTTGTTTTAGAAAAATTTTAAAATTAATCTTTTTTGGAAGCTTGGAGGGCTAAGGCCTCTTTGGCAACTTATTAGAAAAGGGGGTCATCTTAGTCTTTTGACTTCTATATTTAATCTACTCCATATAGTATGTTTAGTTTCAACTAAATAAAGTAATAGATTATTACTTGCCTATAAGAAACCAAATATATGCTTCATTACATGCGGTGAGGTAAATAGACAATAAATTAGTAGATAAAGATCACACATTTAAAGGTTATCCTTATACCAATTTTTTTGCTGGCTAGGGCATGGACGCCACCTACGTTAAGACAATGAGACGCGATTCTCATGTCTCATTTGGCATTAAATTGGTGAATGAATGGCCTAAAACATGTAACTTATAGTCTTCTCAAATGGCTATAAAGTGTTATTCTATGATTGATATAAGAGTCGAAGCATTTTTGCGATAGCTTAGGTTTTGTAAGAATTATGGATATTTACCGAACTCAACTAGATTGAAATGAACCGAGATGTAAAATACAGTCTTTCTACAAGGCGGGTTGGTTTGTGTTTTGCTTGGACCCTGTAACTGTAGAAATATTTCTATTCGATCCTAGAACCATTGAAAATGTTTTGGTTCATTACTCCATGTCAACCAAATCGCCACGAACCATGTCGTACTGCGTTAGGGAGGGGGAAATAAAAAAAAAAAAAAGAACAATATGAAAGAGTCTCTATCCTACCTTCTTTACCATTAATTTTATTTTCATTAACTCATGCAATTTCACCGTCAATGAATTTAATTATTTTTCACCTTTAAATATCCTGACAATTATATCTCTTGCTTTATAGTCGTTTATTAAACGAGTAAAAGGCACTTGCATTTTCCTTTTTTACAATAGAATGAAATTGAGAAGCATATAAAAGTATATTATATTATAATATAACCTTAAAAGATATAATCGAATGAAAAAGAAAATAACAACAAAATAAATATGATTCCAAACAAAATCAATCAAATTGTTTTAAAGGACTTGACTCTTAAATAGTTTAAACCTATTCGATTCTGAACTAAGTTACTTTGATAGGATCGATTCTACTTTCTATTTTATTATTTATTTTTATTTTTTAAAATATAAACCGTTAAACTTATAGATTACTTAATAGTTCATACTTAAAACAGCATAAATTAAAGTGAGATTGAGAATATGATTAATCTTATAAAAGGTAAGGACGGGACTGAAAAAAAGCCATATATAATTTTATTCTGGTTGAAATATCGTAAGAGCATTCACAACGCTGGTTATTTAAATCATCCTTGAAGGTTGAAATAGCATCTGTCCGTTACTTTTCGGTTGTGAGAAGTTACTTGACCAGATGGAGTTGCCCTCTACTTAGCAATTTCAAATAGTAAGGATTTTTTTTTCCTTTCCTTAATTTTGATTGGTTAAATATTTACATTGGGACCTACAAAAACTTTTAAAATATTGTTAAAAAAATTTCAAGTAAAATTATTCAAGAATAAAGTTATGAGTTTTTTAAGAATAAAATTACTTAATATATCGATATAATATCTAAAAATACAAAAAAAAAGTCGCTACAGAGATTATTGAGGATGGTGTAATAAACCACCTAAAATCGGTCTTTGGTGGTGGACTATCTAAAGCCTTAATGAAACAAGCCAAACCGATATTCCTGTAGCGTAAACAAGCCAAGTCACTTGCGTCGTTCTCTTATTGCTGCGTGTGGAAAACCAGCCAAGTCACTTTTCTTTCAAGGAACATATAATAATAATAATAATAATAATACACGATTGAAGAGCAGGCACTAAAAAAAGAAAATATCGTTTAAGCATCCTAGTTTAAATTGTTAAACACCTGTGTAATTCATTTTAAACATCTAAACATTAACATACTACTAGTATGAAAGATGATATATATACATTTGTAGACTGAAATGGATTAGTTTTCCTGCTCCTAGACGATGTCCCCATTCGTGTCCCTATCGATTACTTGTTATCAAAGATGAAAAATATCTAATGCGAATTCAGTATGATTAGAGGAAACATGGATGGGGACACTAGGAAACTTTCCGCTACTTGTAGTTCCTTTCAGCTATTCGGATTTTCTGCTGCAACATCAGAAGGCACCTTCAAAATTGGCCTTAATGGCTGCTGCTCATCATCACTAAGCGCCACTGAAGTCGAATTTTCGGTGGATTTACTCCTTTTGAATTTCTTCTTCTTCCTTTCGATAGTCTCGACCTTGTCATCGAAACTCACACTCTTTTTTACGCCTTTTATCTGGGATGCATCTTCTGGAATTGGTTCTTCCTGTCCAGCATTGATTGCGTTCAATCCATTCTCATCCGTGTTATGAGAAAAGGAGTGAGTAACACCGTTCATGGCATCAACAAGAGTTTCTACGCTCTCTTCTGAGCTCCTATCATCCCTAAAATTGTTCATTTCAACCCCGACACCCTCCTCCATAGTAACTTCCTTGTGATTTACAGGGTAGAGCATCTTATCCGCACTAGAGCCTGAACTAGGTTGTGAATTGACAGTTTTTGGTGATCTTTGGCTTGGGGAGCACCCTAAGGTAACTGTCTTGCAGGTTTGTGCTGTCAGGATCTTCATGACAATGTAAAACAGTTTCTGGCAAATGCTAAGAGAGAGGATTTGGCTTTCTCTAGGATCCATCCAGGAAATGTTTTAGGGAAGATCAAGGCAAAAAACAACGTTGGTTTTGGTTTATGAATCTAACATTTAATTCTTCGGACATAAATTAAGATATACTGCTTTCCACATATTCCATTCTTCCCTTGGGAGTAATGTCTTCCTTATACTTGCCTTTCAGAAGAAGCAAAGATCATGTGGAATTACTTTCACACTTTTTAAAGAATCAGATGAATGACTTACTGTTAATCTTGCCTTATTCCCCGATCCTTGATGGAAAAGCCATTACACAGTACTTCCTTACCTGCTGTTCATTGGCTGTGCCATTGAGCCTGATCCAGGGAGTACTTGCCACACCAAGAAATTTCTCTCATGTTGAGTTTAACCCTATGGCTATCTAATCTAAAATTTCAAGCATATTAGATCTAATGTCATTTTAAACATATTGATTAAACAAGTTTTTAGATCAACTGGCTGTGAATTCATAATCTAATGTAATATTTTAACAAGATGATTTGATTACAAACCTTTGTGCATCCATTTCATCCCTATTTAATTTAGTAATTCACTTGATTAGCTTCAGGTAAAGCCGCACTCTGGAAACGGGAGAAGTATTTACCAATAGATATATAAGTGCAACAGATTTGGATAATCTAACGGGCTTAAACTTTTATATCATTTTGATTATGGTATAAACTCAACAGTATTGTAAAATAAAAATTGGCTAAATTGGTGGTTTATTTCTTATTATCCGTTAAATATTACTGTATAATGTTGTATTGTATATCATGTAGGGACATCATAGTCTTTTTACATGTATATTAGGATTATAGATTAGTTCTCTTGTATAAGTGCATATATATACTCTGTATATCGTATTTTTTAATTATCATGAAAATAGACAAAAGTATTCCTTTGTACATTCATGGCCTCCCTTGAGGCATCATTTCAAGCACTGGCTTTTCTCTTGAAATGAAGAATAAAAATTAAACTCACAGCATAATACTACAAAATCTTCGTTAAAAAAAATAAAATAAAATAAACAATAAAAAGCCTAAGATGCAGGAAGCACCTGGTACAAATTTTTTCGGTATTGGGAGGAGGAAGATTACAGGGATGAAAAAATTTCACAAAACTTCTAGGTCAAGGGCATGACCCCTAACTAGTGAAGGTTTTAGATCTTCTTTTTTACTTACTAGTTTCTTTCACCCAATGAAGTGTAACTTTTAGCTCTGAACAAGAGGCAATAGATTTTACTACCATTGGACTCAGGAGACTTCCTGAGTATCATCAGCTGCACCTGTTGGTGAACTGGGGACAAATGGAACAATCCCTCTACCACCAAACACCGGCCTCATAAACTTGTCATCAAATTTTCTCCATAAGTAATGCACAGTGATCGCAGGGTGCGTCATTAGCAATCGCAAACTGCTTCTCTTCCTCCGGTCCTCGTCTTGATCAGCCGGATCCCCATTTTCAAGGAACAGAAATCTCAAGTCTTCTAGGCTTTGGAAATCTGTTGCATCTGAAATACTCGGTTTTAGGTGCCTCAACAATATTGCCTCAATCAGAGGCTTTGTTATGGAGCCAAAGACCTGTTTTAAGAATCATATACAAATCAATTCTTCATTGTTGAAGTAAAAGAATTGAAGGCAAAACCAATCCACAGGCTTGAGCATATAGATCCGATGGTTGTGGATATATTCCACATGGTATCAGAAGAAGAGTCATGAGTCTAGTGCCGTGGCAGTTCTATAACCCATTCGATTAAGTTGTTCACTTAATAAGTTTAGTCAAAGTCCCTACCACGAAATTTTGGGTTGCCGAAATACACATATAAGGCTCACTTCTATATAGAGGTTAAGCCTGTAGATTGGTTAGTTATAGAGCCAAATTTCACAAAAGCATGAAGTTAATCACCAGAAATTAAAACATGGAGTAGGAAAATTTTGAGTTGCGTTATCCTTATCTAGAACTACATCTAATATAGTGCGGAAGGAAGATAGTTGGAGAGTTGATTTACTTACAACAGTACTGAATAATACAACTATGATGGTACAGGTGATCATGAAGGCGCTATCTTCTGTAGATGTCCCCGATGAATCTGAAAACTGAACCAAACAATTGCGGTCAGGAGTAAATTTTGTGCATGAAATGCTGGGAACTACTAATAAGGTTCAGCAATATTATCTACTTACCTCACTGTAAGACAAAGCTATTGTAACTGCACCTCTCATCAGGCCTGCCCACCATATTATAAACTGCAATTTGAAGTGATCAGTGCAGCCAGAGCATGACAGTAGAGGAGAGTTACCACAAACAAAACAGAAAAAATTTTCACCTGCTGCCGGAAATCAATCTTTGCACTGTTTCTTTTTCTAAGGCAATTCTTGATATTTGCAATAGGGAATACAAATGCAGCCCTTCCAACCAAAACCAAGCCCAACAAAGTTGCACTAACAGCAACTGAAAGCGCTGGGCTGAATTGAAGCAAGAAAAAAGGCATTAGAACATAGATAGATGTAAAAGTAGCATGAGAACTGGAAATCTCAAAACATAAAGGTCGAGAAAATGAACAAACGAGCCGCCATATTGCATCTGATAAAAATGCTTTTCGTGCTGATTCGATCAATCAAGATTGAAGTATGGATTAACAATTACATACATGGATTGTGCTATTTTTGCTCTTTCACAATTTAGGCCATATAAATGGCCTAGCAGAACATCCTATGAGTACCGATTTTGCTGTCTGTTGTGGATCGTTAGATGAAGAAGAGAAACTTACCTGGCACCGCTGCTTTTCCATTTGTCAATGTCTAGTGCATCCATGCCAACATATAAGAAGATAAAGGTCTCAGCGATGAATGAAATTGTTGCAAATGCATGCCTGGATCAGCAGAACATCTTTTAATAATTAGAATTTAATAGCAATGAAGCGTCTGTTCTCCAGGCTAAATTGATCAATATAGTCACTGCTCTAGTTGGAAATACAAAGCAAATTAAACATTGAAGAGGTGAGAACTCTAGATAGTAAACTATAGTTGACGCTAACTCTCACACCGAATACAAATATAATATATGATTCCCAATAACATCGATTAGCTTTTACTTTCACCCCTTTATTGGTAATACAACTTGGATGAAGTGTCCAGATAGCTAACGATGATCCTTCAACCACATAAAGTTCCTGAACCTTAACAACTTGAATGGACATAATTCTGTGGTGACATGGATCTAAAATCCAGGATTGCCTCTTTTCAACTTTTATTGCTTGATATGCACCTATCTCATTCATTTTCTATGTCATTTCTCCTGTCAGTGAGCCTTTACGTATCCCCCTTAAAAAGTAGACAGAGATTTTCTATAGCTGCAAGAGAAACCTCTTCAATAAAATAAGTAAAGATTTCTTAGACAATTTATTTTCAAGTTTGTTTGGTTCGTGTCTAATCCATGATTATTCGACTGGAGTAAGTTTGACATCCTGATGCCATTAGTATAGTCAGGTGCTTCCAGAAATAGATCTTAAAAAGTTAATGTAGTCTTACTTGGTTGTTATCCTTGAACTTTCAGTTACGTTGTGCCATGTGTAGTGGGACTCCACAATACCAGCAAAGAAGACAGTTAGAATTCCACTAAGATCCAAAAGCTGCAAGAGAATAGAATATGTTTCTTCACTAAAAATCCAAATAACTTGGTACAAATTCATGAGATATCTATGACAAACAAGCTTTTGATTCAAAATAGTTGTTCTTAACAAGCCTAGTACCAAGAGGCAATCGAATTGGCTGTGACGCGATGGAAGCCAATAGCAAGAAGGATTTTCATTGTGTGAATCGAAAGATGGATGTTGGACTAAATATATATTTATAAGGTCATGGAGAAAACATGCTTCTCTATGGATTAAGTAGGAAAAAAGGAGTCAAAAGTTTAGATACCTCAGCAAGCATATATGATAAATAAGCCATCAGCATCATCAACGCGACCTCACGATCTGTGGAGTGCCTGATAAGAAAAGTTAACAAAGCTATAAGATATTAACTTCGTGACAAAAAACAGCATTTAGCAATATCGGTCTAGGCAAGCCATGCAATATTATTGATGGAGAGTGATTGATATGCTGTACTTCTCGGTAACTTGCATGTTAGAATTTACATCATAGGTAGAACTTATGCTTTAATTCTGTTGGAATCAACCTCTTTTGTAAAAGGAATAATATATAAAAATGACGCAAAAATGAGATAAAGAAATGGCAAAGTGTTGTCTTACCTTCCAATGTAAAGGGCTTTTATGATATAAGCACTTAAAAGACCTGCCTGCAACATTTTATTCAACGGTCAAGGAGACATAACCGGAAAAATGAACATGTTCACTCACTTGATGGGAACACAACAGAAGCTAGACGGATATAGCTTCGAGTGCATAGCAGATCCATGTTGTCTTAAGAGTAGCAATATATGTCACTAAACGCACAAGATCAAGTTTCTGACCCAAATGGTGTCTCTATCCGTGTTCCTCCCAATCAAATGATGCCTTGTATGAAGAATATTAAATGCAGATACCATTTTTACCCTTTTGCCTCATCCTTGGCAACATCTTCTTAGAAGGGACAAAGACAAGGAGACCGTTTAGGTTTAAGGAAACTTAGTCCAAAGGATTCTTCTCTAACACTTCCTAGATATTAGACCAAAATTTTCTGCAACTTACTGCTACACCAAGAGCTGTGCTGGTGAAGAAGAGGTAGAGGAAGTTCCCGAGCAACTCCAATGCAGTAAGGGCACTGATATTGCTGATATCAAGTGATTGAACAGCGTTAAAAAGCACAATAGATGTGGCATCGTTCACAACTCCCTCCCCAAACACAAGACTATAAAGGAGTGGCGTCTCGTCTTGACTAAGAACCTAGAGTGCAACAACTCACTCACCTTAGGATACGTCAAAAATGTGGACGCTCATTACTCATTACTAAAGTTTGAAATGCAGCTGTACAAAGTACCTGAAGTGTACAAACTGAATCGGTTGCGGATAGTATAGCACCAATTGCTGCTTATAGGGGAAAATTTTACATCAGTGCATACATAATTCAATTCAACTCAATTTTGTGACAAAATTAAGATTAAAAATCCTTCTTAATTACCAAGGTAATCATTGATATCCAGGGCCGTAACACCGATTTTCTTGAGCAGAAAAGCTACACCTACAAGTTTTCCAGAAGCATTCAGTAAGACTGCCATTTGAATCTAAAACTATAGTGGCATGGTCTAGTTACTTAATTGACCATTTGACAAGCTTTCCATTTGCGTAATCAAAATAAAAACCTGCAGATCTCACCTAATGAAATGATACAGAATGAAATTACAGTGCCAACCACTCCGAACAAAAATATCGTTGTGAAATTCTTGAAGAATTGCTTTTTCTTAACTTGAAACCTGTAATGTCAAAAATAAAATGATCACAGTCAAATGCAAGTTTGCAGAGTCCTATGTTACTCATTGCAAATTAACGAACCAAATTTATGGACCAACTTCCATTTTCCTGAATGGTGAAATCATCTGCATCTCCACCAATCAAACTACCATGCGTGAAAAATATTCAACTCGTGAATGGATAATTTTATGGTTCCGTCCTTGTTTTCTACGGAACTTGTCCAGCCTCCATCATATTCTTAATTTACATTTATTTAAATTTCAATCGTTCAACTCATTGTGAATTTAACTGTTTATATTTAAAATCATGTAAATCAATAGTAAAACGAAGAGCGGACTGGTTGCGTCCAAATGAGAGATGAGACCATAGAAGTTTTATCAACATCAATTTTTTCCTTGTTTTTTTCTTTTCGTTAGTATATGACAACCATGATTGTCAGAAATACGGATGAGGAAACTATTTGAGGAATTAGAAAAAAAAAAAAATTAGTAATGCAAGAATCAGGAATAAACAGCATAATTTTCGGAAGCATATACAAAATGCGAAGAGAGGGAAAGGGAGATCATACCCTGCATTGAAGATGATTGGAGGAAGCAAATAAAGAAAGAACAAATTCTCACTAAACACTAGAATCTTAGAGCTTTCTCCTTTACTGACAAGCAAAACCACTCCGCCTGAAGCCAACCCCTATACATAACCGCACCAAAATCCAATCAGCACCAACAATATAAAAATGGGACAATGGCTGCAGATGTCTAGAATATCATAATTTTCGTGATTTGGTATCTAAACTATCTGATTTCGCAAGCCAATGTTCGAACTATTCGAAGATAACAGTGTGAAATTCAATTGCACTCATAGGTGGACCCGAAGGCGCGCTAGAACCTGCGATGGCCTCAGATTTCGAAATTTTTCAAAAGAATATACTTTCAAAATTTAGAAAGGAATTTGAAAACATATGTACTGATGACATACCAACAGAAGCGCTGTGATGGATTCATTGGCCCACCGGTTCTCATGAAGGAGATGACCAATGATAATACACAGACAGAGCAAAGCAAAGAACACACACAAAGCAATCACAGTACTTATGTTGAGAAACGATGAGGAACCCTGGAGTTTCACCGGTAACTCCAATGGCAGTATTCTTTCAAGAACACTAGCACCTCCCATGTTTGAAAGCCAGAAATGGAAATCTCTGTAAGCATTTACTTGTTTGGTCTCTTGGGATTTGCGAAAAACAACTAAAACTAAAAGGGTTCTGGGGATGTCTTGTTGGCACTATGCTTTAAGGTTCATGAAGACAGAGACAGTGTTAATATGAAATAGTCGAATCTAGTTCTTTCCTCCTCAGGGAACACACTACACGCAACACACGTTTCTTTGGTTACAGATTCAAAATGGAGGGAAGACTGGTAGTTGGTTAGTGTGCTAATTCTGTGTTCTTGACGCTATCCTGAAATCACTGCATTCGCCACGTGTATGGAATCAATCGTGTTTTTGCAATCTTTCGATACAAATCAACGGTTTCGAATTTGCAATTTCATTAAGTAAAATTGGCAAAATATTTGGGGGTGTCTCAATAATTAGACCCATTATTCGTCAATTTAGTAATGTAAATATTAGGTTTGAATTTTCTCCTTTCAAGTTATAAGATGTATTTAAAAAAAAAAAGAAAAGAAAGAAAGAGAATTTTTGTAATTTATTAAATATTATTTGAGTAATGTAAGAGGTTATAGATACTAGGTAATTAGGTGGTATTGGCTAATTATGCGTGGCCTTACTTATCGTAAAATGTGTTCCCGGAATGAAAATTTATTTTACGAAAAAATCTTTTGAATTTACTATAAATTTTGTTACAATAAATTTTTTCCTTATTCAATTATGTTGGGAAGGAGATTGATCAATAATGATACCAACTATATCATATAATTAGGATTAATAATTTGTGTTATTATGTCATGTTTTATGTCCTTGTCTAAATAAGTTCATGTTTAAAAAATTTTAACCCGTGATACAACCTGTTTATTAATCGTATCTAAATACCGAAACATATAACCGGATTTGTTTAATTGTGCCTAATTACCTTTGTTTTAATATTGTAATATGATACTGATTGGGAAAAAAAATTTTAAAAATATCTGATAAGGCATTCTAGAGTACGCCCCTTAAAACTTATTACACTTAACAAATTTAACACGTGGATTAGGCAAAATAACCGCAAGGGAAGTAAATTCCAATACGTAAAAAGAAAAATATTTGCTACAACCAACCTGTTTTGGTCACCAAATAGTGTAAGATAAGTCTCTTTTGCCACCTAATCATATATTTGGAAAGGAAAAGGAAAAGAAAATACTAATTTATTTAGTAATCAGGCCTGCCCTTTTAGAACAAAACAATAAATATCATTTCTTTCAGGTTATTGTCTAATATTACTTCTTATAGATTACATATTCCCAAAAGGAAGTCATATGCCCATAAAGGGGAAGTAAAATTTTAGGTAAGTTCACGCATTGTTACGTGTTTTCTTTGATATACCATATACAGAAATAAGTTGCGGATAACTAAAATAAAATAACATTTTTAGGTCGACAACAATTTATACATTATCACATGCATGTTGTATGCAAAAAGTACGCATTCTTACTTTTTTCTTTTCTTTTCTTTTTTTAAGAAAGAAGGGAAATAAAAAATCTATAAACCTTTCTTGACTTTATGAATTGTATAATACACATTTTTGGAGTGTTACTTTAAAGTTCTAGAAAACTTTTAAACGTTCCAAATGAGTATAACTATTAACTTTTACTGATTTGTTAAAAATGTTTCTTTTTGGATTCGTTTTAGCATTTCTTTCAATTGTTTAGGATGAATTGATCAAGACTTGACTAAAAAAAGTCTAGAAGGGTTCAGCATTTGAGTTATATTGACATAATACAAAATCGTTTAGGACTTTGATGATACAATAGTAGCATTAGGTTTTTAGTATAATACAAAAAAAGAGGACAGTGCAACACTTCACAAGGAGTATGGGACAATATAAGTTCTTGCATTATATTAAGTGCGGTAAATATGATTCATAGTTCTTTCTTTTTTTTTCCTAAAAGTATTGTTTGTTATGCACAAATATTTTACTAAAATAACAACTTTAACAATTATATCTTTTCAATGATCATATTATTTTAACAATAATTTCCTATTCCACCAAATTCTCATCACCCCTAGCCTTACACTACCATCATCAATATAATACCACCATCAATGACTCATCCCACCAATAAAACTTTATTGTGATGACAATAGTGATATCTTAGTTTGTTAGGAGATAATACATATCTATCGATATTTTTTAAAAAAATTATATAATTATAACTTATATAAAAAAATATTATCAAAATATCAATACTATATCGCATCTTAAAAATATGATATTAATATTTATATATATGTTATATTTTCAAAATAAATATATATACAAATACTAATATCACATCTTAAATATACAATATATATTCAAATGTACTTTTAAAAATATCATCATATATATAAATATTAATATCATATCTTCAATAAAATAACATACAATTTTCTGTAGTTTGTTAATCGTAGTTATAACAATGATAAGATTGTCATATGTACGAAGGTAACAGCAATAGTGCTATTTTGCTATGAAAATGTTAATAACGCAATAAAAAGCTTTTATCTCCAGTACCAGTGAAAGTAATGTAATGATAGTGGTGCTGTACCATATCATTTTGGATCGGAACCGTTAGTTAAATAAAAATAATTTACACAATTATTTTGTTTTGTTTTTCCTATCAATTTTCATATATTTTATCAAATTTTTTATATTTATTTTTGGGTCAATTATTAATATTAAATTGAGTGAGTTTTGTTTAAAAATTCATATATAAATTTTTTTTTTCTAAATTATCCTTTTCTTATATATTTCAAAATTAAAGGTTTGATCTTGATATTCTTTACATATCTCTCATTTCTTTTTCAATTTTTAATATATCTTTTTTATATCGCTTTTAGACGGATAACTTTATTTCTCTCTCCTTATTGTTGTTCATTGGAATAGAGTCTCCTATATACATCAAATCAAGTTGAGTTTATTAAAAGCTTATACAACTTTTTACCAAGTATCATTATATACGATAAATGTGTGAGAAATTAATTGAAAACATATGAAAATTTAATGAAAAGAAAAATATGTAATTGAAAATAAAAATGTTTAACAAATATTTTATATGAACAACTTGAACGATGGATCGAACCAATTTTAGTTACATTCAAAAAATTTACAAATCAAGTTGTATTGTTATGTTCAATTTTAAAAAGAAAATCGAACCGTTATATTCGGTTTGATTTAGCAAGAGGGAGCAAACTGTGCCAAATCGAACATACCCACCCCCTAATGATAATGCTGATGTTTATAATAATGATGATGAAGTTGGTATAGTAGTTATAGCGGTAATATTGTATTTGTATTGTTGGTAGTGTTTGGTTGCAAAGATTAAACTAGATAAAGAGAATTTAATATAATAAGTACAATGAAAATTAGACAATATAAGCTTATTGTACCATATTTGGTTTATATAGTACTGAACACAATATAAAAATTAATTTTTTGTAATATTTAATAAAAATAATATTAGTTAACTCAATATTATAATATGGAAGGGTATTTTTGAAAATGAAAAATATTTTTTGTTTTTATCTAATGAATTTTATTTTTGTACCTATTGTAGATAGAATAAAATTTGAATTTTTTGTCCAGTTTATAGGCCTGATTTTTACCCAATCACCAAGTAAAATTATAAATCGAACATGAGACAAAATTTTTTGTTTAATCCAATACTATAAAAGTTTTGCAACTACAAAAAATTTTGCAACTAAATGATACCAGCGTTAATTGTGATGGTAATAATAATAATGGTGATAATATGATCAAGATGGTCATACTTAGTGGTGATGAGATAATATCTAAAAGGAAGTGGTTGGTTAGAGTTTTGATTAAGAGATTTCATTTTATTTTGCTTTAGAATTTTTATATCATGAAGTGGAAGGAGATAAAAGTTTTACAATCTATGCAAAAATGCAAGATATTCCTATGTCTCTATTCATATATAAACCGTTTATGTTTATGTATCTTTATATTTGAAACACTTATAATTGACTAATTGAGGATTACATGTGACAATATATAAATAGGACAAAGTTAATATAGTACAATGCAAATACAACAAAATTTGATCTATCATAATTTACATGAAATATATATATTTATATATCTATATAATTAAAACCTTTAAAAACTTAAGTAACCACTATAATTAAAATTATTATTTTAACCAATATCAAATATTATTTAACAAAATATATTATTAAAGCCAATAGGGGCTTAAATAATCACTAATCTTTAAAATTACCTATTTAACCACAATATAGTATGAATCGACAAAAATACCAACTTTAAATTAACTTTTCAAAATTACAAGTGTGTTGTGTCGTGGATAAAATTGCCAATTTACTCAAATTCTCTCTTTCTTCCAAAATTATCTCTCCCAATAAAAACTCTAACTGCTCAGATGGCCTAATTTAATATTTAAAGTCATGAAAAACTGCTCAAGAAGCACGTGGTGCATAAAGAAGGTTTTTTAGTCAAACCGAATTATCACACATGTTCAAGACCATGGAGATCTGATGAACATGTTTAAGACTATGGAGAATCGATGAACAATTACCAAATATTAATGAACAATATAAATAATATATTTTTGATGAAGTTTTACTCTTCTATTATATTTAAGCCATAATGATTGGAATAACTACCATGTCTTCTATTTATCTCTACATATTAAAAAACCATATTCTAAAATAGTTTTTAATAATCGATTTGTAACTATTTGTATAATAACTCACATATGCCATGTGTGAAGCAATAATGCATTTTTCCGTTGCCTATGACGATATTTTAAGCTTCTTTCTCTGTCCCTCTATCCCCTTGTTTTCCTACAATTAACTGCCCATTACTCTTTTTATACATTGCAATTAACTTCCCTATTTTATTTTATTTTATTGTAACTGTGTCTCTACCCATACTTTTTCTCTCACCTCCAATTTCTTACATTTCTCAGTCTCTCTCCTTCATTTTTTCTGCATTTTTCATTTTTCTATTTCCATTGTTGTTAACTAAGCAACAAATCTAGTGCACGCCACTGACACGAAAGTTGCTAAAGTTCAATCAATCAAAGATTTGTCAATGGTTACAAACACCACAAACACTACATGAACTAATATCTACGGCTTGGGCTTTGCATGTTGCTTGGAGTAGACATGCTTTTGGCTTTTTGATTTTGGAAATTTCAAGTTTTTCTCTTCTATCTTTGGAAATTTTAGCTTTTAATCTTTTGGTTTAATATTACAAGTTATCACCGGTTAAGCGAATTGGAAACTATTTTGTTTTACCCTTTTCCCCCTCAAAATGATACTTCTTTTTTTATTATATGTGGTAGATGTTTTTAAGTTAAAATTTTAATTTGCAATTTATTGTCAAATGAAGATGATGGACTAATTTATGTATACATTGCTCTCTATTGCCTTCAATTCTAATTTTAGTTGATCAATTTCTATTTTGTAGGCCAGATTTTCAACGTAGACTTTCATTTAAGTGATTTTATATTTGCTGCAATCGTAGGACTTTAGAAGGCAATGCATCTAATCGCAAAACATGAAATTTTGGAAAATATACAACTCCCACTAAATTTTGACAACTTATATTTCATTCCAATTTTTCCAATCAAAACAAGTTCTTCAAAAGATAGCAGATCGAATAATGACAACATAAATCCATAAACCTCTATGTGTAATGATTTACCATGTAATCTACATTTTTTATTCAACTCATCTAATTTTATATTTATAAGTGATTTGACTTTTTTTTTTGCAATTATATTGTTATTTTGTTGTTGTACTACTCTAATTCTAGTATAGTTGCATTTTCAACTCACAAACTTCATCCACTATCCGATCATCACTAGTAAGAATGAATGAATTAAAATTTTGTTGGCCGAATAGTAAAGTCTTTATTTTTATCTATTTCATTTTTTGATGTTTTGAAATGAATTTGTGGTCTTCTACAGTATTTGATTTAAAATCTTAACTTTTTTATGGTGCTTATTTTTTTATTCATAAAAAATGTTTTCTAAATCAATAAAAAGTGATTTTGGTTTTGGAAAAATAGGTTATTATAACAAAGGAAACCCATTTCTTTCATTGAAACAAAGATACTAATATTTGATTATTTCATCTAAGTTTGAATACATTCATTATTGATTATTATTTATGTTGATTCTTACTGCTACTATGATTACGAAGTAGTGTAAATTTGAACAAACCTATTTGGTAAGTAAGGAAACGAATAGATATACCATTGGGATCATGTTTTAATACATCCAAATTGTCATTCCTTAGTTCTTATTGATATTTGATTAAGGTCCGCATGTACAAAGCTTGCAAAACAATGTACGTTGAAGAGACGCCGTGGAGTTGTCCAGTATAGCCATTCCGATGCTTAAGTCAGCAATAGGTTTTTTGTAAAATGAAATAGTAAGTATATAGGCTTAGAATGCAGAGTTTGTAGAGAGTGTTACCATTAAATAGATGTTTAATTATTTATAGCGAAGTGAAGCCAGCTATTAGAGATCAGTTAGCGGGAAAGATCTTCTTCCACAAGTGTGAGAGAGTGCAGCTATTGTGTCTGACGTGTTCCTAATATTTAGGACGTGACTATTTTATCTTTATCTTGTTATTTATAATCATTATAGTTCTTCATGAGCTTGGACTACTAAAGGCCAAGTCCTAAGTTTGAGCCCGAGGCCTACAGAGGTGAGCCTACGAAAGTAAGACTTGGTAGATCTAGTTGGGCTTAAGAGGTCCCTGCTTAAAGTATCTTATCAACACAGACTATTGATGAAGTACCTAATTTATTATTTTTTCCCTAAGCGTGAGCTTAAAATATGACGAAGTGACTTTTAATTGCCATGTACCTAGATTACCATGACAATGAGCAACAAAGAAAAGGAATATGTGGAAGGAGCAATTGGGTGCTAAGTAACTTAGAGGAAGACGACTTCCTTCATCTCTTTAGCCCATTAAGAATACATGGAGAAAATGAGTAATTGATGAAACAGTTTGTTTGGTTGTTCTTTTTTTTTTTTTTTTTTTTTGTAGGGGTAGGTCTACAAAAGGTTCAAGTTTGTAGTTTTTCAAATATCTAGTACAATAAAATTTTGTCGTTGATTGGTATTCTATGAATAAAATTGTGTGTGGAATAATTATCATACAATGGGGTCTTTAGAAGAGCATATTTTTCCTTACACGGTCTTATGCAACATAATTCATTTTAAATTTCCTATAAATTGTTATGATACTAAAAAGATAACAATTAAAAAAAAAACATTTTCTTCACCAACATTCAAGTAAAACTCTGAAAAATGAAAAGATTGTAAATTCTTGTATATTATTAATTTAAACATTTTAGATAACATTTTCCATATATAGATATTTATGATGCAAAACTTAAATCATTGCATAGATGTACGAGGAGTTTTTTAATTTCTTGAATAGATGATGCCCAATTACATGAAGAACTTTTACATTTTTACATAACTAATCAATATTTTACCATATTCTTCCATATTTTTATAAGCTTATAAGAAATTTCACATTGAAAGGAACTAAATGTAACATTATCATTATTGTCCAAACTATTTGACAAGGATGGAGATTCACTCGTTTCCATGTTTTAGTGTTTTATAGATAAAGATAACTTTATTTTTTACCTGTTATTTCTACGTATTTTTTTTTTCAATAATACTTATGTTTCTAATTCTTTTAACCTCTATATAATTAAATTTTGTAATAATTTTACATTTATTATTACATATATTTAGTGTTTTATTTTTTATATTTTCATATTTATTGCATATGTAATTATTTAACTGTATATCATCATCTTTTAGGCATGTGATGGAATCAAGTGATTCAAATAAAAAGCTTTTTTTTTTTTTTTTTATGGTTTATGTTAGCCTAAATATTTGACTTTACATATAATTATTTTTACATCTACAATATGGATATGTCATCATCTAGTATATATATATACCCTATATGTTGAAATGACAACATTGACCTCAAGGACTTGAAGTTGCGGCATCCAATTGGTTGAAGGGATAGTATAGCAAGGGAAGTTATGTATCAGATCTGGAAATCAGAACTCGGTTTGGCCGTTAGGTAAATAAATAGCCCCGAAAATAATTTCCATTAAAAAAAAAATGACTACAAGCAGACGCAGATCAAAACAACGTGCGTCGGATGACCAAAGGATTTGATATAAGACCCAAATCTTGCGATAATTACTGGACGTCTTTATAATTTTCAAGCAACAGGTGGCAATTGACTCCTTCGAGAACATGGAAAAGAAAATATTAAATATATTTGTCGATAAGTCATAGAAGGATACCGAAATCAGTTAAGCTATCTTCTAGGATCAAATCAATGATGATAGAAAAAGGATTTTCTAGAGTGGGATGTAGAAAGTAGGGTCCCACAATGGAAATATCTGACTTATTCGTTAAACTTAAAAGAAAAATTTATTATATTTTTCAATTCCGATTATATATTTTATGAAAGGAAACTTATATAAACACATAAAAAGTCTTTTTATTTAAAATCTTAATAATAAGTGCTCTGGTTGATAAATTAGTTATTTTTATAAATCTTTTTATGATAATTATAGTACTGTTTTTCTTTTTTTTTTTGACAATTATGTTACAATTTAAGAGACTGGAAATTTGAATCTAATTCATTCCATTAAAATATCAATATGGTTGCTACTATATTATAATGGTTTTGGTATGATAATTATAGTACTTAGATCGGCTATATGTAAGACATGAATTAGCTAATAAATAAGACCCTTTCATTAATTAAATTTCACCTATAAATACATATATATATAAATAATCCGAAAAAAGAACATAATAGAAATTCATATAGTTTTTACCAACAATCAAGTCATCATGTCTTAAAAATCAAAATGTTTACGAGAAGCTTTACTGTGCTTACAATCAAATTCTGTATGCATTCAATAATGGATGAAGTCCAAATACAATTGTGATCGAGAGAGAGAAAAATGACTCTAAAACTAACTAGTGTGTCTAATCAGTCACTATTTATACTAAGCCTAATCCTTCTAACTTCTAGCAGCTAGTCATCTACATGTGCACAACCACATCAGCTAGTAATCCAACTTAACATGAAAACAGAAAATAAATATAGTAGTCAAAATGTATAGGGTAATACCTCTTTTAGGTAGCTTTTGTTTGCATAATTTTTATGATATTGGATTAGATAAAAAATTTTGTTTCATATTTAATTTATAAATTTGCTTGGTGACTAAACAAAAATCAAGTTGATAAACTGGATAAAATGTTTAAATTTTGTTCTATTTGTATTGTGATACAAAAATAAAATTCATTGAATAAAAATAAACAATATTTTGCATTTCCTTCATGTTATATTATTAAGTTAATAAATATTATTTTTATTAAATATTATAAAAAATTATTTATTTTGTAATATAAATAATTAGTTTTTTAATCTAACTTTTGTGTCTAGTACTATGCAAATCAAACATAATACAGTAGGCTTATACTATCCAGTTATTTTTATACTTCACCTGTTCAATTCTCTCTATCTAGTTCTCTCTATCCGACTATCTTACACTAGTCTCTCTTTACTCAAGGTGGAGCTATGGAAAGGCCTAACTTGAATTTAGCAAAATTAAGTTGAGCTTCACTAACAAACATGTTAAGGAAATCCGCCATTTGAGATTAAGAGTTAACATATGACATGTAGAGAAAACCTTTTACAATTTGGTCTTTGGTGAAATGAGCATCAATGGTGATGTGTTTGGTTCGCTCATGGATACATAGATGATTAACAAGTAGCTAAGCGGATTTATTGTCACAAAATAAAATTACTGGAAAAGAAAAAGGAACATGCAAATCTTTAAGGATATAAGAAATCTACATCAACTCTTTGGTAGTAGATGCCATGCTTTGATATTCGACTTCCATAAAGAAAGTAGATATAATATTTTGCTTTTTAGTTTTTCATGAAATAAGAGAAGTGCTGAAAAAAGTACAGTAGCCGATGATGGATTTTCAATGAATCACACATCCTCTCCAATCTAAATTTGAATGCCCCATGAGAGTAGAAGGACTAGAAGAGGAATCAAATAGCCTAATATTTAAATTACCTTTAACATATTTAAGGACATGATATATTGTTTTAAGATGAGTGATGCGAGGAGTAGTGAAAAATTAGCTAAGCTTATGTACTACATAAGAGACATCCAGACTAGTGGAAGTCAAGTATAACATGTAAGCCCCACAACCAGTCACTCAAAGTTTCGATTGGGTGAAAGATTCGATCAAGCCTAAATTACAAGTAAAGCTAGAAATACTAGTAAAAATGATCCCGTAAATTTGAATTTAAGAAAATAAGTAATAAAATAAAAGAATATAAAAATTTCAAATTTTAAGTATATAACTTGTCATTTATCGAAAATGCATAAAATACATTTCGATAATTAATGAATTGCTAGAAATAAATTATATGTATACTAAAAATCATAAAATGACCTAAATAATATTTATGAATATTTATTTGTACTATATATGAATTTACATGCAGGTATAAATACGCGTAATTACTTAAAACACATGAAATGTACTAAAATAATACTAAATACTTAAAGAAAATTTATAATTAATTAAGGAAAAATCAAGAAAAATCAGAAAGAATAAGGAATGATCCGGAATTGGGTCGTTGCAGCTGGTGAAAATAAGAAAAAAATTAGCCAATTAAATTAGAGCAACACAAAAGCCAAAAATTAAGAGATTTGGACAATGTTTTGTCCAATTTAATGCACATTAATTACCATAAAGCTCTATAAATAGGGGAAAAAAATCACAAAGCTCATTTGGACAGTTAGAAATTAGAGAAAAATTAGGAGCATCGAAATTGAGAGAAAAATTGGGTTATAAAAAAAATAAGAAAAAATTGTGCAATTAGGACCTTAAAAGGGAACCTACACCAGATGGGCACCTAGGAGTAGACGGGCACCACCACCACACGGTGGTGGCAGCGCTTAGACTGGCCGATAAGGCCACGGCAGCCGGCAGTGGCCGGAGCCACCTAGACCGGTGAGTTCGATTTCTAGCCCGATTTTGTATAATTTTGTAAAAAATAGTAAATATTCTTAGAAAATTATGAATTTTGTTATTCTGAAATATTTTTGTATGTAGTTTTTAGGAAAAATATTATTTTGATGAAAATATGTCCCGTAATATATGATCCTTAGGAAATCGTGCAAAATTGAGTATGTTTCGGTTTAGAAATAAATGACCTTAGGAGTGTAGTTTTGAATCTAAAATTTTTGTGTAGACTACTTAGATGATATAGAACAGTACTATGAAACCCGTTTTCAAAAATTAATTTTCAAAATTTTTAAATAATTTTTAAGCCTTAAAATGAGGCATAAAATGGGTAATTTAGGGTTAATAAAGTAATTAAATGGTTAATTACTGATTTAGTGAATAATTATATGTTTTAGGATGTTGAAATTTGATGGAGTATAATACTTGTAGCATTTAGGGTGTTAAATGTAATTATTATGTTAATTATGTAGTAAATGAGTAATAGGAAAAAATAATAAATTTTAAGTTAATTTTGTAAATTAGGATAATTAGAAGTAAAATCTGATTTAAGATGAATTTAGACATTTTGAAGTGATAATTGATGTTGGGAGATAGTAATTAAAGTGATAAAAATATTAGATGTGTATTATGTATATAATAAGTAATAGTACATAATACAAAATTATTAGAAATATAATAAATATAAAAAATTAAAATTAAAATTGATATTATGATAATAATAAAAATATACAATAAATCTGATAGGAAACTTGAATTTATGTAATTATATCAAAAATGTAAAAATTTCTTACATCAGGAATAAATTCGGTACACTATTAAAGATTTAAGTATATTGGATATAATAAAATACTGACCAGAGGTAATAATAGTATTTAGGAGATCGGAAAGTAATGTGATTAATTTCACATTATGAGTTGAAACGAATTTTTAGAGTTCGAGTATAAAACAATACTTAGAAATCGAACTAAAACCTAATTTAAAAATCGATGCGGAAACCGAACCCGAACCTAACCCCAAAGCTAGAATAATTGTAAAAGACTTAAGACCTAAATAATTAGGTATATTAAATCCTAAACAAAACATAACAATAAGCGTTATAGGATTAAACGAACCTATAATAGTTATATGAAAAACTGAAACCACGTTTGTGTTATAGTGATGATCGGCGATGGCCTAAATGAGTCGAACCTCGAGTGAGTGAGTAAGGAGTCAAGGTAAGTTGGGATTAATACTATGTTGTATTTTGAAGGCTTAAGATTATGCTTGGTTGTACTTGTTAGATAGTTGGATGTGTGCACGTGCTTGATTATGAGTGATGTTATGATTCTGTTTGTTGTTCTGACTTGTATTGTATGATTTGTATGAAATGAATGATCACCTTAAATTGGACCTAATTAAGTATATGACTTATAATCATAATTAGACCTACATGGCAACCTATTAGGGGAAACCTAGGATTCTTTGGCCAAATACTGACCCCTTTGAAAGAGATAGCACAGGATTGCAAAAGGTCCCTTCTTCATTCTTAGTCAAACTAAGTGACAGGTGAGGAGATCGCGGCGAAAGTGAAGTCAATGGTTTGAAGGTAATCGCGAGAGGAGCAAGGTTTCCATTGCACAAGCCTGGGTTTGATCATGAGCTATTGCATTAACGGCAACTTCTCAACCTGGATTAGAACGGGCGCAATTTCTCTAATCTTACGACGGGCCGGACAATGTCGTGTGATGGCATTTGCTTAAACATATATTGTATCTAATAAGTTGATTGATAACCTTGTTGTGTTTATGGTATACTTTTAAGTCTTCTATCTTAACTTACTAAGCTGTGGTTACTCACATCCCTATAGACGTCGTGTAGGTGCTGGCTAAGAAGCAGCATATAACTACTGCAAAGCTAGCAACTGCTGGATCTTGGGAAGTGAGAAAAAACATTTGGAGAACAAACATATATTTTTAAGGTCTAAGCTTTTACTTTAGAATTTTTCATTTCTGAATAATGTAATAACTAAGAAATATATTACGGAGAAATATTGTAAACTTTAATTGTAATAACTGAATTATAGTGTATATATATAGATTTCCTTACTTTCTTAGGTAAATGATTTATTTAAATTACAAACTGTTTACTTCAAAACGGGTTAGTCGTGGACACCTTATGTAGATCAGGTCTAAGATAGTGGTTGTAAGGCCAACTTCTATCTTAAGATGGTTTATACGGTAGGACTGTTACGACTCTACCGCTTTGGGGCGTGACATAACAAGCGCCCTATTAATCTCCTATAAACAGAAGGATCATCATGGACTAGATCAGTTGTAGTAGATAAGTTGAACCCGCTAGTAATGGGCACTTAGCAAGTTTAGAGGTTGATAAACTAAAATAACAAGCAAGCTATAACAAATTTGTGTTGATGAATCATAATACCACTTTGAGTTCGACAAATCTCCATTCCTAAAAAAATATCGAGCTTCACCCAAGTCTTTTATCGTAAAAGCATCATGAAGTTGTTTCAAAATAGAAAGTGCATCAACACTAATTCCTATGAGCAACATGTCATCAACATAGAGTAGAATAACTAGAAATTCATCACTAATTGATCGAGTAAACGAGGAATGATCATGAGAGGATTGCACAAAACCATAATGAGTGAGAAGTTTAAAGATTTCAAGATTTTGTTTCCGTAAGGCTTGTTTAAGGCCATATAAGGACTTCAATAATTTGTAAACCTAACTAGGAGCACATTTAATATGACTAGGAGGTGGAGACATATATATTTCTTAATGTAGAAAACCACAAAAGAAGGCATTGTTTATATCTACAAACGATGGCCATCCTTTAATTGCTACAACTGTAAGCAAGATGTGAACAATACAAAAATTAGCAACAAGAGAATATGTAGCATGATAATCCTCTCCAATAATTTGAGTATACCCTTTAGCTACAATACGGGCCTTATAACGTTCTATAGAACTATTGGCTTTATATTTGACTTCGTACACTCATTTGTAACCAATAGGGCGTTTACCCTTAGGCAAAGACACCAATTCTCTTATCAATCAATAGAAATTTCATGTTAAAGTTGAAAGATCAATGGTTCATTAACCTAACCATATTGATTGCATACTTCTTTCCAAAGTCCAACAGAAGATTATATGAAGATAAAACTTTGTGCAAGTTCATTACTCATCAAATTAAGTAATCAACAATGAACTAAGTAATCTGATAAGATCCATCTTACAAAATCATTAGTGTTCGCATTAGGTTTAGGAATTGTCCCATGTATAAGACCTAATTTCAACTTCACTACTAATTCCATATGAGCTGAACGACTCTATGGCATGAAATTAGTACTGGTAAACATAATGTTTCCAATTGATATTTCTTGATTATATGATCTAGAAATGTGCAATGGATCCATAATAGAAAGATGAATTTGACCAGCCTTAGAATTCATCGTGAGATGCAATAAAATCAAAGAAATTTCTCTACACAATAAGATAATCAACGGTGAAACATGCAAAGTTAGAAATCGTTACTGTACAGCTCTAATACCATAAGAAGCTTTACTGTGTCTACAATCAAATTTTGTATGCAATCAACAATGGAGGAAGTCCAAATACAATTGTGCTCAAGAGAGAGAAAAATGACTCTAAAACTAATTAGTGTATCTCATCAGTCACTATTTATACTAAGCCTAACCCCTCTAACTAACTGTTGCCAGCTAATCATCTACACGTGGACAACTACATCAGCTAGTAATCCAGCTCAACATGAAAACAGAAAATATATACGATTGTCAAAATATGCAGAGGGATATATCCTTTAAAGTTTATTAAGTCTTAAAATTTAAAATGCATACTGAAAAGGAATCGCAAATTTTAACTTTTCAAACGTATAGATTTATAATTTAAAGCACTTATAATTTAGACAAGTTCATGCTTAGAAGACATGATTTTTGGTTATTCTTGTTTGCATGGAGAAAAGGAAAAAAATAAACAAAAACAAACATCTTTATCTTTTGGCCAAAAAGAAACAGAAAAACCCATCTTTATCCTTTTTACTTGTACTACATATATCACATCGACTATGAAAGCTTCATTATTGATAATTAATTAGAAGCAGATTAGGTCCTTTGATTTATAATCAAGAGACTTTTCCCAAGGCGTTACGTAACTTTTAGAGGATGAAACTACTGGACAAGAGGGGGAAATTGCCAAATTAATTCCAAGAAAATTATGGATTAAAGTTTTCACAATTTTTTTTCTTCTCTTGATTCGCAAAAGAAGAAAAAAAGACTTATAAATACCAATATGCCATATGTTTAAACAAGTAGCAATGAAATATCAATAATATTTAGATATATATCAATAATAATTTATCCATATTTTTATGTATTAAAGTTTTATTATAATTAACTACCACTCATAAAAATACGTGATATATTAATATTATTGAAGTCTTTCTCACAAAGAATATAGTTAGTGTAAACTTTTGAGAAAAGTAATAATCAATAAAAAAAATATGAAAATTAAGGAGTTTTACAAATCTTAAGGCACAATAGATGGAAAAACAAAAGAAAAATTACAAACCAGAAGTGAATTATGAAAGTTGAGGGAAGCCATTTGCTTCTGTGATGAAGCTATAATTACTATAAAAAATTATTAAAAAGAAGTATGGAAATAATGGGAAAAAAAAGTAGAGGAGAATTGCAAATTATGAGATTAATTATAATTTTATTTCAATAATAAGAACTGCAATAAAAACAAACAAGGTCAGACCAGATTTAAAAGACATAAAAAAGAAAACCAAAATCAGTTAGTTTCTACATTACCCTTGATAAAAGATTCATAACAACACCTATCTATACTAATAAAAGGTAACAAAAAATTAGGAAAATTATCCTTAAAATGGAATCCTTGGTTTGTCTCTAGCTCCTTCTTGGCCATCACGTCCGCTACTTTGTTTTGGTCTTCACAGATTAATAGAATCAAAATAAGATAAGGTATTAAAACATCATGCAAGAGCCAAATGACATTAGAGGGTGTTCGTATTGGATTTTCTTTATCCAGTCTATTGTCATCATTGAGTCAAATTCTACGACAATGTGCTTGAAACCCTTCTTTAATATAATTACTTGAATATGGCAAGAGAAAGGAAAATTATAAAAATTCTTTGGGAAATACGAAAAAGCAAGGAAAATACAAATTGCTCAAGCAAATTAATTGAGATTGAAGATTAGTAGGGAAAAAATGGCATTTGCAATTTCCAAAACATATACAGAATATGGAAGGGGAGTAGAAAGATTATTACGAGTATAGAAATATTGAAGAAGGGGAAAATATAGAGCAGCTAAAAGACGAATATAGAGAAAAAGTATAAAATTAAAAGACACAGAGTAATTTGTTTTAGGTCTATGACAAATTGTCAAAAAATTAACATTGATTTCATCTCGAATTCTTGCTTTTTAATACTTGTTGATGAACAATGTTTTCAAACTATAAAAATAAATACTTGGTCGAAAAACTATAAATATAGATAAATAAACAAAAATCTTTGCTGCACTTTTATAATTCGTGCATGATTCTTTTTTCGCCCTCTTATGAACAATGAAGGAAAACTACAAAGCTTTGGCCTTTATTTTCACTTTTATTGTTAGGTAAACATCAAAAACATTATCAAAACTTTGTGTCTTCTTCAATTTTAGACCTAAAATCTGAAATTATTAAATATCATATATTCGGTAGAAATTTTTTTTCAGTATTCTACCTAATCAAACTTTATTTATCAGAATATTATATATCAACTTTTAAATTAATAAATATCATATTCAATCAAAGTTATCTCATCAAGTTTTATAATATCTCTAGTTGAAATAAACGACATGATAAATAAAAAATATAATTTTAAGTGATACCGCTAAAAGATAAAAAGCACTTATAAAATTTCAGGTAATAATTTTAACATTAGCCTTTACTCTTCGCAAAAATGTCTCGGCAATTACAAGCATGCACATTTAATGGAGCCATGCATCTGGAGATATCAAAACGAATGGAACAGGTTAAGCCAGCCAGCTTCTGATAAGCATGCAATTCCCTCATTTTGTCAGGTCATATGCCTTTATCACATGATCTGCTATCACCACACAACACACTGCCTGGAAGGTTATAAAGATCGGACACGAAGACATAGCTTTCAGGATCTTCCGTGGTACTTTCCAATTAATTGGAGGACCGCACGCGCCCCAAGTACGATGGTAAAATTTTTTACTTTTTTTTTTTTTTTTCTTTTACTTCGTAACATAACTCGAGCATCTATTTATCGATTTATTTTCAAAAAAGATGAAATAACCTTATTTAAATAATTGTTGGTACTATTTTGGCCGTTAGTTACTAGTGATGTGTGCCTGTTCCTGTACGTAGGGTTGATATCGAACTACTAACATCATAATTAATTGAGATCAGGTTTATATCGGCTACACATCTTCGGTTCTTGTATTTATAAGATCCATATTATCAAAAAAGAAAAATCCACATATTTAAAGGTGCAATATAGAACTTTTCGGCTACAACCTAGATGGAGTTGCCGTTTAGGAAATGAAATCCACAGGTCGTGTCATGAGATGTTTGATTGAAGGATTTCGTTCCGGTCGTGTTTTTTTTTTTTTATGGGATTAATTTAAATTTTTATTTTATTTTTAATTTATAATTTTTTAAATTTAAATATTATATTAATGATAAATTTAATAATTCATAATTAAAATATAAATTAATAATAAGATGAAGCATTAGACCAATTCTATCAAGATGAGTATACATAATAGATAAAATTTTTAAATACAAAATTTTATTTGTCTTAAGTACTAGTTCGAGTTCATGCATTAAAATACGTATTTTATGCCTAATAACTTAGAATTTTAATACTTCATATATTGCAAAGAATCCAATTTTGGTTATATTTTTTTTTCTTTTTATGGGTAAAGCAATTTCGATTATATAATCATTTATACAACGCTTTAATCTTAGATTTCAATTATTTGCATATAATATTCTAGGGTTCACTTGGATGACACTTTTTGGTACAGCTTTTTTCTTTTTTTTTTTTTCCTAATTTTCAAAGCCTCCAAAAAGATATTACAAAGAAAATGATATACATATATTAATTATTAACTCAATCACAAAATAAAGTAACTTAAAATATCCATTTAAAAGCGGATATAAAAAATATCTTCACAAGAAAGCTTTTATCAAGACTATTTATACTATAAAAGTAAAATTCAATTAGTATAATTTATAATACAATTTCTAACCTTCTTCATGCCCAATAATACCATTTATCGCAATTGCTAGTTATTTTTAAAAGTTTTTTTCATTCTTTTATCATATTTAATCCAATTATATAGCATATAGATAAAACATCCACTGCCACTGCTATTTTTACTATGCAGAGGTCATTTTAATTCACATATAAAAATTTTTAACCGTCATTCCATCTACAAATAAGAATTCCGTCAGGGCCTCGTTTTCAAATCCAAGTTTTTTTTTTTTTAAAATAATCTTTGTTTCTTAATTTTCTTGTCATCCCTATATGGGATCTTTCCCACATAGAGTAAGTAGTAGGTTTCATTTTGCAATTTCTTAAAATCTTTTTCTAAGTTTACGTCGCCCATATTTATGTAAGAGATGTATCCGATTTAGAATTAGATTTTTGGGTCACGTTACTTTTCTTTTGACTTACTATATTGTTTTATGTAATATGAACTTGTATTTTGTTGTGATCTAATAAACGAAATTCTTTGGCAAAAAAAAAGAATAATAATAAATGAAATTCACGGTCTCTAAAAAGAATACATAAATGAACAAAATACTTGAAGCCTTACACGATTAAACAACTAAAAATATAGAGATTTTGGTAATAAATCAGGAAAAAAAAAAAAATCAACCAGCCCGATGGGGAAAACCTGATTGGACAATCAGCGGCGAGAAATTACAAAAATTCAATCTCTAAAATCTCAGCCTCACCTCTAAACACAAAAATACAACTAGGACTAGATGTTGTGTTTAATGTTTGGGAAATTTTAACTCATAAAAGACCCATTTATTAAGTGTATCAAAAAACTTAAACCTAAAAGCTAATCCTTTTAATAAAGTATTTTTCATTCGGATTATACCAACTTAATGAATAAAAAGATTCTAAAATAAATATGTCATAATTAAGGATGTAAACGAACCAAAACGATTCGTAAGCTAATTGAGTTCAACTTGGCTTTTATTTGAATTTGATTTAATAACAGCTAAGTCAAATTGAGCTACTCAAATAGTAAATTAAGCTAAGCTAAACTTTAAAATATTAAACTTATCAAGCTTGTGAACCTAGTCAAGCTTAGTATAATTTCTAATTTATTTTAATTTTTATAATATAAGTGAGTTTAAGATTATTTAAAGAAAATTTATAAGCATTCGAGTTTAATTAAGCTAATTAAGTCAAACTCAAATTTATCAAATATATTTTCGAGCTAAGCTCGAATTTTGAGTTTTTGAGTCAAGCTTGAGCTCGAGTATAATACCGTACTAGTTCTACTTGACTTGATTACACTTCTTTGAATTTAAATTATGAAGATATGATGGAGATTTATAAGGAATTTTAATTTCAAAATGAATAGGATATACTTATATGTTGAAATGATAAGTTTTGAGTATATTTTTAAGCTTTTTGATGGTGTTTATTAAGTAAAATATATAGCAGATATCTTTTGGACGAATTTTTAAGGATATACAAGGAGATATATAATTTCCGTTTTTAGTAAAGTTTATCATTGTAATGGCATTTAAATTAACAAGAGAATCATAAATTGTTGTTTGATTTGAATTTCAAGCTAACTATATGAGATATTTTCTCTACTTGATTACAAAATGCTTAGTTAAGATAACAATTAAAGAAGATATCTCCATATCTTTTTTAACTAGTCGTTATTTTTACTATGATACCAAGGATCAATAGAATATAAGTTAAGCTGTTGATAAAATAGGGAATATACACTGAGTCTAAATCTAAATTTAAAAAATTCTCTCTGTACAGATAGTTAGAAACTAAGCGAAAATAGATTTATTATTTCATTATTATTGCATTTGTGCAAATGTTATAAAGAGTTTTTTTTCTTATATTTTTTCATTTTCTTTGTAAATATTATTGATGGCGTAATTGAGTAACTGTGAGGTTAGGAAATTCTCTTAATCCTATGTTTAACTTAGGGAGAACTGGTGAGATAAGATAGAAAAGCGATTGGGTATCCTTATAACCTCTTATTGATCTGTACTCAGTGAAACGATTGGACTAGTTAAACGATACCGGTGAGAAGGATTATGATTTCTAGCAGTAAAGTTAGAAGAGAGAAGTAGGTAAAAGGCCAAAGTTTTATAAATCGATTGTTTGATCTTCTTTCTCTTTACTTTATTTAGTTTCTCACTTTTATTACTTGTGATGTTATTTTTGCACTTAAGTTAAACAATCAATTTTCTATTAATTCAACACCCCCTAATATCGAAAAAGTTTTATTTTTGCAAAAGATATTAATTCAACACCCCCTGATATCTTACTAGGACATATAAAGGAAAATATCTAAATATTGTTTGATCCATTTTCTCTTTCTTCTTTAGAGTGCAAGCTATTATTACGAAAGCTAATAAAGATAACCAACTACCATTGAAAATTTCACCTTTAAACTAGAAGTAACTGAGAAGTAAAATGTTACAAAGAGAAAGCATACCTACTATAAAAGCAACTTTTACATTATCTTAGTTTGTTAAGTACTTGAAAAGGAAACTAAATTGAAATCTATAGAAATGCATATAAAGATATCTTTCTATTGTAGGCAATATATATGAACACATCCAATGTAAATATAATCACTTAAAAGTTTAACCATTGATTAAGATTTTTAGTGCTACGTGAATGATATGACTGTTCCATTAGGTTAATATACAATTTGTTGTTACTTATTTAAACAAAAACTTATTTACATGCCAAATCTGGCTCTTATTAACTATATCAAATGGTTCTACTGGAAGTTAGATTTTGAATAACATATGCCTCGTAAATAAGTTTATATAATAATGAAACTTAAAATTTCTCTCATATACATACATACATAGATATAGAGAGAGAGAGTGAAAGAGAGATTATATTTTTGTTTTAAAATACTAGAATTTGCTCTATAGAAAGAAATAAAAAATTAATAGTGTAATCTTTATTAGAACTAAAGTCGAAGTGGATGATAAGGGTAGATGATGAATAAAAAATAAAAGATACACTCATTCACTTCACCAAAAATAATAAATATATAATAGAATTCCGATTCATTATGCATGGGATAAGTGTATAATAGTTTATTACCATATTAACTTGAATAAAACATACTTTTAAGAATAGACTTGTAATAACAACAAAATGACCATAATATCCTTGTTTTTTCATTTTCATTTCCTTGCTCACCTTCACATTTTCTTCCGCTAGTTTTAATTTTCCATTTGAATTTTCTCAACAAATAATCAAACCAAAAAGAAAAAGAACACCATCTACACTCATGAATTTTCAATAAAACATGCATTCTTTGTCATATCTAATCTACCAAAAAGGTAAGCTTTATTACAACCATGAGTAGTATAGAGAGAGGTATAAAGTTTGACCATTTCTTCTTGTTTTGTGTTTAGATACTTGATGCTACAAGTAATAAATCATGATTTTGCCTAGCTCTAAATTGATTTGATGTAAATTTTGCAACTTCATCGATTAAGAAAATTTAGGGATTGATTCCACCATATGAGGTTTTTAGTTAAAATTATCAAAATTTAGATTTTTACGATTTGGGTCAAATAAAAAAGTGATGGATTTTCAAGAGGAGCAAGATGATCTGCTGTCTGTAGTATAGATCAACTCATCGAAAAAGGTCCTACTATTCATCAAAGAAGATGACCTACTATCCATGGTCAAAGAAGGTGTCGTTGTCCATCAGAAGAGAAGATAATCAAAGATGGTTAGAGATGGTCTGTTGAAGGCCAAAGAAGATCTACTATCCATGGTCTTTGTCTATTGTGTTGGTGGTGGTGGTGGTATGTCGAAGGTCTACTGGTGAATGTAGGTGTGTAGTACATTAAGGTAAACTAGGTAGTGGTATGCTATGTTGAGAGGAAGAAGACAAGGGGTAAGTAAGGTCTTTTCATTTTTTTAAGAGTTCAGATTCTTAGGTTTGGACAAAGAATTTTTTATTCTTAACTTATAAGAATTCAACTCCTTAGGTAGATAAACATGAGAGTGGAATCGCCATTCCCCCCAAGTGAATGCACTAATAATATGAGAAATTTCAATATTAAAACGTGTTTGTAGATCATATATAAACATGTCTATGGGACCTCTTTACTAAATAAGCTTGTAAGCAAAATTAAGTATTCAATCCTAACTTAAAAACTTTTATAAATTGGTCCAAACAGATCCGATCCTTTACTAATCATGTCAAGTTTTGTTCATACAAAGCCCTTTATAATGATATTGTGTCATGTTGTTTGGATTGGCAAGTTAGGCGCCTTGTTTCCTATCTTACTAAAACATATTAAGAAAATTAGTTTTCGATCTCTAATCCTCATTAAATTGTCAAGGGAGAAAGAAAGATAAGAGACCGAATAATTAATGGTTTAAGGTGAGAGAAAAATAAATGGTAAAAGAGAAAGACTAATAGGTATCACTCTATTGTTTAAGACACCAACTTTTTGTTTTCCATAAGCTTTCTTAGAATAATCTTAAATGGGTTCTGATCAATTTATGTATATATGATTAGGTAAGGCTTAATTTTCAAGATGCTACTAAAGCTTAGGCCTCTTATGCATCTTCAATGAGAAGAGCAATTCAAACTCTCACTCTTAGGTTAAGGCATAGAAACCAAGAAGACAAGAAAAAAAAAGAAGGATGAGGACCATATAAGGTATTGCCTAACATTCCCCCTCTGATAGAGACAATCCAAAGCCCCATAATTAAGTAACAAGGCATATACATATTTACCACCATTGCTGCCTCTTGCTATTTCATATAGGAATGTGAAGGATTAGCCTCGACTTGGTTCTAATGATCTTAGAGGAGTAGCAAAATGTAAAAGAATGTCATATATTGATTAAAGGAATTAAACAAGATGTGTAAGCTAGGGAAAAAAAGAAGAAGATGTGGCCATTGTAGAGGGTTGAAATAAATGTTGACCTTAGCGTAGTAATGGGTTGGGCTTAACTCTTTAAGTTGAAGTAACAAGATCTAAGGAGTTGAGTCCATGATCATATGATAACTTAAGAAGGTTTAGCATAATGAGCTTAAAATAAAGACCTATTGACAAGGTGGTTTAGACCTATGTTTGGCTTGGTACCACTCGCTTACGCTTATACAATTACCAAACATGAGCTATTAAGAGACGCTGAAGGTGACTTTAGCATATGGACTATGGTGCCCAAATCAATAAGGTGGTCAATAATAAACAAGCAAAGAGAGTATAAGAGAGAGAGTAGCTTAATATAGCGTTCCTTACCTATAGGGGATCCAAAGTATTTAAAGGAGAAAGGAGGCACAAACTGATTAGGCAGGAAAGATTATAGGATTCTTCCGTATCTTAGATTTGAGAAATGGAATCCTAAATTTGATCTCCATGCCAAATATACTTGTTACCTTCTCTTCTTTATCCTCTTAAATTGACAAGTTGTGGGCCTAGCTCACTCTCTGGAAGCTTAAGAGTGAAAATGTATTACCAATATGACCATTGAATAGGTCTATCAACTTTCAATCTTTCTTAGAGAAGCTCAAAATTTAAAGAGGCACTCCATGGGCTTAAACTCAATAAGAACTCAAAGAGGAAAGCCCCCCAGGGGCCCATCAATAAGCGACTTAAGAGCAATAAATAGACTTAAATACGCAAAGTATCAATTAGTTTATTGTTAAGTGATAATCTTGTATTTGCAATTGAAAAATAAGTTAGTAGGAAGAGCTATTTTCATAAGTATTAGACAGTGAGTTTATGATGTTTAACGTGTCATAGATTTGTAATAAGCGGTTGTTGACTTGGTCTATTGGCCTTATCAAGTGTCTTCTAGCCATAAGAGACCTCTTCTAGCCGATAAAATCTTGCTCTCGGCTTGGGACCAAAGCGATTGGCCCAAAGTTGTAACCTCGATCAAATCAGGATGAACTTGAAAAGTTAATGTCTAAAAAGTCTCATCAATTGACGAAATTTTTATTTTTTTCCCCATTTTCAATTTAGAGAATTTCAAAGTGTCGAATCGTGAATATTAACTTATTTTGAACTTTTCCAATTGCCACAGCTTCTTCTATTTCCTAGGTCAATGTTAGTACTGTTGATGAGAAGAGCGTTCTTCCCGATTAATTAATTTATTTGCTATAATAAGCTGATAATCTCGAAATCAACATCTTTTTCTTGAAAGTAAAGGTTACCAGATAGTTCAAGTAACATTTATTACCATCATTCATTGAAAGAGACGAATCCTTGTTAGTCTCCGTGGTGAGCAGGAATCCCCATGGAAATAATGACATGGAATATATATATAAGCTAACTTATATTACTTTTATAATACTCTCAATTTTGGTTCTATCAAACTATTTTTTCCGCTACGTTACATATTATAACTTAAAGAAATTAAAGATTTATAGGTGATTTATCTTATAAGGAGACTATACCAATAGCTTACAATATTCTTGAATATTAAGTATTTAACACTAAATAGATTGACAAGTTATCTATTACAACATGCCAACTAAAATCAATTCCCCAGAGAAAACGCACCAGCACCATACTAACTATAACATATTATTCTATCCATAAAAATACTGTCCTACTAGTATTTTAGTTGGCATGTTGTAAAAGACCGAAAAATATGACCCGCGGATTTTTTGTCTAGTGTACTTATTTGTTGACACGCATCGTATTCGTGTGTGTGCATATATAAATATATATATATATATATATATATATGGTTGAATTTAATTCAGAGCTCAAAACTCACGATTATGTATTTATTCTAATTTGGTTGAAAGCCGTCCAAAATAATGCAATCATAGGTGATTTCAGAATTTCCGTAGTTTGGAACCAAGTGGCTTAAAAGGATCCAAATAAGACGAATATTACCCCTTTTCCCTCTATTAGTCACTCTATTAAATTATTTAGGGTGGTTTTTTTATTTTATTTTTTTTTTCCTAATATTTATTGAAATTAAAACCTTATAATCATCGGATATCATCACATAAATTTCAAAAAACAACGGCCGTCAGTAGCTTTTAGTAATAGCTAATAGTAGTTGGTGAATATTGCAGCTAATCATCGGGTGGCTATTAACCATCATGAAATTATTAATGGAAGCAAGTTGTGTTGGGAATTATTTCCATTTCCAAGAAGAGGAAATCATTTTCCTCAAATTACAATAGTATCTTCCGTGGTTGATAAACATTTATTACTGGGGAGTCTACCGTCGGCCTTCGACACCAATATTTACAACTGCTAGTGAGTCCCATTTGGTGAATTTACTTCCAGTAGAAAATAAAGTAGGGATATTGGAGAGGATGAACTGTTTCATCCGTTGCATTTCGACAACAATCGATATCGATCGTATTAAGTTCATCCAATAAGAATACTTTGCGTAGAGTAGTTTTAACTTGGAATTTGGTGGTGCACGTGGAAAACATGAATAGTTCTCACATGAATTCTTGCCTGGAAGGTACTTGGCCAGCTGAGTTGTTTCCTATCAGTTGATTTTTCACAGCTTTAACACGAGAGATGATTGCTGATATCATTGACTAAGAAAGAAAGGTATTCAACACTTCAAAACCCTTTTTATGATCGAAGCTTTGAAGTTATCGAATACTATTATAATATAGTTTTAAGAGATTGTAGATACTAATAGCCCATAGTGATAGTGAGAGATAAAAATGGTGAAGAAGCTACCAACCGCTATTATTGATAGTTAACGACTATGAAAAAGCTAGTGAAAAATGATTTCTACTTTATAAATGCGAAAATCACTTCCCCCATTTTTTCCATTGACATTTTCCTTCATAAGTACCCACCAAAACCAGCCACCAACTATCACTTTCACTTCCCGCTATTTCTTCTCATTGAAAGTTTCTAATAATTGCAACTTCTTGGGATTTATATTACTCGACAATTCAAAGATTTTAATTATAACAAATGTGGTCTTTAGAATTTTTTTCCACGAAACGAACACACAACTTGTTTGAAATGAATATTACAAACAGTATATATAGTACAGAAGAAAACGGAACTTTTGTATAAATGGTAAAATTGATATGAGCATGCATTGAGCCAAAGTAAGTGGCGATGGTCCTCTAATCTCACTGATAGCCAGTGCACCTCAAGCAATAAATATCTTCAGGCGAGTGAAATCGGAATGGCGATACATGAGCAATTGTCAAAACCCAAGCTTACTCAGTCTCAGAACAACAATTAATGGCAAATGCAGCTCAAGACATCTTATCTGAGGTATCGATGTCATACAATATGAATGAACCCTCAATCGACATAAACCGAATCGATTTTCTCAACTGAAGCAAAACTACTCCATTTGGTAATTACCAAAGCTCTTTTTGAGTTATGCCTCCTAAAAACAGCACATCTCCTAATGCATTGCCAGAGTCCATCCTTAGACGATAATGGAAGCTACAACTTGCAAGGATGGAGTAATCTGAAATAAGGAAAAAAGCAAAGTGAAAAGAATTCAAGGTAAATGTAATCACCCGAGAAAAAGTGACAGGAGGAAATTCAAGAATTTCCATATACCTGGTCTAGGAGTACAATCATAGAACTATCAGGGAAATAGCAGCAGATCGCAGCCTCACTCCATCATCATCCCATTTAGACAGTGGGGCAGTTGCTCCAGCAATGTATGTCTGTATAAATACTATAGTGAATTAAATTATTGAAGCTCTTTTACTCTATTCCATGAAATCAAAGGGTATGTACCCCTTGTTATTGCTGTTATATATCATTTACCTTTCAAAAGGAAAGACAAAAAAACTAAAGTGACAACAAGAGCAGCAAACAGTCTTTTCTTTTTTCTTTTTTTTCCCTTCAGTTGATATTACAATAAGATTTCGTTTTGCAATTCAATCATGCTTTATCTTACAAGAAGACAAGCCTTCTGATAAGGATGTATGCAATTAAAGATCCAATACCAACCATGAATATGACTTTTGCTATGGTTACTTTGGGAGAGGGGATGGTGCAACAAAGAGCATTTCACAGGACTTTTCGTTTCTCCCAAGTTACTTGTATACTCAAATTTCAAGCACACACTTCAAAAGCTTATTTTTGAATAGTAGGTCCAACTAGGAGGTGGCGTTAGAAAAATGCAGTGGATCATCAACTTCTAACAAGAAGGCTACGTAGAAATATGTTGTATTGGATTCTTGATGCATTTGCTTCATTTATGTACAGCCTTCTAAAATTGTTGAGATCATCATCACAGAGAGAGAGAGAGAGAGAGAGAGAGAGAGAGAGAGTGGTAGCAAACCTTTCCGCTATTTACAGCAGCTACCAGTGCTACATGCTGCTCGTCTCTACTGAATTCATAGAAGTAGTAAGTCCTGGAAAAGAAAACTTTGGGAAATAATTGGTAGAAATATAATCCATAATGCATATTCTGTTTTCACATGCTGAGAATAGTTCTTAGATATAAAAGCAGAAAGCTAATACTCAGAAACTGTTTGGATGTTGACAAACTCACCGATAACCATCATCTTCCTTTATTTTAATAGTTCGGGCAGAGTATAATGTTGCTCCTCCTGACACAGAAATGTATCAGGAATCAGAACTTAAGCTGAATCTCATTAGCTACAGATTCCAAGGAAGCGAAAAGACCCGCCTGGTGGGGAGGGTGCCAACGCTACTTGTCTCAGAAATAAATTCCTCTTGAGATGAGAATGCAAAGTAGATTGCAGATCAAAACAAAATAAAAAAAATGCTCAACAATGCTTGCAGGCAATATCCTACCTGGAACAAAAATTTTGGCTGCTTCCTTCAAGGAACCTAAATCAGTAATATCTTGAGCCTGTTGGAAAATTAGTGGCTGGTTTAGTCCTTAACCAGCAAAGGCTCAAGTCACTAGTGATTGCAAAAAAGGACTAGTGCATTCTAACTAAAATCGATTTACATACATAACTAGATTAATTTTCTCATATCATTTTATGAAGAAAGCTCAGGTACTTCAAAAGGAGCTGTTAAGTTGACTCAATGGTACCTTTTCACTTCAAAAAATTTGTATAGACAATAAAAAGTGCTGTTCATTCAAAATAACAAAGATCATGCGTCTTCTGTGACTGAATACAGTTATCTATCCTCTGGTGATAAATCATAAAGCAGCAAAAAAACCTCCAAAAAGGTAATCTTCAGCTGATTTGATGGACGAATCACAACACTCACTACTTCAGATCTGCAATGGACCCAAATAAAACAGATTTCAGATTCACTACTTCTACACACAAATCATCTAATATATAAGAGAACACGATCACTAGAAAAGCAACCGATTAAACCTGGCATAAGAGAAAATGCAACGTCAAACCTTGTGTACATTACTCATATAGAGATTACATACCCATCAGGAGACGCAAACCTTGCAGCAAATGTCTTTGGTTTTGCTTTATCCCCGTACAGGGACAGTCCAGCATTGAAATCCTGACATCATTAAGTAAACACAGGAAACAATCAACAACACAAAAATTATGATCATAATCTCAAAACAAAGAAGTGATCAATTCAGTGAGTGTTTGACGAACTTTCATTTGAAGGTGTACACAGCATAATAAAAGAAGTTTTACTAAATTACTCGGATATGATAATGTTGGCAGTAGACCACCATCTGATGGATGATTTCTTAAGCATTCAGCATTGCCATCTAAATCCTTCTCTAATCAATGAACATTATTCTTGAACTCAATTACAGCTCAATAATGAATTATTTAGTTTTAGAACTTTGAAGCTATAAAATTGAACTTTTGCCACATTGTAACCTCCCACAGCAATCCAACAGAGTATCAAGACTCAAACTTAATCAAATTGGAATGCAATTACAGTGACAAAACTCGAATCGGATGCAACCCAACACATCTAACCTGAAAAGAACAGAATATGACACAAAGACAGAACTACAAAATAAATAAAGTATGTTCATTGTCAAAACTAATTGGAGCAGAGCGCCCGCTAACAGGACCCAATCAACAAAAAGACAACCTAACCTCAGGTTCAGTGATGTCCTCAAACTGAGGAGGAACTCTAATAGCAAAACCATCTCCGTAAAACTGAAACCAAGACTTGGTATTAGCGATTCCAGGAAGAGGGTCCGCTAAACATTGACCAAAAGGGTACAAATAATCATTCAATGACACGATAAACAAGGAAGTTGTAGCTGTTTTCAAAATGAATTCTCTTTTGGAAGTATTACTGCAAGGTGGGATTTCGAGTGAAGGAGAAGAAAGGTGTGAACTTGAAGTGGATTGGGGGGATTTGGGATTAGAGCTTTGGAGATTGGGTAACGGGTACGGTGAAAACGAGAGAGAAATGGCCATGAGAGAGAGTAAGCGAAGGTGAAAGGTCCATCAATGTCATACCTGGGTAGTTGCAAATTGGAGGGAAGATAACGTGCGACAGTGATGTCCTTCGGCATGAGAATATTGCTGGGGGTATTTCTGGCATTATGGAATTTTTAATAATAGACTTATATTTTAGTTCTTTTTGGAAATCACTTTGTAATTACAACTTAAAACTTTTTTTTTCTTTAAATTTGCTTAGTCTTTTGATGTTTGTACTTCTTTTTTTTTTCTTATGTATGGTAGGTGCTACTCAATTACTAGATATTAATGGATGCTGTAACTACATTATAATGTTTAATATGATAAATAAATTACTTATCTAAGCTTTTTTATAGATATATATATATTTATAAAATTGTTTTAAATAACTTTCTTTTTACCCGTTACATCAGTATGAAACATATATAATATATAATTTAATTAGATATGAAATTGTGTATTTTATGAAAAAGTAACTATAAAGTACTTTTTTAATATATGTCTTTTTATATGATCACACTAAAATAACTTCTTCTTTTTTTCAATTACTTTATTTATTAGCACCTAAACCCATTAACTTTAATATTATAAATAACTCATTAAGAAAGTACAGTTGGGATATAATATAATAAAAAATATTATAAGAAAAAAGTTTTGATATATTAAGAGAAGTTTTCATAAATTTAGCCTTTAGCAAATCCAAATAAACTAGATTTACATATAAATCATCAACAATATCCAAATAAATCAAGGTTTTATATTATAGCCTAGCTGGCATGTAGAATCTCTTTTCATTGTTTATAAATAAAATTAAGGGAGAAAAAAAAGAGCAAGAGGATATTTTGTTGGCATAAGTGGACAAAAACACCCCGGATCCTCTTCCATGGCTAATAGACGTTATCTTTTGGATTCTATGTTTCATCCAACCAATCCACTACAAACAAATGCAAACCACCCAATCTCTCAAACATGAATACCACGTTCGCCACCACGTTCTTGTTTCCTTCTCCTATTCATATCATGCTTCACCATTCTTCATAACCCTTTTGATCATCTGCCATGGAAACAATTCTCTCTTCTTGTTCTTCCCTCTCTCCTTGCACTTCCAAAAACACACTCCTCCTCTCGCCTTCTACCAAACTTAGATCAACTACACTCTCTTTTACCAAAACCATCACCTCTAGACTTCAAAAACAACATTGTCATGACCAACAACTAGCCTTGCCAAAGCCCGGAAGCTGGTTAACTCATGCTCAACAAGGTCTAGCTGCACTTGCACTCACTTTGGCACTCAACTTCTGCCCAAATTTACCATGTAGCCCTGCGTTGGCATCTGAATTCGATGTTCTCAGTGAGGGTCCTCCTAAAGAATCCTATGTTGTTGATGATGCCGGTGTGCTAAGTCGTGTTACCAGATCTGACTTGAAGCAGTTGTTGTCTGACTTGGAATCAAGGAAGAACTTCCATATAAACTTCGTTACTGTTAGAAAGCTCACTGTAAGTTTTCTGCATTGAGATATTACTATGTACATGATAAAAACTTAAGCTATCAGAACCGAACCATGTCATTCTTAATGTCCCTGTTTATTCGATTCAACGCGATAAACTCAGCCGAAAAGTCCATAGCTAGTCTTGTGTTATAAACAATTGTCATTATTCTCATAATCCACAGGGAAATGGGACCTATAGTGTGTTTGTTCTGTGAAAAACATTCTTCTGGACTTGTTTTCTGCATTCTTATAATCAAATTCATATTCTTAAGAGGTTGCCATGCTTCAAATGATCGCGTGTACGATGGGAGTATGTGGCAGCCCATGGCCAGAGGAAGTGGTTAATCATGGGAAACACCAGTGGAAAATAATGAAAATGATTTCAATTTTTAATAAGGGAAAATCATTTTCTTCCATTATGTGCTCAAAATTTTTCATGGTTGCTAGTCACTGCTGACAAAAGATCAGTCACTACCATTGTCTTTTACTATTACCTTAGACAACCACTAGTTTTTGCGAAATCTTGTATTTAAAGCAATATTTGACAGCTGCAGAACTTTTATTAATATTTGATAACTGCAGAACTTTCATTATTAACAAATGTTAAAAGAAGGTCCTGAAATCGTTTTCCATAAAACGACCACACTCTTGCAATCTCCTTTCCATTTCCAAGCCGTTGCTGTCTCACATTAACTTTGAAATAAGAAAATGTGGATGTCTAGAAAAGCAAGAGGCAAAGTCTTGACATCTATTTAGAATGTGATGAAAATCAAAGTGGGGAAAGTAATGGAAACTTGCCTCTTAATATGTAATGTAGAGCAAAGCTGACGCTTTCGAGTATGCTGATCAAGTTCTAGAGCGTTGGTATCCCACCATGGAAGAAGGAAACAATAAGGGGATTGTTGTTCTTGTTACAAGTCAAAAGGAGGGAGCCATTACTGGTGGTCCTGAATTCGTGAAGGCAGTGGGAGACAACGTTTTGGATGCTACTGTCTCGGAAAATCTTCCTGGTAACTGCATTTTCCCCTCATCTTTCATTTTGCTGTTCTAAGTGCATCTAAATAGGAAGGCACCCTAGGGAATGACATGGTTAGAAAGTATAATAGGCTTAATATAATAGATTAGTCGTTTTCCATTTGATGGTGTAGACATGATATGAGCTATTGTATTTATTGCTTAATATTCCCTCTAACTTGTGGGCTGAGACTTTGATTGATGCCTATCAAGTGGGTGTGTTAATTAAATAAAGGTGAAATAAATAAGTAAGGATTTGAACTCAGACCCCTTGTTCATATACCAGAGTTCCACAAACATCTAATCTAATAGCTTAATATATTTATTAATTATTGTTTAACAGAACATTAAAGACCCTATTTTCTCTATTGTATGTCAAAATGTAATCAAACCAATACTCACGTTGTGTGAAAATGTACATGGGATCGAAGTAAGAAATTAGAGTACAAATTGCTGCGGACTCATGTAACGATAAAGAGAGGACGTGCAAAGGGCTTTATCCATAATCCCATCAAACGCTCCTCATACCTGTTTAACTAGGCGGTTTTGTGATGGGTGTTGATCAAAAAGTCTAAACTCACAAGCAATGGGGAGTGGTGATGAAACTAAATTTAAAAGTAAGTGCGGAAAATTTATTACAAGCATTGTAGCATTTCAATAATGAGATTGTGGATTCCGGAATTCTTTGAAGTGAAAGCACATAGAGGAATCCGCATCAGGTGCTGTTATGATGACTAAAACATTTGTATGTTTTGCAGTATTGGCTGCAGAAGAGAAGTACAATGAAGCAATTTACAGCACTGCCAAGCGTCTTGTTGCTGCCATCGATGGCCTTCCAGACACCGGTGGTCCCAAATTCAAGGACAACAAACGAGAATCCAACTTCAAAACACGGGAAGAGACTGAGGAAAAACGTGGACAGTTCAGTCTTGTAGTTGGAGGTTTATTGGTTATTGCTTTTGTTGTTCCCATGGCTCAATACTATGCTTATGTCTCCAAAAAGTGAACAATGTTCTTCTTGTTCTCAAAATGTCACTGCAGGATTTTGGAAGAAAAAGATGGATTTAAGTGTATTGAAAAACGGTTTTCTTATAGAAAATTGATGAGAGACACATCCAGTAGAGGATTGTGTGGCTTTCTGATTTATCAGTAGCAATTTACTCATTGCTTCCCTTTAATCTGTTTTCAATATATAAATTTTCTAATAGACCTCAAAAATGGAAAAGAGTAGATAGTTCGTCAGGCAAATAGGACGAAGAGCCAAATAGAGCCATAGAAAATGCCTTCGGAAAAAAGGGTGAGATTGCCAGAAGATAGAAAACATTATTTAGGGTCAAGGGTTCTACATAGAGGAACCCCTTAATGTAGAAGGAGGTTGACTTCTTCCTCAATGATAAATGGTCCTTGTGTGACTGCTCGGAAGACTAGTGTATACCTTTAAAAGTTATGAGGAGATGAAAACACGCTGTATAAGTATAGGAGTTTGTTTATACTCAGGTTAATATTTTGGTGTTGGATACTAGTTCTTTTGGATGCCACCCAACAAACATATTGCTAGCCAGAAGTTGGGTGTAGTAGTCACAAGTTTCCAAAAATATTTACAGTTGAATTAGTCTAAAATATATGAAAGGACATATTATCCCCGGCAACTTTTTATTCCACACCTCATTGGTGAAATGATTATTGCACATTCAAACAACATGAGAATGGAGCTGACAAGAGTTCATCAATTTCTTAATAACGGAAATTTCAAGAATTATTTCTTGCACCTTCTAATTTTGAAAAGAGTAAAATGTTACAGCTCCCTCTACGTTAAAACATTGAATTACATGTATGTCAATGCAAGCAAATCAAGAAAATTGAATCAGTTGTCTCATCCTGTAAAGCAGATTCCAGTTTAGAACTTGAGCTTCAGAAGGAAAGGCATTTTGTCCACAAAAGGTGGATCAGAATACCTTCCAGTTAGTATTTGAGATGAAACAAACTGATTTGCTGCTTCTGTGTAATGAATTCCATCCCAATTAACATACTCAGTGCTGTCATCACATCCTTTTGCTGTGACTGATGTCCCATTTATCACTTTTGTCTGTCCACATGAAATCCGGGTGTCATAGTTCAATGGTGGACCTCCATATCCACAGCAAGCCATGAATGGTTGCTCAAAACCTGCAAAACACAAAGCAACCAATTTCATATAATATTTTCTTCTATTAATGTATTAAATAGCGCTTCTTAGGCATCATGGCTGAGGTATGCAATATATGATACAAGCCAAAAAGTTTTAAGTAGAATATAGGTAGAAACAGATAATTACAAATATGATGCTGGAATCAAGCACAGAGAAATTTGCTCCTAAACTACGAAGCTTTCATCTCCTAACCACAAAATAAATGATAAGAGAAGTGATAGAATGACTACCCTAACCTACTTAGCTACTATTTATACCAACTACTATTTGCCACATGGCTTCATTATTAGACTACAAAGACAAGACTCAACAATTAATAGCTAACATCTCCTAATATCTAACAACATATCAGAAAGTGCAATGTTGGCCCTTAATGTAAACTGCAATAATTGTGTAGCAGAACATTTTCTTCTAACTAAAAACATTGGTGGGCATATTTTTCTAATGTCCAAACAATGTTAAACCGATTTTTTTGTATTCATTGTGGACTAAAGCCACATAGTGTTTACTTAGGCATATGTTCATTTCTAATTTTCCGAATCATGCTTCACTATCATAGAAGGATCATGTGTCCTCTTTTTATCATGTTCAAAATACAATTGGCTCTAAGAAATTGCAACTCCCAGCCAGGCAGAAGTCTAGAGTTCCAAGTTTAATATAAGAAAGAAAACTCTGAATGCTATTCAAGGACTTAAACAAAGTCAAAAGAGATGGTCATTAAATTTTCAAATAAACAAAGCTAAGCCATATGGTTAACAAGATGGTAATATCTGAACCCTGCTTTCTCATTTTGGATTTTCAAAAATCATTATCTCAATTGTGAAGAAAGGACTTTTGGAGGTAAAGACCTACCATATCTTGAGTAGTTTGCGATGAGGTTGGACTTTATAGAGTAAATATCGACATAGGTGATATTTGAACCTGCGTACTGCCCCCGCAGCTTCGTACATAGTGCATGAAGCTGTAGATTAAAAAGCTTAGCAGCTTGATTATGCCCGCTGACACATCCATTTTCATCAAGTTTTGATGGATCAGTTCCAAATTTTGCAATGTTCTGAGTTATGCATCCAAGAGGACCAGTATTGTGCACCCAAAAATTTCTTGCCCCTTGGTCATACAGTGCCTGCAAAAGGGTTTTCATCCATCAGGTTGCAAAATTACATATTGGCTGAACATTCAGTGAGAGGCAATGTTGACATGAAGTGAGATACCGAAGAGGTAACATTAAAGGAAAATTTGCTAACTAGATGATATATGGGAGTAAAGTCTAAACAAAGTGGTTTTTTTCAGAGGATGGCATCCCACAGACCTTAACCCCGGTTTCAAATTCCACCAAAATTGTTGGAATCGAGGCGATTATCTGATCCAATGATTTGGAATAAAATGCACCAGCGAGATCATTTTGTCCTATATCAAACATGTACAGCCCTTTTGCAAAGGAATCTTCTGAAGGGAGGTACTTCTCAAACTTCTTGTCTGCATAATGTTAAAATCGAGTGATAACTATTAATATATGTAACCAAAGCCTGTTCTTGGAAACTAATATATTTGTGATGAGGATGAAAACTTTCATGAAATAAACCATACTTTTATTCTGAAGCTCTAATGCCCGAGCCTTGAAATGAATGAATTGAGCCACCTGCACTCCAAAAGAGAATGGACTAACTGATGTTGCTGTTGCTGGAAGAATTGTAGATCCTGCAGCAGCAAAATTGCAACCCTTTCGGAAATTTGGCACACCTAGAGAGTCCAGATAAGCGTTGAGGAATGGGAGGTCCATTGCATCCACTGAAACCACCATTAATCAAAAACTAAGCAAATAATAAAAAATAAAGAGCAAAATTTACGTGTCAAAAGGAAACATCAGACTTGTTCTCAGCTGAGATGCTGAGAATTTTTCTTTTTTCAATTTTTTAAAGGACATGGCATACTATAACTATAACAGAAGTACTAAGCTAGGAGTGATCCATATCTATTCTCTATTTTGAGCAGGAGGTTTAAGATCCCTAATACTGAACTACTGTGGGAATAGACCTATTCTTGTATCATCTAACTCAAAAATTTTTCAAATATTCTGGTAGAGACTACATTATTGTAGTGTGTGCAGAAACCAATAGATCACAACAATGATAATGCAGCAAACAACAGTAGAGTAAACTGATCAAGGGAAACAGAAAACAAGACAAATGATGATTTAGCACATCTCAGAGCAAGACAATGTGAATGGTGGAAACAGGAGAATTTGAAGGAAGCAACTTCACAGAGACAACATAGAACAGCAAAACATACTGCAAACACAATGTTTCAAAATGATGTTACAGCAAGATAATTTACTTAGAAAATCAATGATGAGACGTCCATCACAATATCTGCCAGAAGGATGTTCGAAATAAATTTTTCCATAGGGTGGATCGATGTGTTCAATGCCAGAAGCAACAAGATCACCAGTATCAGAGTTGGAATCACCAAAGTTGAAAACAGCAGGAAAGTCAAATTCAATAGAATTTGCAATACAAAAACTGATGGAGAAAAGTATCATTAGAGTTTGGAGAATATTGCTGGAGATCTTGGTTTCCATGATATTGTTGTAGGAGACTTGTAGTTTTCACTTTACATAATGTTAGTTAGAAACTAAACAGTGGTTTGCGGTATCTCAAATAATTAAAGTATGTTTGGTATGATCTTAATATCTTGTGTGTACAGGAAAAGTTTGCTTTCAATGAAGGAAAGCTAAACATGGAACCAAAAAGCAATGTTTTTCTTTTGTTCTTTTGTTTACCAACTATGGTTGGCAAGTGTGGGGGCTAAGGGCTAAAACATTTGGGAATGCACAGGTACTTGAAAATACCAAACCCGATACAATAAAAAATAATAAGCCCGATACCGGTCAACAACCCTATAGATTGTCTCCATAAGAGTGAGCCGATTAATAGAATTATATAGGGTATCTTACAATCAACTGAACCGGTCAATAAGATAACAATTATTAAATTAAGATATATTAAGTGAAAGCTTTTATACATAAAAAAAAAATATAAGTATCATTTTTTCCTATTGTTAGTATTTGATTATCTTCTTAAGAGATACCATAACCAGCCCAAACACTTGTGGGCATTAAACTTGAAGCTCAAAATATCATTTTTCTTCGATATACCTATGTTCCTTTATCATAATATCTTAAGCTTACTGTATTTCATCCATGCATATGAAGAGGCAAAGCATAATTGAAAATGGTGAAACTACTAAACAGTAATGCATTACACGAATAAAGAGCAATATACTGCATGAAATGTAAATGGCAAAAAGAGATTGTGTTACTTAGAAAGTCAACAATGAGCCGGCCATCACAAAATCTTCCTCCTTGTGATGTTTCAAAATAAATCTGTCCATTAGGAGAGTCAAGGTGGATACCAAAGCTGGCAGCAAGGTCACCAGTGTCTGAATTCGAGTCACCAAAGTTGAAAGCAGCATGAAGCTTGGCCTTCGCTGAATTTGCTAAAGGCAATGACACGCAGGATAAGGTAAGAGCAAGTAAAATGCAACTCTCGGTGACCACCATGGCTTGTTTCATTTTGAACATGGTACGTTCAACTAGGGAATTCTAATAAAACCAAATTTCCAAATGCCTTTTAAAGGGTAAAAAATAAAACGATAGACAGGGTGGAATTAAGTGTATCTTTTATTGATTTTTTAACGTTTTGGAAAAGAGAATTGACTTACAATTTTGCATCTGTTTTCTATTCAATATGCGGGTCCTAATGCCGTAGGCATCAATGGATGATATTATGTGTATCCTATGTGATGATATAAATATGGAGGTTGCTTTGGGTGTGGGCACATAAAACATTAATGGTAAAAGCAAAGTCTATCTTACAGTTGAATTTCATGTGTCCTTGAGTCCTACAAATGACTAAGTTATCCTTTCCAAGAATGTCCGGATTAGCTGTAAAGTGAACAGCACTTTTTGGGGAGTTTCAAATATGCTCTCTGGCCATGTCTCAATAATTGAGCTGTCTTAGTAGAGATAAAAGGCATGAGGTATTAGTGTATAGTGCTTGTGTGTGAACTTCTGAAGGGCAATCAGAAGAAAAAGTTATTTGAGACTTGGAGACTTTCAATAAGCAAAATGTAGACCATTTATACAAGCAAGAATTTTAAGTTTTGCTTGCAAGGTAGCTTTCATTTGGCAGAATACTCTTCCCCAAAAAATATGAAAATGGAATTGAGAACATTTTTATTATTGGTGTCACTAAAATTGCTCTTAGCTATTGTCAAGAAACTAAAATAAAATTTTCATGCTTTTCAAGAAGTTAGTGCATCAAAAATGGAAAAAAGTTCTTGTTTAACGGCTTAATGAATATCACGGGTGTACCTATTAATAATTTCCTTTTTATTGATTGCTCTTATGTGAAAATAAACCATCCAAATTAGAATTCTAATAGAATGAGTTGTGCGTCTTATCCATAACACAGCCAAAATTTACCATTTGAGATGATTTCGGTATACCAACGTGTATTTAAGTCCACTTCATTATAATTTCTACTTACTCCAAGATCAAATCATTTCAAATGTGTGCAGAAATCAGGTCTTCTAACAATTTGATAACAAACGTAAAATTTAAACTCCTTTAATCAATCAAATTAAAGCTCTACGTTTTTTTTTTTTTTTTTAATTTTAGTTTCTCTATATGAAGGTTATGAATGATAACTAGCAATATATCATGACCACCAAGATTTTGGAGAACTGATCATGTAATTGAAAACCCTTCGTAGCAAAGTTACCGCATAATTAATTCATTTCATTGTGTAAAGAGTTTCATGAACCGTCCCTGGTAAAGTCCTTCCTAGAAAAGTTCTTTCAATATGAAGCGTAATAGGATAATGCTATAATCAAGAAAAGAGTGTATTAGTACACCTTTTAAGGTACATGATATTCATTTTGATAAATGTGCGAGAATATTTGGATCCAACAATAATTTCTCTTCAAAGTGAAAAAAAAAAAAAAAAACAGAGAAAATCATGTGAGCACTATATCTCATAATTACATTGCCTATAAACGATCTAATCCCTACCTCGAACCCAAAATCCCAATCAACTGCCATAAAAAAAAAATGAAAAAAAGAACGAATTGAATTGTCGTCAAGAGGTACTCATATCCAAAGATATAGCGAGAAAATGACCCAAAAAAACTGGCCCAACCCAAATACGGAAAGACCAGGCATTTACAGCTTAAGAGCAGCTATGGCTTCGGGTTTGAAGTCCACACGCAACCCCAGAACTCTCCTCACCTCAGCTGGAGTAAGCCTCCAAGTCATTGGACCCGAATTTTCACCCCAGAAGTCAAGAATCTCGGAAACTTTCTCCAAATTGAGGATCGTTGCCATTTGAGTGAGACGAGCAAACTTGTCCCTAACTGTTCTTTGGGTCATACTTGAGAAATGGCTCACGAGTGCCCTTGCATCTCTATCAAGCTGAAGGCCCCCAAGCTGACTAAATCTCTTCTGCATCATGATCACTTCCAGTCTTTTTACTATGAAGTCAATGATCAGATGCACAAACAAGTCATAGTTATTGGAAGTCATCAATGGCTGGAGCCATGCCACATTCGTCTCAACAGCATGAAGTAGCCTTTGCACCCATGGGTCATTCATCTCATTTTCTGCATATTCAGCCTCTGACAACTCATAACTAAAAGTTGCTACGCTATCCAACAGAGGACGAATTCGAGGAGTGATAGTTGCCACTAATTGCTCCATACCAGCATTCAGAGATTGCTTGAAAATGTTGCTCATCTCACCCACTTCAGACAAACAAGATTTTACTCTTTCTCTGTCAGCTAGAGCAGGAAACACCTGATAGAAAACCATTTCAGTCCATTCATCAAGGAATAAACAGTACACCAGATTATATTAGACCACATGCAAAGTTCCAATAAGACTACAAAACTCAAAGAACAATGCACCAATAACATGGGAGCCTAAAGAATGTAAACTATTTGTTTAATTAAATTATAAGTGGGATCACTGTTATGGCACTAATTATATTTTTTTAAACATGTGTCTGTAATGTTGTTAGCCCTGTTGTTAATGTCTTAGACCGTTAGTCAAGCATGTCCTGTTGAAGTGTCCCAGACGTGCTTGTGTGGTGTCTTGTACTAATCTGGCAGCATATGTGAGTATGTTGTGGCTTTGTGGAGTTATTCAATTATTTCATGTGTTAGTGGGTTGTGTACAGGAGCTATGGCCAGGTGCAATGTTATTTTGCTAGTACAACTAGGATTATTTTCAGGAAGTGGTTGTCATGCATGAGAAAAAATAGGAAATTGGGGTGTAATTATTCAACAGCCAGAAATCAGATGAATGGGAAGGCAAGTTGAATTTCAAAAATTTGATCCTTATTTTATTTATGAGATCTAGGGTTCTCTCAAAGTATCCCTAAACAAACTACAAATACAGTTAAGTTTGGAAGGAAAGTCCATAAGGACAAGAGCATTTCTATGAAAATTTCATCCTAAACTGCACTATAAAACGAGCACAAAACCACTCCTGTAACAATCACACATCGATATAATGAAACATTACATACAAACTTGATAATAGACAATACCAAAATATTAGATATTTAAGCAAGCATGCTAACATGCCAAAAAGACAATCACCAGTTGACAAATATCATTTGAGGTGACAAAGGATTAAGGACGGGTGCATTTGAATTGAGGCAAAAGTGAGACTGGAAGTTAACAAGAAATTGATGTATTTTCTAAACCAAGTATTCTTAGAATCTAGTATATCCATTATATGCATATATCTTAAAGAAATACTGGAAGGTAATTTATTTACATGGTTCCAACTCTCATCTGACTGGAAACTACTTTTACCACTGTCAGTAAGCATGTAAGAAAACTTCCTAGGTTCTAACTCCCTAGTCCCAACAATACTTATGAAGCCCCAATTAGAAAAAATGCAGGTAAACGCATTCTACAGGTTAGAGGTAAAAGCAATTCTAGCAGCTCAAGCTTCTGAGTAAACAATCAACCATAGCAGCTCAAGAGAACTCGAAATGTTTGCTTCACTACATTTGAAACTACTAATTCTTCCAGTAGGCCTCCACTCCACCAAATCAGTACTTATTCTGTTTTTAATTTTACAAGTGACTGAAAAAACCTCCAAAACAACCAATCTTATAACAAATTAGATTCAAATTAGACTATCTACAACTAGTATAATATTGGTCAATGAACACTTCTCAAGAATGTGATATATACATAACATTTATGAATGGAGGAGATGATATGATGCTTGCCACAACTGCTATTGATTGAGATACCACCCATTAATTACCACTGCAAGAATAATATAACATATGCACACATAATGCAGCAGTTAGAAAAAAAAATGTATCACCTCTGAACATTGCTCTTCAATCTCATGTTTGAGTTTGAGCACGTACTCACTGCTGACATCCATGTTGTTTAAGGCTGTAGCAATCTCCACACCAGTCTTCTGCATATCCGCACCCCCCAAGAAGAGCTTGGCACCAAGGTTTGGCTCCCTCAGCTTGAGCTGCAAGGCCTCGTGGTACTCATTGCTGAGCAGGCTGCAGGCCCCGCTCAAGAGGGCAATGACAGAGCCTATGTTGGAGGTGGATATAGCCCTTCGCATGCAGCTTTGCAAAAGGTAAAAGACATCGTCCACCATGGAAGTGGTGAGGGCGTCAGGCACCTGTTCATCAATCCTGATGGCCTTTCTGACATTCTCTACCATGAAGAAGCCCTCCAGAATGACATAGTAGCCTGTGATCTCCTGCACTACACTGCTAAGGGTGCTGTTCCTGAAGGCCTTGGTGGCTCGGGGCAGCAACTCTGGGTGATTCCTGATCTTGGACAGCATGAACTCTGTGTAGTCCTCCACCAGTTGCATCAAGGATAACATCTCCTCCAAGTATACCTTGTTATGGAAAAGAAATTAGAGCAAGAGGATTAAAGCTTTGTAAATCTTCATATTTCATCATATGCAGGCATATGGAGAAATATAACCAGACCTTCCATACCATTGATAGCATGAACATGTATTGTGCAATATGCATATAATAGTATCAAACTTGCAATAACATTTCAACAATTGCTGGTACTATACCTCCACCTCACGGGGCTCAGGGCCTGCCCCAGATGCAGTTGGTATGGCTCCCCCACGGGCATTGATCTCAGCAGAGATACGGCTGAGCTCCCTCTGCTCCATGTATTTCTTGAGAATGGAGGAGCCCCGTGAATCACACTCCTCCTGAAGCTCACAAAGAGCATAGACAATGCCATCCTCCCCACAGAGGGCTCGCAGGGTCTCCTGGTTTTCCTCAATGGCAAGGACGATGTCCTTAAAAAGGTCAGTGAGGCGTCCAACCAAGTCAGAGGCTTGGGGCTGCTGCTGCTCTTCTGAGAATTCAAGGCGTGATCTGCTGCGAATGACCTTCCTCAGATAAGCGACATAGGCCTGGAGGCCCTCCTCCTCGTGGCCCAATGGAGAGTAGAGACGGATAAATCGAAGAACAGCCTGGTGATCACGTTGATCGACAGCAGAGGAGAGCTTCTTGCGAACTATGGACTCAAGGCGAGACTTATAGGCCATCATCTGGTCCCAGGAGGAGTCCCTCCCGCCATAGCGGGCATCGATCTGGAGGAAGGTCTGGATATGGAGGGCGGCAGAGTCATAGTCATCGCGGTTGAGAGCCTTGGATACACCTTCAATGCAGGCATTCCGCTGGAGGATGGCATCGACATGGAGGAGGGTGGAGGCAACACGAGACTGGGCAAGATCAAGCTCGCGGACCTTGGCAGAGACCTGATCAGCAAGGAGGGAGGTGGAGTGGACACTAGAGAGCATGTTTTGGGCATCGGAGGAGACAATGTCTAGGACGCGAGAGGATCTTTGGAGTTGAATGAGTTGGCGATCCAAATCGGCGCGGCGTGAAGAAAGGAGGGAATCCAGGTCAAGGTCTAGGGATCTCTGATAGGCTATACACTCATGGAGGAGCCGGCTCATGGCCCCGACATCCGTCAGCATGCGCACATGGGAGACTGCTTCCGCCGTCCCGAATTCTATTCCGCTACTTGATGATGTTGCAGTAGTTGTTTCCTCAGCCATCAATCAAATCAATTCAATTTCAAATAGAAATTGGATGTTCAATTAGATCCAAATCTAACAGAACCCTAGCCTTGCCCTATCAAAAGAACCAAAGGGATCACGAAACAACCAAGCAAAAGATAAGAAAAAAGAAACACAAAACCCTAGCATATACACGACAAAGCAATTGGGATATTTCTAATTTTCTCAAATTAAGCATGAGAATTACCAATCTATATGCATCTTGAAGGAACTGCAGCTCTCGATTTTGCTCCAATGGTGTACTGATATTAAAACGAGTCGCGACATGGAGTAACCGGTTAGTTCTTCTTCGGGTAAAACGTAGATAGATCTTTGCGTGATCACTCCAAGGTCAAAGTGCCGATCACGTTTATCTCACCTTCTTAATTATATTTAAAAAAAGATTTTTCTACACTAACGTGTTATTTTTTATTGGATTTTTATTTTTAATTTAAATCATTAAATAAATTATAAATTTAACGATATAAATTTAAAAGAGTGAAAATAAATAATAGAATAAAATGCAAAATTGATTCTATCAAAATAAAAAATGAAATCATAAAACGAGAGGGGCTTACATGCTTAATGTGGATGTAAGAATAAAGAATAACAATATAGAAATAAATAAAATAAAACAAAAATAAAGAAAGAAAGTTGCATGTAAAAGTTATAAAAAATACTTAAAATTGGAAAATCATACAAATTCTAAAAAGTCTTATAAATTTTTTCCATGTGAAAATTATAAAAACTATATTAGTGATTTAAAGTTATTTACAGTAAAAGATGTTATCTATTTAAAACATCCTAAAACTCTTACATACGTTAGTTTGTAAATCAAATCTTACATCTCAAATAATTATGTGTAAAATAAATATGCTAGATGATAATAAGAATATACAGTACACACTAGAAAATTGTTTTTAAGTATATAATAATTCATCACAACCTTTATAAGATAAATTTGGATGAATTCATAAATTTTTATTTTATAATATACTACTAGGTATTGCACCCACAATATGTATGCAAATTAAAAAAAAATACTACTATAAACACTTCAAAAACTATTTTAAAATACTTTTTATTGTTTTTAATATTATAATTTGTCGTTTTTATTGACTTTTTTATAAATACTTTTATTCAATTATTATTTTATCTCAAATAATATTTTACATTATATTAGTATCCTTATAAAGAGGCATTGAGAAATGAATGGCAAAAGAGTATAAATATGGAAAAGAAAAAGGAAAAAAACTTTGTTTATATGAAAACCAATCAAAGGGATAAACATGGTAAATTGTTTCCTTATATAGTATTTGGTTGCATTATTTTTTAGAAATAAGATTAGACAAAAGTTTTTATTTTTTATTATTTTGGTGGAGTTACCAAATAAAAAGAACACCAAAGAACAAGACAAAACTAAATTTTTTTTCCCTCCATATATATATATATGATACAAAAAACCAAAATCACAAGACAAAGTTCCAACTTTTTTTTTTTGAACTCCCAAAAATACCCTTCACAAAAGCACACCTAAAAATTACAAATGTCTTATTCCTTTCTCAAGTTTTGTACCTCTATAGGGTTTTGTTCAAAAAATAGGACAAAAATGAGGTGGTAGTGAAAAATATTACAACAATAGTGTAGTGAAGGTATGCCTGTTGCATGTCTTTACTGTACGCTACATTTATGTATTAAAAGCGCATACAAAATGTTTTATAAGGAAAGCGTATATATCGTTTGTGCCTTCCATTAATGAAGAAGGCGCATGACTTGCTTATGCCTTACTTGTTATAATCAAGGCACAAATAAGCCATATGCTTTTAGTACCCCAATACAAAAAGCCAAATTTCCGCGTGCCCCATTTACTCTTGTATTTACTATTTTCTAAAATCTCTCGAACTTTCTAATTTTCACTCTATAAGTGATAATGTAACCCTATTTTTCTCAACCAATCTATAGGTAATACTTGCCAATCTTTTTTTTCCGCATTTATTTTTTAATATGCAAATTACATTATTAATATAGTAATATTTATATTGTCCATGTGAATTATAGTTAGATAATAATTTTTTTAATATTTATATTTTTTTAACATGCAAATTATGTTTAGTACATTATTCATATGCTAGTATATAATTATATAAATTATAGTAGTAACATAAGAAAATAAGGATGCTACCCGTAAATTGTAGATGATTTTACCTGTATATTAGTGAAGCACGCTTGTGCTTGCATTTGCAATTATAATTGCAATTGTAGTATATGATGAGACGCTCCACCGAGAAATGAAATTGTGTGAGTGCTTACATTTATAGTATGTGATGAAACGCCTTACTAAGAAGTGAAATTGTATAAGTGCTTACATTTATAGCATGTAATGAAACACCCCATCGAAAAATGAAATCATGTAAGTACTACAAACTAGCTAAAATTATATGGGCTTAACTCATTTTGAAATTACTAAATGAATAGGTCAACAATGGCTAATTATGTGAAAATAGTAGTAATATATGTAGGAGGAAACATTATGAATGGAAGACTGGAAATAATGGTTTGCAATATGACAAGGATTGGGTGAAAAAGTTAAAGATGAGGAAGGATTTGCATTTTAAGCATTTCCTCTAGCGGATTTGTGCGAGTATCGAGATTTATCCTATTAAAGTTGGCCTTGTTTACCGATACCCTTCTTATTATGAGATAGGTGTTTTGTACACTTTGATGGCCATAATGGATAATAATGATGTAAAAAAACTTGATTGAAATGGTTAACGCGTTCAAGAAAAATCAAATATATGAGATAAATATGTTAGGGGTTTCGATTAGCCAAGCAGCAGTAATGCCCAAAACACTTTACGATTTGACCCTTCCAACAACCTTCCATCACATGTTTAGCAAATTGAGAAAGACTTCCTCATGTACGGTAGATAAAAAACTTTTTCAATGGACAAGTCCACCCTTAGAGAGGGTGGTGTGAATGAAGAAATCAACAGAGGAGCACTTGATACAGAGATATGGTCAATCTTATAGGATGAATCGGGCTATGACCCCGATGAAGAGCTAATTCTCATGAGACCTAAAGCGATGATAAGGGAGAGCAAGTGGGGGTTAAATTTAAGTTAGAAAAATGAGTTGTAGAAGTGGAAAATACCGTAGATGATGCAACTATGTCAGAATATATATCGAGCAACATTCTACCCGTACCTTAGTTTACTATTAGCCAAGTATCACGATTCAATAGTATCGTTGTTGTGGTAAACCATCGTACATTATATAAAGGTCTATGATCAACCCCTTTACTGATCATTAACCTTTCATGCAATTCACAACACTCCTTACACTCTAAGTTACCATCGACATGTAAATAAGTAATATTATGCACTTTAACTAGATTTACTAATTAATTAGAAAAACTACTGAATTAAAAACGCTAAACATAGTGTTCCACACTTAAAAATAACAAAAAACATATTGAATCCATACAAGTCTTGTCTAACTACTAAATCATACTAAAAAGGAAATAAAACAAGTCTTGGCCAAATACTACAAATTCCTTCTTTCGCTCTCTGAAACACACAGCCCCGTCCTAGCACAAAACTCACCTTGGGCATTTTGTAGCCCAAATTGACAAAGAGGTGGTCTTGCATCAACAGAAATATATCGAAGTATAAGCTTGCACTTAGTGAGTTAATCCCTCTACATTCCATGCAGACAATTTATTTAAATGTGTAATCATATGAATGCATGAGATAGTCAGAATGCCAAACAATGCTTGTAGCAACTTAGGACTGTATGCAACTCAGAATTACGCCCTATATAGTTGAGGTTGGAGATAATTAATCGATGCAAACCAGCAACCAGATTTTAGCACCTAAGTTTTCAATAATTTGCACCTATGTGCTAAAACCAGCTTATTTTCATACCTTATATACGTATATACATAAATATACTTTACTTTTCAAGAAAGAAGATTCTTTTTCGAAATTCCCAAATCTAGCGGTATAATAGCATCCAAAATCCATATCACACACCCTAAGCGAAAGTCATAAGATACGGCCCTTAGCTAATGGTTAACGTCCCTCGATGCTTACTAAGCCTTAAAGCTAGGACAAAGACTCAACAACAATACGTAAGTGGCATATCCTTTGCCTATTAAATCCCTTCAAAAGCCTCCACTCCTGTGAGTCCCTTCCCACCTTCTGCATAAAGTAGCAATCAGTATGGTTATGATGTAAACATGAGAAATGCATCACTCATTGAATTCTTAAATCAAATAATTACTTAATCCGATTTTCATCGTGATCAGGCAATTACATTCCATAACAACAATACAAAATTAACATCATACATAACTCTGTTTATTATCTGATTAGCAAATCATGGAGTTCAACCACATAATCAAACACATGCATTTCCCATATCCCACATGCATTCAAGTTTGATATAGTAATTTAAGTGCATCTACACTATAAACAAAACCGAGTATAAAGTCATCAGGAATCACTCACTCAACCATGGCTAATCAGTTATAGTAGTTCGGGGCTAAGTCTTCTCTAACGGTAGGGTCCTCTGAACACTATAAATACGATATTATAAGAATTTGAAATGAAATAAAATGCTAACCTATATTCCTTTAAGTTATACTTTTAACTTAGTCTTATATTTCTTCTGGTTGTACTAAATCTTCAATCACATATAACTTTCTTGTTTTAAATATGATTTTTATGATCTTATAGTTAATTTCCATTGTTTTCAAGTGTACTTTTACGTGGTATAGTTAGATTTTAGAGATGAGGCTCGAAATTTTTCCTGATGGTCAAAACAGTAGTGTCCCCTCAATTTTAGTCTTCTTTTAAGCTTGAAATTGTTGTTGGGCTTTTTATTACTTTATGTAATAATTTGGGCTTGGACTTGGAACTTTATGTAGGCTTCCTATATGCCTCATAACACCTTTTCTTTGAGAGTTAAAGTGCTGGTGAAAAATTTCATAAAAGCCAAATCAAGAGTTTTGAGTGTTTTAAGCCCAATTTTAAGTTTTAAGCCTTTAACCTTTATCTTACTAGCCTTGTTTGGTGTCTTTAAGTGTATTCTTCCTTGGTTCCAGATTTGGTCAGTTTGGTTTAGTGGCTTTTAAATTTGGGTTTCTACTTAATTCATCATTTCCCTAAGTTTAAGTGATAAATAAAGAGTTTACCCTACTTATACTTCAATTCTTACTTAACTTCTTCTTTATGTGAGGATTACTTTGTCATAATACTAAGGGAAGTTTATAAATCCTACACTTATTATAGGCACCACACTTGGATTTAGGTTCTTAGGGGTTAATTTTTACACCAAAGCCTTATGTAGTGATTTTTTCTTTACTTAAAGCTAAATTCAAGCATGTGAAGCAAAGTGAAAGTAAGAGTAACACTAGGATATACTCAAATCTTACCACATCCAACATGCTTCTAAGTTAGTCATGCACTTGTTTCATGATTTTCTTAAGTCATAAGCTTTTATTCTAAGTGATAGGCAAGTAGTCAACAAGGAAACTAAATCTAGTATACTCATAATTTAACATTTATTTGAAAGATTCATGAAACTTAACACTTAGTATAATTTAATTAGGATATCATCTTATGTATATCATAACATCCTCATATATATGTATGATCTCCTAGGCATGGTATTTTAAGGGTACTCAAATTTAGAAACTTACTTCTTCCCAAGTGAGATCGATGGTGGATTTATGCCTATAATGTTCTCTTTAGCTCCTTGTTTTCCTTTCTTTTTATGTGCTCCTTGAGTTCCCAAAGCCTAAATTCTTGAGGGTGGTTTTAGTTTTCCAAAGTTTCCTTGAATGGAGTTATACAAATTTTTCTAAAGTGGCTCTTTTGTGTGGACCAAAATGGAGGTGACAAAAATTCACTTTTGTACCGTGTGTGTATGATTGTGGGGCAGTGATGAAGAGATAAGTGGGACTTAGTTTCCTTTTTTGTTTGTAATCTAAAAGTGTTTAGAAAGTGAGAGAGAATGAGAGGATTTGAGGGTGAAAATGCATCCTAAATCAATTTCTTTTTGTTGTTTCTAAGTTAGTGATGTAATGATTGGATAATGTAAGTGTCACACCTCGAAGCAGCAATAATGCAATAGTGCAACAGTGCCACCATGCAAACTAGTCTAAGATAAAAGTTGACCATACAATCGTCATCTTAGACTTAATTTACACAAGGCATTTATGATTAACCCGTTTTGAAATAATCAATTCATAAATTAAATAAGTTATTTATCTAAAAAAGTATGAAAATATATATATACTAGGATTCAAGTATTACAAATAATATTTGCAGAGTTTCATTATCCTATACTTCCTAAGTAATACATTATTTGAAAATAAAAGATTCTAAATAAAAGCTAAGACCTTAAAGCTAAGACCTTAAAGATATATTTGTTCTTCAGATGTATTTCCTTACTCCTTAAGATCCAATGGTTACTAGCCTTAAGGTAAATATAAGCCATTTCCTAGTTAGCATCTGCAATAACGTCTATAGGGATGTGAGCAATAGTAGCTTAGTAAGTTGGGATAGAGACTTAAAACTATACAGCAAACACAAACAAGTTTATCAACTAAATTAATTAGATGCAATGCATGTTCAAGCAAATGCCATCGCACGACGTTGTTTGGCTGGTCATGAGATTAAAGAAATTGCACTTGCTCTAATCTGGGTTGACGAGTTTTCATTAATGCAATAACTTACAACCAAACCTGATGCAAACCGTGACTAAGAACAGATAAAGCCAATCATTAAATGGATCCAAGCTTGCAAAAAACTCGAAAGGAAGAGATGGGGTATGTGTGAAAGGACAAATGCTAACAAAAAGAGTAAGCAAAAACCCACGAAATGCTCAAAAGAGTAGGCAAAAACTTACGAAAAGCTCTAAAGGATATGACACACCAATGGAACTTTCGAGGACTCACAGCACAATTCGATATAATATACAAATCGATCTAATAAGGTTACCTGCCTTGCTCAAGGGTTAGGATAAGAATGATGCCAAGAGTAAACAAATAGTATTTACGCAAGAAAGAAAAATACTCAAAAGTGTATTGATGTTCAATCTGATTATGATACAAGTACAAGGAGTATTTATACTTATAACTTAGGGCAACTTGCCCAAAAAGGAAAAGACAAAAGGGTATTTCCTAAGGAAGTAGTATACAAAATACAAAAGGATAAAAATGAATATATAAAGAAAACAATCATTGGTGTAGTGAATTCTATACATGATTCGGTACACATGGCAATGTTGTAATAGTGATGCCGTTGGAAGATGTAGACAAAAAGTACGGCCAACTTACTTGTCCAAGCAGGGGTAGCTTAGTCAGTCTGGAGTCTCGCTATCTCGGCTTTTCAACAAGGGCGATGCTGAATAATTAGTCCACTTAGGCGCGAGTGAGTAATTTGCAACTCAAAGCATTACATTGGGATTAGCAGTCATTTAGCTTGACATAAAGAGTGACTTGGCAAGAAAGTACTTGGCATCGGTTGGAGTAAAAGAATCTACCTTGCTAGGCCTTCCAATCCTCGGGCTCGGTTGTAGGTCAAAGGCCCAATAGCCTAATTCCTATCATTCCCTCTAGGTTGATTTGGATTTGAGATCAAATTTAAATGGTTTTCGATGATCTCTCTGTCGGGGTGATATGGATTGAAGTTGGCAATGTTGAAGGTGTTAGAAACCCCATAGCTCTCGGGCAACTCCAATCTATATACATTATCATTGATCTTTTAGAGGATTTTAAACGGTTCTTCAACTTTAGCAAATAATTTGTTCTTCCTTTTGCTTGGAAACTACTCCTTGCTGAGATGCAGCCATACTAAGTCTCCTTGCTGGAATTGTTTAGTCACTCTACCCTTTGTCTTCTCTTGCATTCTTTTAATAGCTTAGTTGATGTGTCGAATGACTTTGTTATAAATGTGTTGAAGGGATTGTGCTCTAGCCGAGGCATTAGGGTCTTCTTGCACAGGTATAGGTACGGGGGTATGATCGAGGGGCAACTCAAGATTGAAACCATAGACCACTTCAAAGGAAATCTGCTTAGTGGTGTCTACACCATCCAGTTGTAAGTGAACTCAACGATTAGTAAGCACATGTCCCAATCAGCCAAGTTCTTGCCTACTACAGCTCAGAGCAGTGATCCCAAAGTGCAATTAACCACTTCTGTTTGGCCGTCAGTTTAAAGGTGATAGGAAGCACCAAATAGTAGTTTGGTCCCCATACAATGCCACCAGGTCCTCCAAAAATGGCTCAAGAACTTCGAGTCTCTGTCAAAGACTACACTTCTCAACACGCCGTGTATCTATATAATCTCCTATAAGAAAAGAGAAGCAATAGCCAAAGCATCGTTAGTTTTAGAGCAGGGTACGAAGTGTGCCATTTTGCTGAACCAATCCAAGACTACCATTATAGAATCTTTGCCTTGGATAGTTTATGGTAGTCCAAGAACAAAGTCCATGCTCAACTCAGTCTATGATTTCATCGTGACAGGCAATCGCATTACTCTCCTATGCTTGGCTCGGCACTTAGCCTTCTTACACATGGCATAGCTTTTGATAACCCAATGCACATTTCTCCTCATTCCTAGCCAAAAGAATCAACCATTCAGTAATTCACGTATTCTTTTCTCCCCAAAATGTCTGGATAGTCCTCCATTATAGGCTTTCCCGATCAGTAGCTCCCTTAGGGAACAATTCGGTACGCATAATCTTCCATCTCGGAACAAGTAGTCATCCTTTATATGGTAATTGTCTACCGTCCTTCCATCGACGCATCACAAAATTACAGGTCCAAAGTGTAGATCCTCATAAAACTATTCTTTGATACTTGCAAACCTACACAACCTGGTTTGCAATTCGGTTAAAAGCACATGTCTCCTTGAAAGAGCATTTGCAACTACGTTACTCTTTCCTTGCTTGTGTTTAATTACAAAATTGAATCCTTCAAGGAATTCAACCCATCTCGCTTACCGTTTCGATAGCTTGGTTTAACTTCGAAAGTACCTCAATGACTCATGGTCAGTATATATGACAAACTCTCTTAGCAGTAAATAGTGTTGTCATACGTATAGTGCTTGGATTAGCGCTAAGAGTTCCTTGTTACACACAGAGTAATTCAACTATGGTCCTCAAAGCTTTTTACTGTGGAAGGCAATTGGTCAGCCTTCCTACATTAGGACAATGCTTATTACAATGTCTAAAGCATCACATTCCAGCTCAAATATTTTCTTGAAGTCAGGTAGGACAAATACTGGAGCAGTGGTCAATCTTTCTTTTACCTCGGCAAAGCTCCTCTCTTCCCTTTCTCTCCACCAAAAGTCGTTGTTCTTCTTCATGAGCTCAATAAGTGGCGCGATGAGAGTACTGAAATTCTTGATAAATCGTCTATAGAATGAAGCCAGTCCATGAAAACTTTTCATGTTAGCATAAGTAGTAGGAGTTGGCCACTCTACAATTGCTCGGATCTTCTCTTCATCTACTAGTAATCTTCATCTACTAGTAATCTTCCTCTACTAACTACATAGCCCAAGAATACCACTTCCGCTTAGTAAAAGCAACATTTCTTGAGATTGCCGAATAATCTCTCGGCACAAAGGGTGTTTAATATGGCACATAGATGTTCACAATGACTCGACATATCGGTACTATATATAAAGATGTTGTCGAAATAAACCATGATACACTTCCCAATTAGATTTCTTAACATGTAGTTCATCAGGTGCATGAAAGTGCTAGAGGCATTTGACAAGCCAAATGGCATAACCATCTACTCATAAAGTCCATGTCGAGTTTTAAACGTAGTCTTCTATTCATCTCCCAACCTCGTGCGGATTTGATGGTAGCCAAATTTCAAATTAATCTTGTTGAAAATCTTAGCTCCTCTCAACTCATCCAACATGTCCTCCAATTTAGTAATGGGATACCTGCATTTGATGGTGATCTTATTCACAACTCGACTATCAATACACATTCACTAGGTCACATTTTTTTTGGCACAAGAAGCACCGGCACAGTGTAAGGGTTGAGGCTTTCTTTGACATACCTTCTCTCTAGCAACTCATTGACTTGACGTTGGAGTTCAGAAGCTTACTCAAGATTCGTCCAATAGGTTGGCTTATTCGGCAGTACAACGTCAGGTACTAAGTTAATGCAGTGCTCTATACCTTGAGTTAAGGGCAACCTTCAAGTAAATTTTTTGGGAATAGATCGGCATACTCATCCAGCAACTTCTTGATTTCCTGGGGTAGTTCACCCCGGTCCTTCTTTTCTAATAGGTACTTGACTAACATAAGGGTCATCTTGTCAGCAATGATGGCCTCTCGAAGCTCAGCTTTACTCATCACCAAAGCCTTCTTCTATTCGCGAGCAAGTTTTGTCTACAATTTATTAACTTCTCTCGATGGCATCAGGATTAGTGTGATCTTCCAGTCATCCTTTTTGAACATGTATGTGTTCTTGTAGCCATCATAGATGACTCTCTTATCAAATAACCATAGCCTACCTAGCAATACGTGGGAAGTACACATAGGCAGTATGTCGTAGAGAATTTGGTCAGAGTAATTTCCTATAATGATCGGTAGCAGTATCTGCCGAATGACATGTAATGCTCCTTTCTCATTTAATCAGTGCAACTTGTACAGCCATGGATGTGTGATGATTGGCAACTTCAGTTTTGAAATAAGATCGATTGATGCCACATTGGTACTACTTCTACTATCCACTATAAGAGCACACACTTGATCATTTACCTTATAGGTAGTATGAAACAAATTTTCTCTCTGCTCCTCTTCTTGTAAGGGTTCTATGTTCATAGTGCATCAAACAACCATAAGCAATTAGTCCAAGTCCTCAATAAACACGTCCTCCTCAATTAATTCTTTCTTGGAATTTTCTTTCTCAAGACTGATCTCTTTCTCAGGAGTGATCTCTTCCTCAGGTTCCTCATTTGTACTATCTACCTCTAACTTCTAGATGTCTCCCTTAATTACTATAGTTCTTCAGTTCAAGCACTAAGCGACTATGTGTCCAAACCTTTGGCATTTGAAGTACTTGATCTGGATTATCTTCCTACCTGATCCTTGCCCCTTCTAATAAGTGCGAGTTGGCACATTACTGTTTGGTCGGCCTTTTTGCTCAGCCTAGACATCCATCTTTTGGCTTGGCTTAGTACTCGACTGTACTTAGTAACTCACCTATCCGGGTTGGCTAGTCGGCATCCTCGTCGGTACTCGACTCCTTCTTTGCCTTTCTATTCGCTGGGCTATTCTGACGGCCCCATCCATTGTAGTAAAGCATTAGAGTTTCACAATATCCCAAATGTTACCTCTTAATCCAATAATGAATCTTAAAACCATTCGAGCTAGTGGTTCCTCCACTTCACAATGGATCATAAGTAATTGAAATTCTTAAACATATTTGTCAATTGTTTAGCCTCCTTGTCTTAGCTCCTGAAGTCGAGTGAAAGTGTGTTGCAAATAAGTTTTCGGTATGAACCTATTCCTCACTATTCTTTTCATTTCAGGCTAAATATTAATTTCTTTATTACCTTCACGTCTCCTTATCATCTGAAAATTCTTCCACCACATGATGGCATATTCGAAGAACTCAACAGCAGCAGTTCTTACTTTCTCAAAATTTTCGTACTGATAATATTCAAAAACACACTCCACCTTCTCTTCCTACTCTAAATATTCATTGGCATTATCAGATCCATTGAAGCTCATAATCCGAAGTTTTATATGGTCAGATGCTTTAGGGACTCATACACACTCTTCTTTAAAATATTCTTCCTTATCCTCTTCATCCAGTTCTCTCAGGTCTATCCTTCGTCTTACTCATCCACCTACTCCTTTACCTTGAACTGGTCAAGCTAGGTTCTGACCTCTAACAGGTTGAGTGGCTTATGGGGTGTTCTATGTGGCCTCAGTTGGTCGATAAGTCAATGCGTGAACAACTCGAGTCAAATCCACTAAGAGGTTAACCACCTCATCAAGTCTTTCACCAGTACTTCTCAGCATTCCCTAAAATTGCTGTCTATGGTGAACAACTCTACTGTTGTCATCTTTAGCACCCACATTAACACTTGGATCTATCATTTTCCTCATTAATTCAAAGCTCAAACAAACACTTACGCAAACCAAAAAATTAACAGCTAGCAAATACAGCAATTAAGATAAATACAGTAGCTTGCTTTATTTCACACACACAAAATAGAGTATAAACAGAACTTCAAAAACCCAACTACAGTTCAAACAAAACCTTCATTCTAATACTAAGATGATGCAAATTGTGACTAAGAACAGATAAGGTCGATCGCTAAATGGATCTAAGCTTGCAAAAAGCTTGAAAGGAAGTGATGGGGTATGTGTAAAAGGACAAATGAGAATGAAAAGAGTAAGCAGAAACCCACGAATAGCTCCAGATAATGTGATGCACCAATGGAACTTCTGAGGACTCAAGGTACAATTCGATATAACGTACAAATCGGTCTGATGAGGTTACTCGCCACTTAACCTTACTTAAAGATTAGGATAAGGATAAGGGTTAAGATAAGAGTGATGCCGAGAATAAACAAGTAGTGTTTATGTAAGGAAAAAAATACTCAAAAGTCTATTAATGTTTAATCTGGTTCTGATACAACTATAAGGGATATTTATACCCATAAGTTAAAATAACTTGCCCAAAAGGAAAAAGACAAAAATGGCATTTCTTAAGAAAGTAGTATACAAGATACAATGGGGTAAAAATGAATATAAAAGGAAAACAATCATTGGTGCAACGGATTCTATACATGATTCTGTGCATGTGGCGATGCTGTATTGGTGATGCTGTTGGGAGATGTAGCCAAAAAGTATGGCTAGCTTACTTGTCCAAGTAGGGTTAGCTTAGTTAGCCTGGAGTCTCGTTATCTTGGCTTCTTAGCAAGGGAGGTGCTAAATAATTGGTCGGCTCGGGCATAAGTGAGTAATCTGTAACTTGGTGCATTACAAAGAGATGGGTAATCATTCAGCTCGGCATAAAAAGTGACTTGGCAAAGAAGTACTCAGCCTTGGTAGGAGTCAACTGGAATAGAAGAATCTACCTTACCAGACCTTTCAGCCCTTGGGCTTGGCTGCAGGTCAATGACCTAGTAGCTCGATTCCTATCAGGGACCTATGATGAATAAAGGGATGAGTTTGCTTGTCAAGAGAGCATTTCTCTAAGTTGAATAATGGAAAAGTATGCCTGAATTTGAATCCATGATTAATGAAAAACATTTTTGAATTAATCGTGATTGTACCATTACAAATATAAATGGGATTTTGTTTTTCTTTAGGGGGTTTTGGAAAATCATTTTCCTTTAACTTCAATACTTATGTTATGAGCATCAACACCTTATTACAGAGGTACTTGATTTATACAAACTCAAATCCGTAACTTGTCTATATACTTGGCTACTAACTCTATTTTTTCTTTACCTACATGTGAGCAAAAAACTTCATTCTCTTCTTTTACTCCTAAGTTAATGGAAGTAGACATTTTCCACCATACATTTTTTACGATGGTGCTACATGAATGGGCCATATCTTTCATTGAACATTTGAAAAATGCATGCTTTTAAGGTCGTTTCAACATCCTTTCACTCTCTTTATCACTTTCATGGATTTGCTATTATTTCTATTATTGCCCTTTGAAGGCTATTTGATAGGAATTAGGTTACTGGGTCTTTGATCCACAGCCAAGCCCGAGGATTGGAAGGCTTGGTAAGGTGAATTCTTTTGCTCTAGCCAACTCCTGCCGAGGCCAAGTACTTTTTTGCTGAGTCACTCTTTATGTCAAGCCGAATGACTGCCCATCTCTCTGTAATGCACCGAGTTGTAGATTATTCACTCGTGCTTGAGCCGATCAATTATTCAGCACCTCCCTTGTTGAAAAGCCGAGATAGCAAGACTCCAGACTGACTAAGCTTCCCTTGTTCGGACAAGTAAGCTAACCATACTTTTTGTCTATATCTTTTAACGACATCACCAATATAACATCGCCACATGTACCGAATCATGTGTAGAATCCGTTGCACTAATGATTGTTTTTCTTATATATTAATTTTTATCCTTTTGTATCTCGTACACTGCTTTCTTAGGAAATGCCCTTTTATCTTTTCCATTTTGGGCAAGTTGCCCTAACTTAAAGGTATAAATACCCTTTGTACTTGTATCAGAATCAGATTGAACATCAATACAATTTTGAATATTTTTCTTCCTTACATAAACACTACTTGTTTACTCTCGGCATCACTCTTATCTTAACCCTTGAGCAAGGCTAGGTGATGAGTAACCTCACCAAACTGATTCGTGCATCATATCAAATTGTGCCGTAAGTCCTCAAAAGTTTCATTAGTGCGTCATATCCTCTAAAGCTGTTTGTGGATTTTTGCTTACTCTTTTCATTTGCATTTGTCCTTTTACATATACCCCATCACTTCCTTTTGAGCTTTCTGCAAGTTTAGACTCATCCAATGATCAGCCTTGTCTGTTCTTAGTCACGGTTTGCATCATCTTGGTATCAAAGTGAGGTTTTGTTTGAGCTGTTACTGTATTCTAATTGCTGTGTTTGCTGGCTGTTAATTTTCTGGTTTGTGTAAGTGTTTGTTTAAGCTTTGAATCAATAAAGAAAATGACGGATCCAAGTGTTATTGTGAGTGTTGGAGATGACAACAATAGAGTTGTTCACCATAGATGACAGTCTTAAGGTAGTTAACCTCTTGGTGGATTTGACCCAAGCTATTCATATGTTAGCTTGTCGACCAACCGAAGCTGTGCAAAACACTCCACAAGCCACTCAACCTGTTAGAGGTCAAAACCCAGCTCGACTAGTTTAAGGTAGGAGTAAGTGGATGAGTAAGACAAAGGATAGACCTGAGAGAACTGAATGAAGAGGATGAGGAAGAATATTTTAAAGAAGAGTATGTACGAATCCCTAGAGCATCTGACTATGTGAAGCTTTGGATTTCGAGCTTCAATGGATTTGGAAATCGCAATGAATATTTAAAGTGGGAAGAGAAGGTGGAGCATGTTTTTTAATATTATCAGTACAATGATTTTGAGAAAGTGAGAACTATTGCTGTTGAGTTCTCTGGATATGTTGTCATGTAGTGAAAGAATTTTCAGATAATGAAAAGACATGAAGGCTATAGAGAAATTAATACTTAGCCTGAAATGAAAAGAATACTAAAGAATAGGTTTGTATCGGAAACTTATTTGCAGGACACTTTTACTGGACTTCAGGAGCTGAGACAAGGAGGCCAAACAGTTGACGAGCATATTCAAGAATTTCAAATGCTTATGATATGTTGCGAAGTGGAGGAACCACCAACTTGAACAGTCTCAAGATTCATTACTGGATTACGAGATGACATTCGAGACATTGTGGAACTCCAATGCTTTACTACAATGGATGAGGCTGTTAAAAAAACCTAGCAAGTAGAAAGGCAAAGAAGGAGCTAAGTACCGACGAGGATGCCAACTAGTCGACCAGGACAGGCAAGTCACTGAGTACAGTCGAATACTAAGCCGAGTCAAAAGATAAATATCCAAGTCTAGCAGAAAGGCTAACCAAATGGTGATGTTCCGACCTACACTTATAAGAGGGGGCAAGGATCAGGTAGGAAGACAAGCCAGATCGAGTGCTTCAAATGCCAAGGGTTTGGACATATGGTCGGTCAATGCCCGAACTGAAGAACTATGATGATTAGGGAGACATTCCGAAGCTAGAGGTAGACAGTACAAATGAGGAACCGGAGAAAGAAAATGCCGAGAAAGAACTGATTGAAGAGGACGTATTTACTAAAGACTTGGACCGGTTGTTTATGGTTGTTCGATACACTATGAACATGGAACCCTCACAAGAGGAGGAGTAGAGAGAAAATTTGTTTCATATTACCTGTAAAGTAAATAATCAGGTGTATGCCCCTATCGAGGATAGTGGAAGCTGCACCAATGTGGCATCAGCCAATCTTATTTCAAAATTGAAGTTGCTGACTATTGCACATTCGAGGCCACATAAGTTGCACTAGTTAAGTGAAAAAGGAGCATTACATGTCACCCGCTAGATACTACTGCCGATCACTATAAAGAATTACTCTGACCAGATTCTCTGCAAAGTACTGCTCATATGTGCTTTCCACGTGTTGTTAGGTAGGCCATGGTTGTTTGATAGGAGAGTCATTCATGATGGCTACAAGAACACGTACATGTTCGAAAAAGATGACCGAAAGATCACATTGAACCCGATGCCGCCGAGAGAAGTTAATAAATTACAGATAAAACTTGCTTGCAGATCAAAGAAAGCTTTGGTAATAAGTAGAGTCGAGCTCCAAGAGGCCATCAATGCTGATGAGCCAACCCTTATGTTGGTTAAGCACCTATTAGAGATGAAGGAGCGAGGTGAACTACCCTAAGAAATCAAGAAGTTGCTGGATGAGTATGTCAACTTGTTCCCAGAATAGTTACCTGAAAGGTTGCCCCCAACTCATGGCATAGAGCACTGCATTGACTTAATACCTAGCATCGCATTGCCGAATAAGCCAGCCGATTGAATGAATCTTAAGCAGGCTTCTGAACTCCAACATCAAGTCAATGAATTGCTGAAGAGAAGGTATGTCAAACAAAGCCTCAGCCCATGTGCTATGCCAGTGCTTCTTATGCCAAAAAAGGATGGGACTTGGCGAATGTATGTTGATAGTCAAGTTGTGAACAAGATTACAATCAAATACAAGTATCCCATTCTTAGACTGGAGGACATGCTGGATGAGCTGAGTGGAGACAAGATCTTTAGCAAGATTGATATAAAATCTAGCTACCATCAAATCCGTATGAGGCTGGGAGACAAATGGAAGACTGCGTTTAAAACTCGGCATGAACTCTATGAGTAGATGGTAATGCCATTTTGCTTATCGAATGCCTTGAGCACTTTCATGTGCCTAATGAACCACTTGTTAAGACATCTGATTGGGAAGCGTGTCGTGATTTATTTCGACAACATCCTTATATACAGTATTGATATGTCGAGTTATTATGAACTTCTATGTATCGTATTAAACATCTTCCATACCAAGAGACTATTCAGCAATCTCAAGAAATATTGCTTTTGCCAGAAGGAAGTGATATTCTTGGGCTATGTAGTTAGTAGAAGAGGCTTACGAGTGAATGATGAGAAGATTTAAGCAATTATAAAGTGACTGACTCTTACTACTCGTATTGATGTGAGAAGTTTCCATAGACTAACTTCATTCTATAGACGATTCATCAAGAATTTCAGTACTCTTGTCATGCCGCTTACTAAGCTCACGAAGAAGAACACTGACTTCTGATAGGGAGAAAGAAAGGAGAGGAGCTTTACCAAGGTAAAAGAAAGATTGACCTCCGCCTCAGTATTAGTCTTACCTGACTTCGAGAAAATATTTGAGTTGGAATGTGACACTTCAAGCATTGGAATAGGCGCTGTCGTAATGCATGAAGGTTAACTAATTGCCTTCGACAATGTAAAGCTCCAAAGACCACAGTTGAATTACTCTATATATGATAAGGAACTCTTAACATTAATCTGAGCACTACATGTATGTTAACATTATTTATTACCGAGAGAGTTTATCATATATACTGACCATGAGTCGTTAAGGTACCTCCAAAGTCAGACCAAGCTATCGAAGCGACAGGCGAGATGAGTTGAATTCCTTGAAGGATTTAATTTCATAATTAAATATAAGCAACATGCACTTTTAACTGAACTGTAGACAGGCTGTTTGGGTTTTTCAAGTATCAAAGAACAGTATTTTGAGGATTTACACTTTGGACCCATAATTTTGTGATGCATTGATGGAAGGATAGTAGACAAGTACCATGTAGAAGATGGCTACCTGTTCCAAGGTAGAAGATTATGCGTACCAACTTGTTCGCTGAGGGAGCTGCTGATCAAAGAAGCCCACAATGGAGGACTGTCCGAATATTTTGGGGAGAAAAGAACATATGAATTACTGAATGGTCAATTCTTTTAGCTAAGAATAAGGAGAGATGTATACTAAGTTATCGAAAGCTGTACCGTACTGTGTGCAAGAAGGCTAAGTGTCGAGCTAAGCACAGGAGAGTAATGCCTTTATCTATCCTAACAAAACCATGGACTGAATTGAGCATAGACTTTGTTTTTGGACTACTATGAACTACCCGAGGTAAAGATTCTATAGTGGTCGTCGTGGATTGATTCAGTAAAATGGCATACTTTGTGCCCTGCTCTAAAACTAATAATGCTTTAGCCATTGCTTCTCTTTTCTTATAAGAGATTGTGTGGATACACGGCATGCCGAGAAGTGTAGTCTTCGACAGAGGCTCGAAGTTTTTGAGCCATTTCTAGAAGACCTTGTGGCATCGGATGGGGACCAAACTGCTATTCAATTCTTTCTATCAACCTCAAATTAACAGCCTTACAGAAGTGGTTAATCGTACTTTGGGATCACTACTTCGAGCTGCAATGGGCAAGAACTTAGTCGATTAGGATGTTTGCTTACCAGTGGTTAAGTTTGCTTACAACTAGATAGTGCATGACACTACTAAGCAGACTCTCTTCGAAATGGTCTATGGTTTCAATCCCGAGTTGCCCCCCCCCCCCCCGATCACATCCCTGCACCTGTACCCACGTAAGAAGACCCTAACGCCTTAGCTAGAGTACAATCCCTTCCGTACATTTATGACAAAGTCACTCGGTACATTGACCAAGCTGCTAAAAGAATGCGAGAGGAGACCAAGAGTAGGATGGCTAAACAATTCCAGTAAGGAGACTTGGTATGGCTGCATCTCAGCAAGGAGCGGTTTCCGAGCAAGAGGAAGAACAAATTATTTGCCATAGCTGAAGGACTGTTCAGAATGCTTTAGAAGATCAATGACAATGCCTATAGATTGAAGCTGCCTGAAGACTATGGGGTTTCTGACACCTTTAACATTGCCAACCTCAATCCATGTCATGCCGATGAAGAGCTAATTGAAAACCATTCGGATTTGATCCTAAATCTACATCAACTCGGAGGGAATGATAGGAATTAGGCTACTAAGCCTTTAACCCATAGTCGAGCCCAAGGACTAGAAGGCCTAATAAGGTGGATTCTTTTACTCTAGCCGACTCCTATCGAAGCCAAGTACTTCTTTACTGAGTTACTCTTTATGCCAAGCCAAATGACTGCTAATCTCTCTGTAATGCACCGAGTTGCAGATTACTCACTTACACCTGAGCCAACCAATTATTCGGCACTTCCTTTGCTGAGATAGCAAAACTCTAGACTGACTAAGCCACTCTGACTCAGACAAGCAAACTGGCCGCACTTTTTGTCTACATCTTCTAACAACATCACCAATATAACATCACTACGTATACTAAATCATGTGTAAAATCTGTTGCACCAATGATTGTTTTTCTTGTATATTTATTTTTACCCTTTTGTATCTTGTACACTATTTCTTTAAGAAATGCCCTTTTTCTGTTTTTTCCATTTTAGGTAAGTTGCCCTAAATTACGAGTATAAATACCCCTTGTACTTGTATCAGAAGCAAATTGAACATTAATATACTTTTGAGTGTTTTTCTTCCTTATGTAAACACTACTTATTTACTCTCAACATCACTCTTATCCTAACCCTTGAGCAAGGCTAGGTGGCGAGTAACCTCACCAAACCAATTCATGCGTCATATTAAATTGTGTCGTGAGTCCTCTGAAGTTTCATTGGTGCATCATATCCTCTAGAGCTATTCGTAGGTTTTTGCTTACTCTTTTCATTTGCATTTTCCCTTTCACACATACCCCATCACTTCCCTTTGAGCTTTCTGCAAGCTTAGACCCATCTAGTAATCGGCCTTGTCTATTCTTGGTCACGGTTCACATCACTATTAGTAGCCACTTTCCTTAAACTACCATATATAATTAGAACAAAAATCAAAAAAGCTAAAACGTGAGTCAAATAGGAAAACCATGTGTAATGTAGTTAAGTAAAAGGTAAAGCAACAGATAGAAATGAAGCTTCTTTAGTCAATGACTTAGAAAAAGCTTTAATTTGTGATATGTATATGACTGCCTAATTATTTAGAGTAGTCTTTTCTAAAAGTACTTTTTAGTGTCTCTTGATTTTGAAAATCATCCCTCATACTTGTATGTTTGTAGAACTTAAATCTTTAAGTTGGAACAACACCACTCTCACTTGAGGTTGAGGTTAGTATCTATTGATTATCATTGCCTTATGATAAAGATAAGGATAGAACATAACAAGTAATAATGGGACATGTTTGTAACTTATATAGTTTGTGGTGTTAGCAAACGACTTGATAGAATTAGCTTTCTAGGTATTATGTTGTCATATTTCACAAGGTTGCTAATAAATCCCCACTTACATCATTCAGTTCTAAATTGTCTATGATAGTCATATTTTTATCATATCACTTCTTGCTGGTTCGATTATGGTTTTATGATGAGTATGATTATGGAATAGCCTTCTCTTTAAGGTTGCCAATCCGTGGCCATTTTAGCATTTTGCCATTCTTTTTTTAAGTATTCACTAGTAGACCCGTTATGAAATAGGCATCTTTCTTCTATCTCATTATGTTCATTAATGTAAGAATCATCTGCTTATACATTGCTCTGTTTTGTTTCTAGTCAACAGTGATTTTGGTCTTGAGCGTAAATTATCTATTATCTTTACTTAAACCTAGGTAATCATGGCTCTAGATTTTGCTTGTAATGTCTAAGACCTTTGTCCTTTTTTACTGGTCATGTTGTATTAAATCCATGACAAGGACCAGCTTCCATTTCCTTGATGCCATGCCACAAAGAATGAATTAAAGTTCTCTAGACAGTTAAATGAATATCAGCTTTTAAATGGATGCGAAGGCTAAATAGATGTGTTCATAATTTTTTACAGGTTATTGGAACAAAGGAGCCATAAGTAACATTCTTCGCTTGCTTTGGTGTAACATTCATCATGTTGCATCCCACCAAGTATGGAACCATGCTTGCTGAAAAGATGTAGAAGCATGATGCGACTGGATGGCTTGTTAACATTAAATGGTTTGGCGGTAGTTAATTTTTCTTACGCAACCCATGGTGCTCCATATGCTTTATTTTTCCTTCCTTGGTTGTAACCATTTCTTTCTTCCTCTAGGTATGGAAGTGGTAGCCGCATTAAGCTACCATACACAAGGGGGATCATTGATGCTATCCACTAGAAGCCTGTTAAAGGCAAGATATAAGAAAACTTAGGTGTTTGGGCTCAAGATCCCCATCGAAAATGAGGGACTTCCTTCATAAATCTTAGATCTAGTTAGTACTATAAGTTGGCATCCCTTTTTCCCAATATTTAATAAATTTAAACTAGGGTTGTCTATTAGTATTTTTTTATCCTTATGGTGGGCTAATAAGAAAGCCTAGAAGGAAACACTCCTAAAGCTGGCTAACTTGTCCAAGAACAATTTTGCAACATTCACTAACTACAAGATCGATAAGGACAACAAGTTGACAAAGGAAATACTTGTTGTGGGTCTAATCTACTAAGTAGTGGTACAATGCAAAAACAAAGTGAAAGTTGGGATAATGCTTAGGTTAGACAAGTAGGGGTTTAGAAAAATAAATTGAATATGTTTGTTGGGGTAGGCAGGGGTTTGGATGGTGGGATCATATTTAAGGTTTTGGTGGATAAAATTGTAATATTCTTTTGTTTTTTTGAGTTTGACTTTGGTCTATAATGATAATGGATTTCATCTCCTACTATTTTTTTTTATCATGCTCTCATGTTTTCGTACTTTATGTGGATGTTAATACTTGGACTTTTGTTTTTGGTTGATTTTAGAAGACATTTGGATCATTTGTAACATATTGCAATTTTTAATATTCTTAATTGTTATATTGGGAATATTGGTTTAATTATTAATTAATATTATAGCTATTAAATCGTAGGAAAATTGTTGTAGTTTGTTAAATTTTTATTATATTATAATATGTATTAGGTTATTATAATATTGAGTTAATTAATATTATTTTTATTAAATATTGTAAAAAATTATTAATTTTATAATATAACTAATTAATTTTTATTAGCTAAAAAATTTATGGATTTTTATTTAATATTATATATAATATGTTTAATTATATAAATTTAATAATACGTTCAAATCATATTTCAAATAATATAAAAATATAATTAAAATGTATATATATGACAATATTGAGAGTATAATTGTCAAAATACAATAAGGAGTCAAGTACTTGCACATTTTAAACAAGGGACAACACAAAATTTTGTATCAAGTATTGTATAAACTAAACATGGTACAATAAACTTGCACTATACAATTTTCTTTGTACTTGTTTTGTTCAATCCAGTCGTTACAACTAAACATTACTTTAAACCATAGATAGTGGATCAACTTTAAAAGAGGGAACCAGAAGTTGGGATTTAGATTTATACCATAGATTTATAAGGTATTAAGATAATTAAATAGGTTAAAAGATTAAAGATACTAAATTTGATAGTTATTGGTAATTATTAAAACTTTTTGGCTTTGATAATTAGATCAAATAAATAAGTTTTATTATTATTTTTTTAAGGTTGGAGAGAGAAAAAAAATAGTGGAGAAGGATAGTAGAAAGATGTTATTGATTTTTATGAAAGTTTCAAAGGTTAAAGTTTTCTAATCTAAGAGAAGTTGAGGTTTTTATGTTCAACAAATCAAATATAAGTGTCACAATGTAAAAGTACAAAAAAAAAAAAAAATCACCAAAAAACCTAGGACACCAAAGTGATGTCTTGCTCTTTAATATAATAAACTAATAAACATCATACTCGCAATTCATGTGTATTGTCATGCCCTAAAGTAGTAGAGTCGTAACAGCCCTACTCTATAAACTATTCTAAAATAGAAGTTAGCCTTATAACCACTATCCTAGACCTGATTTATACAAGGCATCTACAACTAATTTACTTTGAAGTAAACAATTCGTAATTTAAATAAATCGTTTACCTAAGAAAATGAAAAAATATATATATACACTAGAATTTAGTTATTATAATTAATGTTTACAACGCTTCATTGTAATCTATTTCCTAATTAATACATTATTCAAAAAAAAAATTCTAAGATAAGAGCTTAGACCTTAAAAATATATGTCCGTTCTTTAAATGTTTTTCCTTACTCCCTAGGATCCAGTAGTCACTAGGATCCAGTAGTCACTAGCTTTAAAGTAGTTGTAAGCCGCTTCTTAGCCAACACCTACAACAACATTTATAAGGATATGACTAACCAAAACTTAGTAAGCTAGGATGAAGGACTTAAAACTATACCACCAACACAAATAAGGTTATCACCCGATTTAGTTAGATGCAATGTATGAACATATAAATACCATCGCACGACGTTATCCGGCCGGTCGTGAGATTAGAGAAATTGCGTCCGCTCTAATCCAAGTTAAGGAGTTACAATTAATGCAACAGCTCACAACCAAACCCAAGCTTGTGCAATGAAGACACTACTCCTCCCATGATTACCTTTGAACTATTGACTTTACCCTTGTTGCAACTCCTCACCAGTCACTCAGTTTGACTAAGAATGAAGAAGGGACCCGTTATGCTATCCCTTTCGAAGGGGTCTGTATTTGGCCGGAGAATCCTAGGTTTCCTTTAATGGGTTGCTATGCAGGTCTGATTATGATTACAGGTTATATATTTGATTAGGTCCAGTTTAGAGTGATCGATCATTTCATACAAATCATACAATACAAGCTAAGCAACAAATCAAAAATCATATCATTAGCTCAGAACAAGCACAATCAAGTATAATTTCAAGCCTCCAAAATACAAGACTATATTAATCCCAACTTACCTGGACTCCTCACTCTCTTACTCACTCGAGGTCCGACTTGCTCAGGCCATCGCCGATCATCCCTATAACACAAACATTGTTTCAGTTTTTCATATAACTATTATAGCTTGGTTTTATCCTATAACGCTTATTGTTATCTTTTGTTTAAGGTTTAATATACCTAATTATTTAAGTCTTAAGTTTTTTACAATTCTTCTTGAATCGTGTTAAGTTCTGTTTCAGTTTTCGCATCGATTTCTAAATTAGGTTTTTAACTCAATTTTTGGTTCGAGATTTATATGTACACCCTAAGAAATCATTCTGACCCATAATGTGAAATTAATCGCATTATCTTTGGATATCCTAAATATTGTTTTTAGTCTCTATTTAGTGTTTTAGTCTGTACGGTACACCCGAATCCTAATTTAATTACCGAATTCACCCCCGTTATGAGAAAATCTTATATTTTTCATATAATTACCCTAATTTAAGTTTCTTATCAAATTTATTGTATATTCCTATTATTATCATAATATTAATTCTAACCAATATTTTTCTAATTATTAATTTCTCATAATTACATATTACACATTATCAACTAATGTGTATAAAATGTACATATCTAATATTCCCATCACTTCAAATATCATCTCCCAACATCAAATGATATTTCAAATATCTAAATTCATCCTAAATCAAATTTTGAATCTAATTACCCTAAATTACCAAATTAACTCAAAATTTCTCATTTTTTTACCTATTACATATTTACTATATAATATGCTAATAATTACATCTAACACTCTAAATGCTACAAATTTCAACATCCTAAAACATATAATTGTGCATCAAATCAGTAATTACCCATTTAATTACTTAATTAACAATAAATTACCCATTTTATGCATCATTTTAAGGCCTAAAAATTATCTAAAAATTTTGAAAATTAATTTTTGAAAATGGGCTTCATAGCACTATTCTATATCATCTAAGTAGTTTACACAAAAATTTTGAGCTAAAAAATATATTTCTAAGGTCATTTATTTCTAAACTGAAATATGCTCGGTTTTGCATGATTTCTTAGGGACTATATATTATAGGATATATTTTCATCAAAATAATATTTTTTTCTAAAAACTACATATAAAAATATTCCAAAATAACAAGTTTCATAATTTTCTAAAAATATTTAATATTTTTACAAACTTTAAACAAAATTGAGTTGGAAATCGAACTTACCTGTGTGGGTGGCTCTAGCCACCACCGGCTACTGTGGCCTTGTTGGCCAGTCTAGGCACTACTATCATCGTGTGATGGTGGTGTTTGTCCACTCCCAGGTGCTTGCTTGATGTTGGTTCCCTTCTAAAGCCTTAATTGCACAGATTTGAGTAATTTCTTTTATAACTAATCCAAACACTCACTATTTTGGTCTTCTCTATTTTTCTCACTTTCCAAACTAACCAAATGAGCTTATGAAATTTTCTTGCTATTTATAGAGGTGTTAAAGAATTATTGTGCATTAATTTGATTAGACAATTGCCTTATCTCCTTCCAATTTGCCTTTTGTGTTGTTATAATTTAATTGACTAATTTTTTTCTTATTTTCCCCAACTGCTACGACCCAAATCTGGGTCATTCCTTATTTTTTTATTTTTATTTATTTTTCCTTAATTAATTAGGAATTTTCTTTAATTATTTAGTATTATTTTAGCACATTTCGCATATTTCAGTAATTATGCGTATTTCTACCTATATGTAAATTCATATATAGTACAAATAAATATTCCTAAATATTATTTAGGTCATTCTATGATTTTTAGTATACATATAATTTATCTCTAGTGATTCATTAGTTATCGGAATGCATTTTACGTATTTTCGATCAATAACAAGTTATATACTTAAAATTTGAAAATTTTATATTATTATTTATTTTCTTAAATTCAAACTTACGGAATCATTTCTACTAATATTTCTAATTTTATTTGATAATTTAGGCTCCATCAGATCTTTTAACCGATCGTCCTAAATTCTATAAGTCAAACATTGGGTAGTTAATTGTAGGTTTTAGATGTATATCTAAGCAAAACAAATATATTAAATATTAATGGCAAAAAGACTATATAATTTATCATCTACAGGAACAGGAATTAAAAACACGGCCAAAAAAAGGGCATAAACAGTTGTCTTTTGTAAAATATTGCATGATAGTAATGTTAATCATAATTTATTTACTTTATTATAATTTGTCATACGCCTACAAAAATCATGTAAATCATACTAATTAAGTGAATTATTATGTGCCATTTAAAAGTTTCTTAACTTGTTAACAAAGTCATAAAACTTGCTGTAAATAGAGTTTTTGAGTTTGAAATACTACAAAGAATAAATTATATAACGTTCTAAAAATAGCAAAATAATTGCTAAAAAAATGATTCATAAGAGTGAAAGGGAACTTACATGCATCTAGAAAAGATCAATGTAGATGATGCACAAGCATTAATTATTTGAAATACATATAATAAAATCAAATGCTTTAAACTATATTAGCAACTATTGTAGTCGTTATATGTGTGCAAATTTAATAACATTGAATGCATGAAATATTTATAAGAAGAATAATTAAGTAAATAATTACATAGATCAGTAAGGTTAGGTACATGGAAAAAAGTTTTATAAATAAGTCGATGAAAAATATCTATAACAAAATTATATGAACATTTTGTCTTGCTATATAATATAGGATTATAAGATTTTTCTACAGTCTCATCTTTTCTTTTTTTACAAGACCAATGCTGTTATCCATCTCACTTTTGATTTAATCACTTTTAAATTTGAACAATTGAACAAACTGTTAATTCAATTATTTAGATCTAAAAATATGAAAATGAATGGTGAGATAATAGGAAAAATCAATTCTATTAAAATAAAGGATGAAACCATAGTATCTCTCAAGATAATAATACTAATTATCTTACTTCATTGTGGAAGTTGCCATCTACATGCTTGCAAAAGTAATAGAAGACACGTGACAATATAATTCCTACTAAAATTAATTTGCGATTTCAAAGAGGAAATACAAACATACGTGGAGCAATTTCTATGACTTTCCATTTTCCCATTTCTACAATTTGTACTGATAAAAAAAAATCTTTTTTTTATTGTGAAGTAAAAATGCAAACTAAGAAAAAAGAATATGGAATTTCGGATATCATATTCTTTGTATGGTTAGCGTAAGGAAAAAAAAAAACACCTAAGTCCAAGAAGTAGTTTAAAAATGTTTTTCAAAATTATTCGACATCCATTGCCCCAATAAGATAATTTTGACACATAAAAAGGTAGAAGGATTGTTTTGTAAAATTACAAATAAACAAACTATATAACTATTCTTTTAGATTTTTTGGCTTTATATTGTTTTTAACTAAGACTTGAAAAGACTCACAACAAGCACAAATTTTAATAATAAAAAAATTATCATGATTAATGAATTATTTTAATAAAATATTTTAAATATGGTATATTACTATCATTAATGTAAACTATTGGTATTATATAACCATTAGTGATCTTTCTATATTTGTAGAGAGATACCGTTAATGAAAAAATGCAAGTAATAAAAATTTTAAAAAGTAGTCAAAATGTATTATGAAAAATTATTATTATTAAAGAGATATAAATGATAAAGACTTATATAGTGCGATATATATAAAATTTTAGAATATAATATATTATATGCACGATATGTGATTTGAGAATAAAAAAATGAATAAATGGTTTTGAAAGCAATTTTAAAAGGGGAAACGTATAATTGTAGTATTTATGATATATATCTATTAAAGATCTTAAGACAAAAAAATAAGAACAAACAAAAAAATACCAAAACTTTAAATATTTTAACAATAATTATTTATTGATTAGATAATGCGGTTCCTATTTGTTGCTTGTATCAAAAGTGAAGAAGAAAACTAAAAAGGGAAAATCAACGGTAAATTATATCATAATTTGTTAAAAGAAAACCAATGTTAAAATATCAATATCTTTTTTTTCTAGGATATGTTTTGATTTTACCAAAACAAAATGATCAATCATGAAAAAATAAAATTTAAGACATATGGATGGAATGGAAAAAAAAAAATGTCGAATTTAATACTCCCTTATGTTTATAAAGAAAAAAAAAAAGAAACATGCATCCTATAGAAAGGGAAATTCTATAAGAAGAGGAATCTAAACATCAAATTTCAACAAAAAATAAAATAAATGACACGAATCATAGAGATGCACTAATATAGACTAAAAATTGGATACTAACTTGTAACTTTTACTTCTTTTTCCACCTCTTAGATTTTAGATTATAGACAAAATTGTTGTAAAGAAAATCAAGTAAATATTTTTCTTCTTCTTTTTTTTTAATCAAGTGAGTTAAAAACTAAAATAGAAAAAACAAATTACAAACCATATTTTAGAATAGTAAGAAGAAAGTTAGAGCATTATAATGCCCTTTAAGTTTAAATAAATTAAGTAAAAGCAAATAAAATCTAAGCACCTTTTCTAATTAGGCAATTACACGTATCTAGTTGCTTAATTTCACCGCTACATGTAAATAAAAATAATGAATTACTCATGAAAAATACAAAGTTGGAGACATGAGGAATGAAAAAAAAAAAAAAAAACCATATCTAGTTACTCCCTCGTATTGATAAAGGAAAAAGGCACATCCCACAAAAAAAAAAGAGAAGGAAATTCTATAAAAAAAAATTAAAATTAAACTTCAACTTCCAATAAAAAAATAAGATAAAATAAATGGCTAGAAGAGTATAAATGCACTAATGTTGACTAAAAATTGGAGACTCACGTTGTACTTCCTTTTCAACTTGTTAAATTTTATATTATATATGATATTGTTGTGAAGAAAATTAAGCAAGTTAAAAAAAAAAAAACACACACACACACACATACACAAATGAGAAACCATATAATAGAATAGCTAGTAGAAAGTTAGGGCATTACAATACTCTTCAAGTTTAAACAAATTAAGCAAAAGTATATAAAATTTAGTGTAAAATGAAATTACAAAATAATTAATTCAACGAAAAGGTATTTGATTAAAATTGAAAGTATACATAAACAAAACAATAATAATTATTTATCATCAATTTTGATGATAAACATATAAATACAAATAAGATATAAACATAAATATACATACACATGTACATATATAAAAGATATCAATATAGATAGATTTATATAGATATATATAGACATATGGGATCGATTTATATCAAAAATTTATTCAACCATGTGATCTTGAGATTTAAGCCTCTCCTTTATCTCCTAAAATTACTATATAATATGATTACCTAAAAATCATAAAGTTGCTTTATATAAGAAAACTAGATGACTAATTAGTTAATATTTTCATTATTAAAGTACAAATAGCTCCTCTACATATTTGCAGTCCATTAGATAACAATATAAAATTGATTTACAATAATTAATCTTAATTTCATTTTTTTAAATGTTTTTCGTAAAGTTTCCTTTTTGAAGATGTAATTTTATTATAACATATAATTCAGTATTTTTACAAATATACCTTACTTATGTAATTAAATAGTTGTTAATTAAAAAATAATAATGTGAGATCTCTATTGAATGAAGTACCCACGATGCTTGTGTAAAACTTGTTATAATAAAATTCAATACATAAAATAATTATTAAATCAATCTATATACACAATTATTAAGAGTGAAAAAATTATATAAGTTATTTCTAAAATGCATGTAAATAAGAAGTAATGAAAAACTGATATATTACAAATATATTTGTTAAAATAGTCCAACAATATGTTAATCATATTAATTTGTTTTATCAAAAATGCCTAGGTACCTATAAAAACAATAAAGAAGATATTAATTGAGAAATTTAGTTTATAATTGTATTGATACTTAAGCATAACTAAAATCAAGTAATAGGAGTACTTTAAGAAAGCCACTGCAGGATAAAAGATATATATATTTTTTAATGACCGAATTAATAGACCGAATGTATGATTAAAACTGAGTTAATACCCTCATAAAAAATTAAAAAGATCAAAAAAGAGGGAAAAAAAGTATTAGAAAAAAGGTTGTAGATCCATGAAATACATAGGACTAAAATTTCATAAGGAGAAAAGTAAAAAATAAAAAATTTAGTTAAAGAAGAGAACAATAAATGAAATAAATATGTAAAGATATATAATTCATTTTGCTACTATTAATATATAATAATGAAAAACAATTATGTTTAGAGGAAAAAAAGAAAATCTCAATTAGTAAAAAATTAAAATAACAATCAACATTTTATAGATTTGGCTAGCCTAAAAATGGAGAGATATTTGAAGAATGAAGTGAGAGAGAAAAAAAATGAGTGAATTACTTGATTTCTCCTTCATATTATTAAGCTAGATTATAATAGTATATCTTTTAATGGTTATTTCTAATATGTTTTAGGAGTACTTTTGGAAATTGCAAAAAGGCACCAAAAGAGTATTCATCTTGGCTTTAATAATATAGATAGATAATATATTTATAATTTTTTGGCAATTAATATATAATATAACTTGTTGGAAAAAACGCAAAACTTAACCTAATTCATTATGTTGGGAATCTGTATTTATACCACTTAATGATGAGATGTAATATCTCGCTTTGAAGCATTTGCATTATGAATATTTCTTAAGGGAAGATGAATAACAAGACGTTGAAGGAACTAATGAAGAACCTCAAAAGAAATCCAAAGATTCTGAAAGTGATCTCAATAAAAGAAGGAAGAAAAGGGCACAAGGAGCAGATATCTCAGTGGAGGGATTGAGAGAGATTGAATATTAGGAAAATACCTAAAATGGTAAAGCTAAAGGAAGACATCCTATAGAGATTCAGGGGTTGCAAACATACCAGGGGCATATGAAAGAGATTTTTTCAACCCTACAAATAATGACATTGAGGAAGATATAAACAAAGAAGAAGAAAACATGAAAGAAATAGAGGAAGTTGCAAAAGGAATATGGAGAATAGGATTCACAAAATTCATCAAGGACCACATAAGAGCTCCATGGAAAAACACTCTTATTTTTAAAGAATGGGGTTGAATCTTAGATGCAAGTTCTTATAAACAAACTCTAGGTTATATGGAGGAATTGTGTAACTTTTAACTTAGTAAGTGTAGGTAAAGGATTCTATATGGCATCCTTTAAGATGGAGGAGGATGTCCAAAGAATCATGAGAGGTATTCCTTGGTTTATAGTAGGATACTTTATAGCAATCAAAAGGTGGGTCCTAAATTTCAAGCCATCAATGGCAAGCTTTGATTCCATAGCAGTAAGGGCAAGAATTTATGAATTACTATCATGCCCAAACTAAGGAGATATAACAGCTTTACTGTGTAAACTACCTTAAACTAGAAGCTAGCCACTTTAGTCGTTGACATAGGTTTAGTTTATACTAAGCCTTTACCACTTCATAGCTTTGAGTCATCTAATTCAATACATGGTTGGCATCAATTTGTTTTGCTATTTTTTAAAAATAACTTTTACAAGAGATTATGTGGTATAAAATCTTAAGAAGAAAACAAATTTTACAAATAACTTTTAAAAAATGAGATAATAAGGATTTATAAAAATTATCAAGTTTACAAAACGTAATACTGGTAACGGTAATTGAAAACTAAAGGGTTACCTAAAAAGACCCTCTTATTAGTTTTCCTAAAGGTTACAAAGTCAATAAACCAAATAGGAATCCAGTCAATTAGTCTTGAATTTCACTCCTCGACCCCGTTACACTTTTAGAACTTAGAGTAGTATTGGTATATTTACTGGGAAACCTGCAAAACAATTATAAGAGAATAAGCGACAACTTATTTAACAAGTAGGACGGAGACAATAGCACATATTCAATATGGAGTAACCAGGGTTTTCAAGCAAGGTTAATTAGATAAAATGCATATTTAAGCAAATGCTATCATACAGTATTAACCGGTCATCGTGAGATCAGAGAAATTGTGCCCACTTTAATCTGGGTTTTGAAGAGTTTGACACTACACACTTGTGAATTGGAACTAAATTAGGGCTTGTGCAATGGCTTGTGCAATGGAGATTACACTTTGCTTGAGACTATACTTCGAACTATAGTACCCAACCTTACCGTGACCTCTTCTCTTACCACTTAGTTCGATTAAGGGTGGAAAAAGAACCATTTTTACTATCCTCAACGAATAATCTGTGTTTAACCCAATAAACTTAATCGTTTCCTTTAGAGGGTTGTGATACAAGTTCAATTAAAAGTTAGGTCGAGCTTTAACTAGATTGCTTTTTAGGGTGATTAAGCAATTTCAAACAGTTTAATTCAGCAACATCATAAAATAACCAATATATAAAATCCAATACTCTAACTAGCAAAACATTATGCAAGTACACATGTTGCATATGCATAAGCAACTAACTTACAATCACTACCAAGACATATATTAAAGCCTCTAACTATCCTTAAATAATATCTTAAAGTGTGATAAAACACTAATCCCAATTACCTGGACATGTGACACTTGACGATCCTAATGGTTAATCTTGTCCGCTTCAATTGTTTCCTGAATAATCAATATAATCATTTTAGTTTTACTAAATATAAAGTTAAATAAGTTCATTTTAATAATTTAAGTGTGGTAATGACATATCTCTAATATATGGTATAAGCTTTATATTGAGTTACAACTTACTGCTGAAGTATTTGAACAAGGCTCTGAAAACTTACTTAATATTAAGTTTTGATCTCAGAACCTTCTGATGCAATCTCTAAAGTTATCCCGGTTGTACTCCTTACTCTATCTAACTTTCTAAACAAGCCTTTGAAGTTATTTCCTCTAAGCATTTCATACCAATCAACCTCCAATCAAGTTCTGAAGCCATTTTGACTGTATTTCCCTTACCAAATGCTGCTCAAATAAGTTTATGATGAGGTTATAGTTAAGTCTCTCTTACTATCCAACTTTCTAATCTTAGAAGTGATTTCATCTAAGCCTTTTAAATTAGCCAACTCTCTAGTCAAGTCTCTAAAATTAATACAATCATCCTTTTTTTGCTAAATAATTCTTTGAACGAGGCTCCAATATATTTAGAGTCAAAGTCCTTTCATCTACCAACCTTCTAAACATATCTCTAAAATCATCACAACCACACTTCTTTTACTAAACATTGTCCTAATTAAGACCCTGACATAGGCATAGTCAAGATCCTTGCACCAACCAACCTTCTAGTCAAGTATTTGAGTAAAGAATTTAAGTCATTTTTTTTACCAAATTAACCATCTGAAGAGCTCTCTAAATAAAATTATTTTGCATGTTCACTCTAAGTGACTTGCTCCAGTATCTCTTTTCAGATTACAAGCATGATAACTCATAATCATACAATAGGTTTATCAGATCCATGATCACCACATCACTCAAACTCTTTAAATCCTCATATTTTCACATTAATGCATGTAGTCCACAATTGATGATTTATGCGTATCTTAAATTCTATTCAATCCAATCAACTCCAGATCACTCTCCCCAGTAATATATGACACCAATAAGCTCCATAACTAGTACAAATGGGTTTCTTTAGATTTAATTACACAAAATGTTCAAAAATAACGTTTTTTTAATCAAATTTAGAGGCTTAATAATTATGAAAAATCATAGAAAACATTTTTGGTCAAAAAATTTTCATAGGCTTCATACATGTAGTATAAGGAAGTTCTTGAAAAAATTTGGTTTCAAAACAACAAATTAAAGTTATTTAAAAGAACTTCGAAAATTGATCGGTTTTGTACGATTTCTTAAGGAGGTCATAAATCTACTTAAAAATTTTATGATTTGATATTTTTCCATAAAAGAATATGTAAAAATACTTTAAAATAAAAATTTTCATAATTTTTGGAATTAATTTATTATTTTTGCAAAATTTAATAAAATCGGACCAAAATCTTAACTTACTGAAAATCGGCAATCCAGCCACTATCTTCACCCACCCCTTTATCGGTACACCTAGGCATTGCCACCATTGTTGGGTGGTGGTTTGCTTTCAACATCTCTCTAAACTCGCGTTCATTGAATCGACTAAGTTTGCACAGTTTTGATTTCTATTTTTCTAGAATTTTCTTTCAATCCTTCTTCCTCTTTTCATAATTTTCTTAGAATCCTATCTCTTTAAGGAATCATTAGAGAGCATTTCTAGGAATATCCTAAGGTTGCATGGTTAGATATGATTTATTTTCTTTCTCCTAAACCTATTTATACCTATCCATAATGCATGTATATGTGTCTTTGGAGTTTAATACTTAACCAATAGCTATCCCATACTTGTCTACACCTAAATCCATCTTGATTCTAGTGGTTTAGTAATTTTTCCTAATTTTTTTTTATCACTTTTCTTGTTAATTTTTAGTTGATTATATGATTTTTAGTTATTTAAAGCATTTTTGGGTATATAATTATATATAATAATCAAACTCGAATTACATGTACTATTTTTATATGTTATTTTATGTCACTTTATAATTTTAGTGTTCAAATAATTTATCTCTAAAGTTCGGTTAATTTCTGTTACTTAATTTTCACGTTTATGGTAAATAAATTACAATATAACATAATTTAGCAAAATTATCTATTTTTAGTTATTTTAATATTATTTTATTGTATTTCTATATTCTGGACTTATAGCGTGTTATCGTCTAACTCTTCAAATTCATACGTAAAATATCGTCTCAATTGGCTTATGTTCGTATACGCTTTAAATTACTAACTCGGAATAACTACGTGAAATTATAAGGCTTACGATTACCATTTGAATATTACTCACCAACGACACTGAGGAAAATAGGCAATGTCATAGAGTCAGTCTTAGGATTCGATACATATACAGTTGAGGTCGAGAGGGGAAAATTTGCAAGACTATGCGTGCAAGTCAATTTCAACAAACCTTTGGTAAGACCAATTATAATTGATGATATATCTTACAACGTGCAATACAAAGGACTACCATCATTATGTTTGAAATGTGGATGTATGGGACATAATGCTAATATATGTGAGAATCTTAAACATAGAGAAAATTTAACAATAACAAAGTTGAGGAAAAAGGGAAGGAAGTAAAGAATATGCAATCAAATAACAATGAGCCTAGTTAGAAGAGCTAAGGGAAACAAGAAGTCAAAATCAAAGAGAAGAACAATGATGATGAAGAAAAGAAAGTAGAAGAAAATAGTGAATAGTTATATGGAGATTGGATGGTGGTGAGGAGCAGAAGTAGGTAGCTAAATAGGCACAAACAAAAGTAAAATGGGAAGACAAAAAGGCATGAAGAGAAAGAATCAAAAAGAGATATTGGGAAGCATCAAAATACTACAACTAAAAAGCGCATAGCACTTGAGAAAAGCAATAAAACAAAAGTTATGGAAATTAAAAAAGAGAAGGAAGAAAGGGTGGTTGATAAGATAGGTGGAAGGATAAATGTATGCAACGGGACAAATTTAATAAGGAGAATTATAAAGAATTAAATGAAGAGAGTAATTTTATGTTTAAAAGCAATGGTGATAGAAAGGGAAAAAACACTAAACTAAATAAAGTAAAAACCTTAGCAAGAAATAATGGTGAGAAATTACAAGATAACATTGAAATTAGGTATACTCCACCAAAGCTCGAAGGGACCAATAACTAATGACAGATCAACAATCTGGTAGGTTCCCTTAACAGAATGCTTCGTAAGAGTACTGGCAAAGATAGTGAGGATACAACTAATGGACCAAAGAACAAGGAGGAATCTATAAGTGCTTTGGATATAGTTCAAAACGACCATGCCAAACAAAAGGATATTCATGGGAAACTAGGGACCAATCTTCTAAATTGGAGACAAATCTTTGGTTAAAGTAGGTTAAATTAAGAGTTGGATCGAGATGTTTATTGAAAATGGATAAGCTATAGTCAAGAGCAACATAAGGGAAAATCAATTACATTAGGGATAGATAAGATGAGGAAATATTCTGAAACTTGGTAAACTTGAACAATTCATGAGAATTATACTCTAGAAATGACAAATGGATGATCTTAGTAATCATATAAGATTAAGATCAAGAAAAAGATGGAGGATGCTATGCTTAGAAAAGTGAAAACTAGTTGATGATAAAGAATGTTACCACAAGAAGGTGTGTGAAGATGTTTGAAATTAACTGGAATGATTCGTAGAAATAAAGGAGTAATACTTTTGTGTGGCAAGGATAGATTATGAAATAATCAATGAGGTTGCACACTTTATGTTGATCACGAAAGAAAATGAGAGAATAAATGGATGTTATTAGATTGAAATATGATAGTTGAACAACAATATTCTTAAATATAATTTGAGTATATATAAATATGTAAGAAGAGGATGATAAATCTGTGATTCCAATGTTCCTCTTACCAAATTTGTTAAAGTCACGCATCTTATTCTATGAATTTATTGTCTTTAAGTTAATTCAAACATGTCATGTTAGTTATAAAACTAGTTAATGCCTTAGTAATCCTAAATTTATGTTAGTTTCGAGTCAAATGCATTTGTCGAGCCAATTCTTATCTCCTATCAAGTATATTGTAAAAGGATCAAGATTTGCCAAACTTAACTTTGCGATTTTATGTGCTATGGTTGTATGAGTGCCAAAACTTTAAACTATAAAAGCAATAGAAATTTTGCAAAAGAATCTGACTATAAGTGGTAAAATTAAAAAGACCCATAGACCTAATTAGGAATTCATGATAGAAGGCAACCCATCAACATAATGGTTAATTGGGTTAAAAAACTAAAGAGTGAAATATGGAGTAATGATGGAAGATAAGATATGCATTAGTGGTAAGAAGTGAGTTATAGGATTGTTGGTAATGGAATTCTAACTACATTAAGGATTGAAAGATAGATTGGGATTATTATACTTTGGAATCTTAACCTTGAAAGATTTGGAACACAGTTTCAAAAGAGATTTAAGTCAAGAATTGAGAGGATACATTGCATGAGAGACTAGTTCAAAGAGTTCAAAAAGTAAGCATTTAATAAGGAATGAAATGAAATTCTATGGATTTACTAATGTTAAGGTGATCTATATAATAACGAATGGATTAATTGTATCTTTATAACTTATACAATGGTTAGAGGATATTAAAAGGACAATGAAGATCAATGTTATAAAGTACATATTTGATAATATTTAGTAAGAAACTTCAAAGATTATCTCACTTGGGAATTGCACTAATCCATCTTGCTAAGAAGTGGAAATATTTAATGTGACATATCCCTACCCATGAATTTAACAAGATATCATGAAGTATTTTACACATTTACCTTATGTGAACTTATGATAGATTCAAATGCTATATTAGGATTAAACCCGTGGATCTTCAATAGAACTATATACCAAAGGAATTGCCTATATAGATGTTAGATGAATAGATTGTTCAAAATACAATAAGGAGATAGCCTTAAATGGAATTGATTGGGAATAAAGTTGGTGGACCTACAAAAGGATTATATAAAAGAAGAACAGTTCATTTAAATACTTGACTAGCGAGTTTAGAGACTACAGAATTAAGATTTCATTGTACTAAAGATCAAATAAGCGATGCATCTTTTCATTTTACTTAATGATAGTTGAATGAATATTGAAGTGTTTAGATGTGAAATAGGTAAGATAGATAATTGAAGTTTTGACGACAAAACTTTTTTGAAGGGGAGGTACAAGTATGAGCCTCGTAATTTCGCTTAGTCATTTTGAGCGAGTAATTTATGGCATACATAAAAGCTAGTTGATAAAGATGATATTTCATGAATAAGTCTTAGGAGTTAGATAAGAACACCCTATGAGTCTGATATAGAAATGTAATACAATAATAATATTATAGCAAAAAATAGTCAATTTCACTAAATTATATTATATTGTAATTTATCCATCGTAACCGTATGATTTAGATACCAAAAATTAACTAAACTTTAGATATAAACTATTTATACTATAAATCATAAAAATGACATAAAATAACAATACGAATAGTACGTTTACTTCGGGTATAATTATCATATATAAAGATATTCTCGAAAATGCTTAAAATACCCTAAAATAGGAATAATTATGTATAAATTAATAGAAAAAAATCATAAAATGCATAAGAAATTGTTAAACAAACAAACTTATAGTGGATTTAGGCGTAGATAGTACTATAGACAGCCGGGGATTTAGGAGTGTAACTTCAAGACACCTAATAAGCTTGGATTTAGAACACTTAAGCCTAAATTAAGAAAAAGAAAATCATTTCCTATACTACCAACCTAAGAAATATCACCTAAACCTCTTCAAAAACTAAATGAATCCTTAAGAAAGCTAAGAAAATTTGGAAAGAGGAAGAACAAAAGAGTACATATTTTGGAAAATATAGAATCTAAACTATACGAATTAAGCCAAATCATAGAACCTAGGTCCAAAGAGCATCTAGATGCGAACCATCACTACAACCTAATAGTAGTGGTTACGCCTAATTGGGCTAATAAAGGGTAGTTAAAGAAGGTGGTGGATGGTAGGATTCTGGTCAGTTACAAATTTCACCTGATTTTCTCTTATTTTTCAAAAATACCAAATTAGCCCTAAAGATTACTGAAAAAATTATTTTTCTATATTTTTATATGTACTTTTTAAGAAAAATAATAGTTTGTAAAATTTTTATACAATATATAGTCTCCTTAATAAATTACTCAAATTCGAGCAATTTTCGATGTCATTTTACACAACTTTAATGTTGTTGTTTTGAAGCTAAACTTTTTTTGAAATAAGCATATATTGCATGTAAGAATTTTATGAAAATATTTTGGCAAAAAATGATTTCTATAATTTTTAAGAAATTTTGAGCCTCTAAATTTAACAAAAAATGCCATTTTTTGGAAATTGCATGTCACTGTGGAGATCGATATAGAGTCGATTGGATTGAATGGAATTTCTGACATGCACAAATCATTAATAATGGACTACATGCATTAAGGTAAAGATATGAAGATTTGGAAGTATTGGGTGATATGATGATCATGGATATGATGAACCTATTGTATGATCATGATTTAACATGCTTATAATCTGGAATAAGAGATTGGATAAAGTCGCTTGAAGCAAACATGTAAATTGAATCTATTTAGATGGTTCTTCAAAGGGTTGATTTGGTAAAAGAGTGATTTAAATTCTTGTTATAAATATTTGACTAGAAGGTTAGTTGGTGCAAGGATCTTGATTATAACCACATCAGAGTCTTGGTTATAACAATATTTAGTAAAAGAAGTAAGGTTGTAATGAATTTAGAGACATGTTTAGAAGGTTGGTGGATGAACAGAATTTAACTCTAAATATGTTGGAGTCTCATTCAAGAAATCATTTGGCAAAAGAAGTGTGATTATATTGATTTCAGAGACTTGACTAGAGGGTTAGCTAGTTTAAAAGGCTTAGATGAAATCATTTCATAGATATCTTTAGAGGGTTGGTCTATAAAGAGAATGACTTAATCTTCAGTTCAAAAGCTTGATTAGAAGGCCAGCTAGTAAAAGAGAATTTAACTATACCCATGTCGTTAACTATAGAAATGTAGTTGAAATGACTTTAGGGACTTGATTTGAGGGTTAATTAGTGTAGAATGCTTATAAGAAGTAACTTCAAAGGCATGTTCAAAAGGTTGGTAGGAATAGGAAGTTGAACTGGAATAACATCAGAGACCTAGTTAGAAGGTTACTAGTTTAGGAACACTCGTATTAGAGACTTCATCAAAAGGTTCTTGGACCATAACTTGGTATTACGCAAACCTTCAGAACCTTGTTCAGAGACTTCAATAATATGCTAGAATTCAATACCAAGTTTGCACAACTTGCTTAAGATAAGTCACAACTACACTTAAATCATTAAAATAAACTTATTTACTTTATATTTAGTAAAACTACAGTAATTATAATGAATATTTAGGGAATAAATTCAAGCAGATGAGATCAACTAACAGAACCTTTGAGCATCATATGTCCAGGTAAATGGGATTAGTGCTTCACTGTATTTTGAAGTATTATTTCAGAACAGTGAGAGGCCATAGTAGGTGTCTTGTTTGTGATTATAAGTTAATAGTCTATGCATATGTAACGTGTGTACATGAATAATGGTTTACTACTATGAAGTGTTGAACTTTACGTATTGATTGCTTTATGTTACCATTTAATTTAGACTATCAAAAATTGTCTGATCACTTCGAAAGCAAACTAACTCAAACTCGACATAACTTCTAATCGGACATGCATCGCAACTTACTAGGGGAGTGACTAGAATTCTTAGGCTAAACATAAACCCTTCGATAAGGATAATTGAAATGGTCATTTCCTCACCTTTAGTTGAACTAAGTGATAGGAGAGGAGATTACAGTAAGGTTAAGGCCGGTGGTTCAAAGTGAAGTCTAGGGCAAAGCGTGTTCTTCATTGCAAAAGCCTCGATTTGATTCCGATTTGTATGTGAGACGTCAAACTCCTCAACGCAAATTACAGTAGGTATAATTTCTTTAATCTTATGATGAACTGGGTAATGTCGTACGATGATATTTGCTATATATGCATAACATTTAATTAAATTTGCCCTTAGTTCCTATATGTCAAATATGTGTTATTATTTCTGTCCCACTAACTGAGTAAGTTATCACTCATTCCCTTGTAGCTGTTTTGTCGGTTTCCAACAAATTTACCAATCAACACTCCTAGTCCTAGAAGATTAATGAATGAGGTCGAAGAGTAAGATCCGACTAATTGGTTGGATTTCTACTTTGTCTATTAACTTTACTAACCTTTTGGAAAACTAATAGAATCTCATTAAGTGACCTTTTAGCTTTCACCTAATAATATTTATTCCATACTCTGCAAACTTGTAGATTTCAATAAAATTTTAATAGTCACTTTTATCTTTGTGTATCAATGTATCCCTTGGAACTTTTTATTAAACTCGCGATTTTGTTCTTCATATGACTTATAAAACTTGATTTTTTCCTTGGACATTTAAATCATAAAGTTATTTTCAAAAGCTATTTTCAAAAGTTACATCACAAGTTGATATTAATTGGTTACTGAATTGGACGCTTCAAAGTAGTGGAGTAGTAAATGTCTTATGTAAACTATATTTATGTTAGCGACTAAGATGGCTAGCTTAGAATGGTTAACATAGCGGGGCTATTACGTCTCTTTGGTTTATGGTGTGACATTAGACATAAACTAAAGCAAGGCCTATCTATATCAAAAAAGCATGAATACGTATAGAATGCTAGATATAGATTTTGTAAGGCCCTCATTCACATGGTCAAACATGAGAAAAAACTTATTAGGCCTTATTAAAACAAGAATAGATAGGGCCTGGGTCAACGAAGAATGGATGAACCTCTTCCTTGAAATAAATTTATTTCATTTAACCTACTTCTAGTTAGACCATAGACCTATCCTTCTCAACTCAGCCCCTTCCTTTTAGAAAGAAGAGAGGAAAAATAAACCCTTTTGATTCTAACAAATGTAGATTAGATAGTCAAGTTTCATAGGCCTGATCTAAAAGAATTGGATGGACATGAATCGGGATTTGCTTATAAGCTTTGAGAACTTAGAAAATGTCTCAAGGGAGGGGAATATAGAGACCTTCGAAATTATCAAAATAGGGAAAAAGAAGATTATGCAAAAACTAAAATATTTAGAGAAGCTTTTCAGGAAAAACTCATCGCAAAACATTCTCAATAGAATATATTTCGTGAAAAATGAATTAAATGAGGTCCTTCATAGAGAGGAAATTCGGTAGGCCAACAAAGTAAGGAACAAATGGATGATTAAAGGAGAAAGAAACACCAACTTCTTTCATAAAACAACTCTAACTAGAAGGGCAAAGTCCAAAATTCTAAGATTGTATGATAATATAGGAAACTGGATCACAGAAGAAAATGAGGTTAAAAATTAGACCACAAATTTTTACAAAAACCTATTCACCATGGAAAAGGAGAAGGTGAACATATCCAGCTTCTTTCATAATCTTAATGAAAAACTAAATGGAGAAGAGAAGAAAGAGTTGGATAAAGATATCACAAAAGAGGAAATTAAAAAGGCCCTGTTCAATATTGGAAGTAATAAAACACCAGGGGTTGATAGATTTTACGCCGAGTTTTTCAAAAAAATGTTGGAACATAGTAGGAGAGGCAGTAGGAAAAACAATTCTGGATTGGTTTGCAAAAGGAGAGATCAATTTGGAGATAAATAAGACCCTTATAGTCTTGATATCGAGAAAGATAAGAGCAAATGACCTAAAGGATTATTGGCCAATCAACCTATGTATTACCGTGTATAAGATTATTGCAAAAATCCTGGTACATAGGCTAAGACCTCATTTAGACTCCCTCATTAGTCCTTATCAAGCTAACTTCATCCTTGTATGGTGGGGTTGCTGTAGTTGGCCAATAACATGTAACGGGTGTATTGGTTAACCTAGAAGACATCTTGAGCTGATGACACGTAAAGAGACGTTATTAGGAAGAGGTATAGGAAGAATAATGGGAAAACTTGGTACCTCGAATGCACGCATGTAATAATTGATAAACTTAGTGCTCTTGATTGTTCTTAACCGAATTGCTTGTTTGATCCTCTTTAAAGTGATTTCAGCAAAGCTTTGGTATTTGTCTTAAACTTGCCAATGTTTTGAATTAGCTAAATGAGACTCTTATTTATAGAGTGTGGAGATTAATCTTGTTTGTGGAATGGCTTTAAGATAAACGACTGAGATTAAGCTTTATTATTAAAGCTTATTATTTCCTTTAGCCTTCATGGGCTTGGATATGAGCCTTAAGAATGTTTAAGGCTTTTGTTAAATAAAGAAGGCCCATTATCATTATTATTTAGCTAAAAACTAACCGAGTCTCCTTAAGGCCTAATATGACTAAATGAAGCTCAAATAGGCCTAAAAGCATTGTTTCCGAGTTTTCTTTTCGCGCACATGATAACCGAGTAAGGCCAAGAGCAAAATAGCCAGTCTGGTGATCCCTATCCTAAGCTTACCAACTAAATTTTTCTAAAACATTTCTAATTAGGCCAATTTTGTAAACTTTGTCACTAACCTAAGATATCAGCCCATAACATTAAATTAGATTAAAAGTCCAATTACTAAAATGACTCTCTACATTTTGCTCCCCAATCAAAAGTCTTTTGGATATAGTTAAGGGGATTTTAGGCATTTCTATAAGTTATTACTCCAACTGTTCTTGAGACATATTGAATGCTAATTTTGCTTTCTTAATCATTTTTAGTATCAATGGAATTAACATTTCTTCCGCATCACTAACAAACTGTGCATGATATGTTAGTATTTATTTTTACTACCATGCAATATATACTTTGATATGCTTTTGTATTGCACTAATGATTTATTATTCCCATGACATTGATTTGCATCCATCGCATAGAATTAATATAGTTGGCTCTTCTCAATATTTCTTTCTCATTTTATAAGTATTGGTAAAAAAATAAAGCTATCGGAGTGTTCATAGAAATCGAGAACTTCAATAATATCCTATCCGACCATGTTATATATAATCTCATTCATACCAGTAAATGGTATGGTATGGTATGGGTTTTTTTTTTTTATTTTTTATAACGAAATGATAACTTTATCTCCCTTTTCAACTCGTATCAGTGACGATGAATTTAAATCTCTTTCTCAGACTCCTCAAATCTCCTCCAATGAGCTAAGATTTCATCATACTTGCCAGTAAATCATGGTAAAATCATCAAAGTGTACTTCTTTATCAAATTTCTATTTCAAATCTCTCTCTCTCTCTCTCTCTAATCAACTTTCTTCCATCAACTATATATACATCTTTTCATGTTGACTTTTCTTTCCATTCGAGTTTGAACCGTTCGCCTTCAGTCATCCAAACAAGCATGAGTGAAAATTTATCAAGCCACTTTGTAGCACGAAGGAAAGCATCGGATCGTCCGTCACCAAGTTTATGCTTTGCCACCTTCTGTAGACTCAATAACGAAGAACAAAGATGCTCTTCCAAATAACAATAGCAAGGTAACCATTTTTTTCTTTGTTTCCTTCATAAAGAGAAATCTATAATTAATAAATACAATACCATCCAAGAGTTTATCCATTTTTATTTACACTTGTAAAGATATTACTTTCTTTTTCAACCTGTCCTTGAAGATATTAACTAAAATCAAATAAATCTCCTTGACATCTTCAAATCTCTCCCTTCAATCGTAATAAGCCAAAGAAAAAAAGTGAATCTCTACTTTGGACTTTTTCTTTTAGAATCGTGGCTAGAGAAAAAAAAAAAAAAAAAAAAAACAAACAAACAAACCCCCTTTTCTATTTATTGGTTTGAATCACCCCCCTTTATTTTTCATTGCCGAACTTGCATCCAACATTTATCTCATCCATATGGTATCCTCTAATCCTTTTACATTAGCGTTCTCAACCATAAATCCTTCTATGAGCAGTACGGATAACCTCAATGATCGAGTCTCCGAGACTAAATTTCTTTCTTGCTTTTAGTTATTTATTTATTTTTAATTAGATCCTACATCTTGCACTGATTTTTATTTATTTATTCTTTCTTTTTTTTTTTCAACGGCAATTCAACAACAGTAGTCGACGAAAGGCATGACCGTTAGGTTAGCTTTCTTCCCTTCATCATGCTTCAATAAGACGAGTCAACTTGTTCCTCCTTCTTCTTCTTTCTCCTTTTTTTTTTAAATAAATTTTTCAAATAATTAACTTCTATTTTTGCTTTTTTTTTTAAAGGACAACTCTTATTGTTGTTTCACTGCAAGACAAGACTTCATTATTCTAATGGACTTGAGGATAACTTCAGGCATTGACACACATTGATACAGGCTTATGATTAACCTTACATATAATGAGCCTTGGCTAGCTTTAAGTATTAGCCCGAATTCCTTATATACAATCATTAATATTGGCCTTTGGTTAACCTTAGCATTATTGCGGATTCTTGACATCAACATTATATAGGCCATCAGTTAACCTTACCATTTATGATATTTAGACACTCAACGATCTTGTAGTTAATCCTGGTGTTGTCATAGAGTCCCGATGCCATTGCCTTCAAGTTAAGAAGTGAGTCATGCATCCAAGGGATTTGTATCCAAACAAGTCACACATCATCCAGTTGTCAAGCATCGCACTTCACAGCAAGGATTGGAACAACTTTAGTGTTATTTCCACATTCGAGAGTCACTTGTCAAGCTTAAGGTATATCACCCTAAGGAGCCAGTGGGAATCCAAATCCAATCAAGGATACATTCATTAGTCAAGCATTTATTTAATAGATCCATCATTAACAAGTAGGGAGTCACATCACCTAGGAGAGTCAACCAAGTGTCATTATTAGCATTAAATGCCAAATCGATGTTCAATAGCTTTAAAAGATATTTACAAGAATTTAACAAAGGTCAAACACCATAAAGAAAGGAAACATTGTTGAGGACTAGCTTCCAAGAAGTATCATCGGTAAGGTTGTAGGAATTCCTAAGGAGAGACAACTATCTAGACTTTTCCCATGTATAAGGACCCACTTTAGAGTATCATGCCTCACTTGACAGTATTCATTAAATTTGACATATTGAAATATTAGCTTCTTCTCCCCCAATTGATGGTATGTCACAGCTCGATAAGGCAGCAACTTATGACTTAACAAGCACCTTTTCATTTCATTGTGTGAATCTTTCTGCACTTACTTGGCTAATAGTGAATTGTTACATGCTTCAACACCTTTGTGATCAATTGTGTGTTTAAGGATGATGGCATTGTTGTTATGTAGCTTTACTAAAGATATGATCCAATGATATACCACTTTATCCTTATACTAAAGGGAATACTCAGATCTTGGTGGTTATAGAAGAGCATTGATGGAGGATGCAACAACTTTAGGTTTTCCTTTTAATGAGACAACTCTTATGTTGGTGGATACTTCAGCTTACAATGGTGTGTTCAAGTGCTAATTGCTAGTAAGAAGGTCACTTTGACCATTTGCATAAGAGATCAACTCGATCTCAATAATTGACAACTATTATTGACCAGAAGACATTAGTTGATGAAAATCGCTTCAAGATCACTTCAATCCTTTATAGCTAAGATCACTGTAGTGTCATGATTAGGTAAAGTGGTGTTGCAATTGCCAAACCTACTATAAGACTACTTTGATCCATCACAACTAAGGTTACTTTGACCTTGTCATTGAATGAAATTGCATAAAGGCATTGTTTTCTCCATGTACTTAAGAATAGATACTTCTATAAAGCGAGAACAGCTATTATGAGATGATTACTTCAATCATACATGGATGAGGTTCTTTAACCATGACATCTATGAAAATGTGTTATTGATGTTACAGGATCGCTTCAACCCATCACAATAGAGATTGCTTTGAAATGTTGCACCTATTGTGTGCTCAAGAGCATATGCTTCCATTGGGTGAATATAACTCCAATGATATAATTGCTTCAATCATTTGTTGATGAGATTACTTCAATCTTGATTTTGTAGAAAGGTGTTATAGCTAAAGGTGTACATACGAATTAAATGAGTCAACCCAACCCAACCTAACCCGACCAGTATTGACTCAAGGATTAAACGGGCTAAGTTAATTTGACCTGCTTTTAAACGGATCAAATTTTAGTTAGCCTAACCCAACTTATGTGGTTTAGCGAGTTAAACGTGCCAGCTTATTAACCTGGCATGTTTAACCCACTTTAATCGGTTAGTAGGTTAAATGAGCCAATTTGACTTATTTAGCCCACTAACAATAAATTTTACTATTTTTTCCATTTAATCCACCTCGTTTTTATGAATTTATTGATCTACTTTTAGTTGTATAATTTTGTTGGACTTGAATTTTCAAATGAAAAAGCTTTACAATAAAGAAGCTCACTTATTGAAAGCTCTTTAAGTACATGCAATATCTTTAAGGGTCATAAAAAGTTAAGATAGGCCACTAAGTAAAATAAAATCACATCTACATATCAAGAAACATCATTCTAGGAAAAAGAAAGAACTCCTTAAAGTCCAAATACATTAAGTATTTATAATGTCCAACATTAATCATCATCAACAACCATATTTGAATCCTCCTTTGGATAATGTTGTTTCAAGTCTTTTTTCACCTTTATCTACAATAAAAAAAAAAAAACATGATTAGATTTAAATAATAAAAGTTTAATATAAAAAATCAAGTATCATGTTATTAATATGAAAAAACTACATTCCCAATTAAATCCTTGTAGCCAATTACGAGTATAAACTAAAGCCTCCACATTTTCAAGAAGCAGGCTACTACGATACTTGGTAAGAACACGAGCACCAATACTAAAAGCAAACTCAGAAGCAATTATAGTAATTGGAATACTAAAAACATCAGAAACCATTATGCACAAATTTGAATACCTTTGATGCTGCTTTTTCCAAAATTCCAACACATCTAACTCTGCATAAAAGTTCATATCCATTATTGGTTCTTCCAAATAGAGATCGAGGGAAGATTTGTCGGTATTTTGTACCTCAACTTGACAATATTCCTAAGTTATCAAACGAAAAGAAAAAAAAAAGGTTATTATTATTGCTTATTAAGAATGCAATACTGTTTTAAAAAATAATTAAAATAAGTATTAAACTTACATTAAAAGTGGCAAAATTAATACCCAAACTTTTTCCAAATCCAAGGTTTCCTCTAAATCCTCTCCATTGACCCTTACTTCCAAGTGTTTGAGAAGTTACAACTCGAGAGCTAATCATATTTCCCAGAGTCTATATAACTTACTTTTTATTCTATCCAACTTCTCTTCACAACTAAGTGGATCAATCTTATTAAAGCAAAATTTCAAAAAATTAAACTTCATTCGAAGATTAAATATTACTTCAAGTGCAAAGGTAATATTGTATTCTCTCCAATATTTATCAAAATTTTGCTTCATCTTAATAAACATGTTTCTTATGACCATATTTTCACTTACTAAATTCTCATTCAAGAGACATTCTATTCTCCAAACTTGCAAAAAATAAAAATTTGAAGTTAAATAAGAGAATCCAAACATTAAATTTGTAATGGTATAAAAAGAACTAAAAAATTTACACAATTTTTGTATCATTTCTCACTCCTCCATTGATGGACAATACTTATAATTTGAATCATTCAACTGAAACTAGGAAAATGTCCGTAGATATTTTAAAGCACTTTCAAGCATCAGATAAGTTGAATTCCATTTAGTTGCAATATCCAATTACAAGCTAATACTAGTATTAACTATACCAACTTCTTTAACACACTCCCAAAACAATTTCATTCTACTTTTAGACCCCTTCACATATTTTACACTTTCTCTTATTTTATACAAACCCTCGTTAGCTATTGCTATGCCATTCTTAACAATGAAGTGAAGAATGTGAACACAACATCTAACATGAAAAAATTCACCATTAAACAACAAACTCCCTTGTAAATTAAGTTGATCTTTCAAGTAATCTTACGTGCAGTCATTAGTAGATGCATTGTCTAAAGTAAGAGAGAATATTTTTTTATCTATATCTTAATCTTTAAAAAAAAATCAAATATTTTCTTTGATAATTTAAGTCCTGAGTAAGGAGAGAGCATATGACAAAAGGAAAGAATTTTATTGTTCAGTTTCCAATTCTCATCAACAAAGTGAGCAGTCAGACACTTGTATCCCTTACTCATACTAGATGTACCTAAGTCAGAAGTTAAACAAATTCTTCCTGAGATATTCTTCAAAACTTTTTTCAGTTTCTCTTTTTCAGTTAAGTACAACTTCTACACATTAGATGTGGCAATTTTCCTAGATATAGGAATATAATCAGGGTTAAAATTTTACATGAATTCTATAATACTCTCTTATTCAATGAATGAAAAAGGAAGATTATGTTCAATTATTGCCTTTGTCAAACTTTCACAAGCAACTTTATAATATACTTTTCTTGATTTTAACTTTCCTGCTTGATCAATCATCATTTCACCTACATCTTGATATTTAGAAAGTAAATGACATTTTTGCATATGTCGACATAAAATTGATGTTTCATATGTAGACCCACCAATGACATATTCAATCCTATACTCATTACATTTTATCCTTTTCTTCCTATCTTTTCCTACTCCTATCTTTATAAACACATCCCAAACATCAAAAGTGTTTGTTCTAGCTCTCTTAGCTTTAGACTCTTCAAAACCAAGAGATGTTTTAGTAATAATATTATATGGTACATCAACATGGCCTCATGAGCTTCTGACTCACCATCTATATCAATGTGTTAGATAGTAGTGTTCTTACTAGTATCAGTATTGCAATCCATCTGAATATGAAATAGAAAAATTAATTAACTTTTAGTTATTCTTAAAAATAATGGAAATTAGAGCTTAATTTTTAGAAGCTTCTTATTAAAGGTGGAAAATCCTTAAACCGGGGCTAAAGGTCTAAGGAAAAGCAAATACTAATAGGAGGCTTTATTATTTTATTCTCAATTAGTCAGAGAATCTAGAGCCTAGATGCCACCAATCAATATGAATTTTGTCCAGATTTGTTATAGTTCCATCTAAGTTATAGTTCCAACATGAAGGATTCCCTTAAGAGGTACTTAAGAATTGGTTTTTCATACTTTTTTACGAATTTTTTTATTAACTTCGAGAATAACATGAATGGGTTTTTAAAGAAAGTAGGTTTTTAAAAAAGCCAATGTGATGATTTAATATCCGTTTAACAAATCAAAAAGCTCATACTCCAGAGTCCAGAGGATAAAGACATAAAGCCACGAAAGTTGATTTTTCTTTTTTGTCTTTTCATTAATATCTGAAAGCATCCCCCTCTGTGTTTATATCCAGGCAGCATCCTCTGACTAGTCAGAGTTATCCAGTCTTACATAAACAACAATCTGGTTACCACTACTATACCATTACTAGCTGGAAGAACATCTTGATTCTTGACAAAAGAAAAAAAAACAATAGTGAACTTCTAAAGCCGAGAAATATGATTTGGAGTACTGTGTTGTGTACCGTATTACCTTGTTGCGACGACGGAAGGTGTATGGCGGACGGTAGACAACAATTAGCAAATAATAGCGGTGGTCTTGGTCGATGGCCGTTGACTTGTTGTGAGAATTGAGAACTGCGGCTGCAGCGAGCGAGCCAAAGGGTGATGTGAGGAGAGGACTAAGGAGTGAAGACTAAAGTAAAGTCTTGAAGGTGGAAACTGGAAAGTAAAGACTAAAGAGTGACAGTACCACAGTAATTAGGGTTTTATTATTTGAAAATAAAATATTATTATTATTTTGTTTCTTAGCCCCTGGCCCACCGCCCACATAGGAGTATGTTACATGTTAATATACACATTGTAAGTGGAAACTAGAAGTTTGGAACGTGCTGGATAAAAGTAAAGGTGTAAGACACAGTCAGAAATTATTATAAAAGAATGGCGATGGGAAGGACATTACACATTGGACTGCCGGTGACGATTCCATAAGGACCATAACTAAAATGCATTCCTTGGACTTAGAGTTGTGAACTTGTGCTGGGCATGGGGCAGCATCATTTATTTATTAAAAAAAAAAAGTGGGTCAAGCCAATCCGTTACGGGTTAACTCGCTTTGACCCACGGGTTTAAAGGAGCGAGTTAAAATGGCTCGCTTTTTAAATGGGTTAAAATTTTTTATTTAAATTCGTTTTTAAAGCGAATTAAACGAGTCATCCCGTGAGTCAAAGTCTATTTGTGCAACTTTAGTTACAACTGCTAAGCTTGTTGCAAGATCATTGTGACCCATTATAGTTGAGATTACTTCGATCTTGTAAGTAATGTCGTAAAAATAAGCATTGCACTTATCGCGTGCTTAGGAGCATATGTTTCTATTGAGTGATAATAGCTACCATGATATGATTGCTTCAACTATTCATGAATGAAATTGTTTCGACTTCAATTCTACGGAAAGGCACCATGGCTGCTAAGCTTGCTATGTAATTGTTCCGACCCATCACAGTTAAGATTGCTTCAATCGCATGATTGAGAAACACCAGACAATGACCTTGAATAAATTTGTATGTTTAAGGATTGTGGTGGTAATGTTAGCTATACCAACACCAGTTTTTATTTCATAAAGACCATCAATAAGGGATAATAGGCGGGCAATATTAGCTATATCAACACCAGTTTTCATTTCATAGAGACTATCAATAAGAGATAATACCTATACCTAATGAGGCGGCAATGTTAATTATGCTAGTTTTGGTTTTATAAAGATTATTAGTAAAAGGTAGTAGATAGCAATGTTAGCTACACCTGATGAGGCAACAATGTTAGCTACGCCTATAAATCTTAGGCTTATGGAAACAATGTTAACCCTACATAATGTAAAGGGATTGTCACAGTTTCAAAGGGTGAGGTGATGCTCATAGATTTTTCCTTTATTTAAGCCAATTGTTAAAAGATACATACAAACAATCATAGCAGATGGGCAAAAGAAAATATTATTTTATGAATAAAGTTGTATTTATTTCTTCCTTTTAAAGGATGACTACAAATGATGGGCAAGTTTTACCTTTAATATATGATCAAATACTTTTACAAAACTCTACTAGTTGTCATTATCTTCAGTCTCCATCATACAAATGTTGTTCATTCAACAACCAATTCATTGCTTCTTTTTCTCTTTTGGAATATCCATCTCAAATTCCTATGATCCTTGGTAGCATGATTAACAATGCTATGATATTGGCAATATTCGACATCATTCTTCCTTTGTGCGATGGTTCTCTGCTTAACCTTGGTAATTTGATATTCCCATCCAAATCCATGGGTCGAGGATAGTATGCACTTTATCCATTAGACATGGAAAAGGTGGGACTTTGGTAACATTGTCCCTCTTGGTCTTTTTGTTTCCCTTATAACTTTCTCCTTGCACAACACTCATAAATGGATGTCGCTTCTTGCCAAGGTTACCTCTTTGCTTGGTGATTCAGTTATTAGTTCTCCATGTGTTTTCTACCAGTGTGGAGAAGGACTTAAGGGATAAATTCTCGAGATGTACGACATATTTTATAAACATCCCTTAAATACAAATCTTAACCAGCTCTTTCTCGTCGCATATGTCTTAGATGTTTAAGGAGTGTTCCCTAAAACGCTTAATGAAATCCATAAGATCCTCTTTTGGATGCTGCCTGATGCTTCCCATATTCGTAAGTGACCTGTTCCTGAGTTTCAAAGATTTTTCAAGGGACATTCTGTATGTTGTTTCCCATATATCTATAGAGCTTGAGGGTAAGTTAATGTACTACATGTATGCCTTTTCGGTGAGTGACAATGAGAACTCTTCCAATTTCAAATCGTCGTTGAGATTATAAACATCAAGCGTCTCAACAAACTTAAGGAAGTGCACTTTTGTACTTCCTTGCTTTCTATTAAATTTGGTGAACTTGAGATCAGTATACTCCTTTGGAAAAGACTTGTCCACAACTTTATGTAGGTACGGAAACTTCAAATTGAGCACATTGGTAGAAGGTGTTGCTTGCATTTGTCTCATAAACCTCTCCATGTCTTCCTTCATCACATAGGATAAAGCAATAGGTACGGGATTGGCTACTACTTAGAGCATTGGTGTAAGGTTGTAGGGTACAACCATGCTAGCTATTAGTGGCTATAGGTTGCACCTCAAAGAAGAGGACCTTCCAAGATGGACCCTTATTTCCTCAACCGCAGGTGTCTAATGTACTGGGGTTGAGTGTTGCAATGGGTTCGTAAGGTCCTCTTGTTGCTGTCCTTTACCTTTTGTAAGGGTTGGGTCATTTTGTTCATGTTGTTAGGCATCTTTTAGGGCGATAACAATAGAAACAGATCTCTAGACATACATGCTTGGTATAGGTATAGACATCTCAGAGGATGCACTAATAAGTGTAATGATAGCAGCAAGTACCTATAGGCTCATCTTAGGTAATGCAACAACGTTTGCCAATGAAAGTTACCATGGCCGATGCTAGTGGAGCCATACCAGGTAATGTACTAGTATTCATAGCAATTACAGCTGTCATATCTAACAGGAATTGCATGAAAGAATTAAAAAGCTAGTTCATCACATGAGTATTTTCTTGTATTGCACACAATACATGTGAAACATCAGGAGTGGGCAGTTGAATAGTTCCAAGTGCTTATGTAGCCCCACGTACTTGAGTAGCACCAGATCCTTACATAGTTTTTGGTGCTTACACGGTTCCAAGCGCTAGCACGTTTCCAAGTGCTTGCACAATTCCTAGTGCTTGCATAGTCATTGGCACATTGGTATCTCGCATCACTTGGGTTTACTCAACCCTCTTGTGTTGGTTCTCGTGTTGCTGAACGTACCCATTGTTTCCACTCTTTTTGTGTACTTGTGCCATTTAGTCAAGTCTCTCCTTCCTTAGTGGATTCACTAAAATAATGTCTGGTAAGGTTGCTATAGCTGGTTGATCATGTATGACTAGCGTGTCGATCCATTTAAGAGACATTTTGAGCTAATGATATGTGGAGGGATGTTGTTAGGAAGAGGCGTAGGAAGAAGAATGAGCAAACTCAGTATCTCGAATGTGTGCGGGTGACAATGGATCAAACTCAGTGTTCTTGATCGTTCTTGATAAAATTACTTGTTTGATTCTCTCTAAAATGATTTCAGTAGAGCTCTAGTGTTTGTCTTAAAATTGCCAATGTTCTAAATGAGCCAAATGAGAGAAAAAGCCTCCTATTTTTAGAATGTGGAGATTAATCTTATCTATCGAATGGCTTTAAGATAGACAGCTAAGATTAAGTTTTATTATTAAAGCTTATCATTTCTTGTAGCCTTCGTAGGCTTGGATATGGGCCCTAAGAATGTTTAAGGCTTTTGTTAACTAAAGAAGCCCATTATCATTATTTTTTGGCTGAAAGACCAATTGAGTCTCCTTAAGCACCAATATGACCAAATGAAGCCTAAATAAGCCCAAAAGCACTGTTTTCGAGTCTTTTTTTGGTGTAAAAGATAACCAAGCAAGGTTAAGAGTGAAATATCCAGTCCAGTGATCTCCATCCTGGGCTTACTAAGCTAAATTTCCCTAAAGCATCCCTAATCGAGTTGATTTTGTAGACTCTATTACTAACCTAAGATATTGGCCTATAACATTAAATTGGGTTAAAAGCTTAATTACCGAAATGTCCCTCTACAATCCTAAAGAGGAATGTGGTTGATCATGTGATAGTTATACAAGAGATTATGAATTTGTTCTCAAAGAAAAAAGGGAAATGAGGATGGATGCTTATAAAAATTGACCTAGAAAAGGCTTATGATATGATAGAGCAAGACTACATTTGGGTAGTTTTCAAGGCACTGAATTTTGTTAAAAGGTAGGTAAAACTTATATCTTTATGTTTGTTCATAGTGAAATGTGCTGTCATTTTAAATGGAGCATAAATAGAGTTTTTCTAAACTACTAGACAAGAGGACCCTCTATCCCCATACATTTCATCCTCATAATGGAATTCCTTAATAAACCGATTCAAGGATTTGTTGAACTTAAATGTTGGAAGCCAATAAAGATTTGTAACTTAGGAACTAAGGTATCTCATTTATTCTTTGCCAATGACATCCTCCTTATAGGAAAGGCATTGGATAAGAATGCTAAGGTCATGATGAAAGTTTTGAAGCAATTTAGAGAAGCATCTGATCAGAAGATAAATGTAGAAAAATCAAGAATTATTTTTATTGTAAATGTTGATGAAAGCCAAATAAAGAAGATCTATGATAGAATCAGATTTAAGAAAGTAAGGAATTGGGAAGATACTTAGGGGTCCAAATTACGAAGGATGGGAATGTAAGAAATAAGGATATGAATTTCATCCTGGAGAAAATTAGAAATAAACTCACTAGTTGGAAGATAAAGCTATTAGGAAATGTAGGCAACAATTTGTATCAAAATAGCAATAGAAGGCATTTTTAGATATTACATGTAAGCGATTAGCATCCCAACAAAATTCATTGACAAGGCAAAAGGGATGATTAGTAAATTCTTTTAGGGAAGCTTGGAAGGAAAAAAAAAATACATGGTTTAAGTTGGAATAAAGTCAAAAAGCCAAGAAAACTAGGGAGAAGTTAGGATTTGGAATCTTAAAATAAGGAACATGGCTTGCATTATTAAGACAGCATGGAAGCTCAAAGAAGGAAATCTTTATGGACAAAAATCCTATAGCGAAAAGGATATATGGAAAATAATAAAAAGGGTCCAAAAATCAAGAGAGAGATTAACAAAGCCTAGAATTAGATTGGTGGAAATTGTACGTGGATTCCAAAATTTGGAAAACAAATTGGTTTCTGAGAATATGATTGGACAAGAAGAGGAGCATTGGCTTCCTTCATTGAAGGGCTATATAGGAAAAACATATCTGATGTAGACCGAGCCTAGAGTAGACAAGGCAGGTCATATGAATGGGTCCAAGCTTGCTGAAAGCTTGAAAAAGAAGTGATGAGAAACGTTCGAGAGAATAGAAATAAATAAAAGTAAATAAACCTATGAATAACTCCAAAGGATATAACGTATCAGTGGAACTTTTGATGACTCATGACAAAGCTTGATATGATACACGAGTTGATCTAGTGAGGTTACTTGTCACTTAACCTTATTTATGGGATGGGATAAGAGTAAAATGAGAGTAAACAAATAATATTTATGAAAGGAAAATATCTAGTATATTAATGATAATCTGATGGTGTGCAATTATATGTACAAGGGATATTTATATCCGAGAATTTAGGACAATTTGCTTAAAAAGGAAAAAAAGAAAAAAAGGATATTATCCTAAAGAAGTAATGTACAAAGTATTCAAAGGGTAAAAATGAATATTCGCAAAAAAACAATGATTAGAGTAGCAAATTCTATAAGTAGTCCCGAACATGTAGTAGCAATGTATTAGTGGTGCTGTAAAGCAGTACGGGTTGGTTAGGTTATTGAGCAAGCATGGACTCATTTGAACAAGAGTCCCTAAGGATTAGTGTAAGGCAGCTCTCTCGTCTTCTCAGTAAGAATGATGCCAAGCAAGTGTTTGGTTCGGACATGACCGAGCAAGTGCGCGAGGTTTGGTTACTATTAGGGCATTCTTTAAGATGGTACACAATTTTTGAGAGATAGATAGTTATTCAGTGTAGCATAGAAAGTCAATCATCAGCAAGGAATAACTTAGCCTCAACAGAAGTTGGTTGGAGCAAGAGGATTCACCTCGCCAGTCTCTCTAATCCTCGAGCTTGGCTATGGGTTAAAGGCCCATTAACCTGATTCCTATCAATATCTTTGGCCGAAACTTAGAGAAGTTCAAATGAATGGAGGGAAGAAGAAATAGAATATCCTCTTGAAGGCCAAATCAAAGAAAAATTAAAGTATGTCTTCATTGAGAATAAAAGGGTATGGAAAGACAATATAATATGGAAATGGGAAGTTAGTGGGGGTATTTCGACCAGATCAGCATATGAAAGACTCATGAAAGAACATAATGGGACTCAAGCTACCGAAACCACTGAATGGATTTGGAAAATCATAGGTCTCCTAAAAATCTAATTCCTTATTTAGAGATGTTGGTTTAACAGCTTGCCAACCAAAGACAATGTATCCAAAAGAGGAATTCAAATGGATAGAAGATGTGTGTTTTGTGAAGAATAAGAGGAAACCAGGGAACACCTCCTGAGAAGATATGACTTCATTACGAAATTATGAGAGAATATGTTAGAAAGAGAGAGTTTAAGACTATAAGATCAACTAGACTGGAAAAGTTAGATAAAAAAGAACACATATATGAAGAAGAAGGTTAAGAGCTTAGTGAAATGCAAATGGCAATGGAAGTTCAACTTCATGATATAGGAGCTATGGAAGGAAAGAAATAACAGAACCTTCAATAACAAAACAAATCCTAATTGGTTTGTGAATGCCAAAGCAGCAGCAAAGGAGTTCTGGTCCTTAGTAATAAGACGAAATACACACGATAATAAGAGATAGGCAAAATGGGAAGCGCTAAAGGAAAATTGGTTAAAATAGAATTGCAATGGTTCTTTCAAGGAAGAATCTACAAAAGCCAAAGTAAGGGGAATTTTGGGAAATAGTAAAGCAAAATGCCTAAAAGATTTTGCTAAAACATTGCAAGTGGTCTCTCCACTTGAAACCATAATATGGGCATTTACTGGTGCTTAAAACAAATAGAAGAAATGAACCTAAAGAACGTAGTCATTGAATCTAATTCCAAGAGGAAATCCAATGGGTTGTAAACTAAAATAATAACTGTAAGTCCTACAATAAGAAGTTCGGATTCGATATGTAAAATTTAGGGTAATCGTATAAAGTGTTCGATCGAGTCTAAACTGTTAGAAGCATTAGTAAAAGTGATCATGTAAGTTCAAATTTAGGAAAATAAGTAATAAAATAATTAAATATTATAATATTGAATTATAAGTATATTACCTGTTATTTATCGAAAATGCGTAAAATAAGCTCTGATAACTAACAAGTTGATAAAAATAAATTATATGCATACTAAAAATCATAGAATAATATAAATAATGTTTAGGAATATTTAATTGTACTCCATGTGTATTTACGTGTAGATGAAAATACCAAAAATTACTTAAAATATTTAAAATATACTAAAATATAATGTTAAATAATTAAAGAAAATTTAAAAAAATCAAGGAAAAGTAAGAAAAAGCATGAATTTGTCTAGAATCACGTCGTGGCATGTTGGGGTTAGAACAAAAAAAAATTAACTAATTAGAATAGGGTAAATAGAAAGTAAATTTAGTATAGAATAAGGCCAAATCTCAATAAAAAATTGAAAGAAAAAAATCAAGACAACTCTATAAATACTCGAAACCCATCTGTAACTCATTTTAATTTGTTTGGAGTCCAAAAAATTTTGAGAGAAATTAGAAAGGGAGAATTAGGGTTTTTTTAAAAAAATAGCAAAAATTATATGCATTTAAGGCTTAAAAAGTAAACACACGACCAACGACAAACTAGAGACAAAACACCACCATCACCACCATACCCTATTACTACTGCCCAAGGTTACTAACATACTTGGGGCCACCACTGGTGGTTGGAAGCTGATTGGGTGGATTAGTTCGATTTCAATTAAATTTTGTTTAATTTTGTAAAAATATTGAATATGTTTAGAAAATTATGAAATTTGGTATTCTGAGATTTTTATGTATGTAGATTTAAGAAAAAAATTTATTTTGTTGAATTTATGCCTGGAAATATACTATGCTAAATAAATCTCGTAAACTTGAGTTTTGTTTGATTTAAAAATAAATAACTTTAAATGTGCAGTTTTAAGCTCAAAATTTTTATATAGAATATTTAGAGGATGTAAAACAGTATTATGGAGAGATTTTTGAAATTTGAATTTTTGAAAATTTTAGATGATTTTTAGGCCTTAAAATGGTATATAAAATAGGTGATTTAGACTAATTATATAATTAAATAGATAATTACTGATTTAGTATATAATTAATGTTTTAGGAAATTAATTTTTGATGTGGTATGATAATTGTAGCATTTGGAGTGTTAGATATACTTATTAAGTGTAATACATAGTGAATATATGAAAATTAATAATATGTGAAATTGGATTTATAATAAATATAAAATATTAGGATAAAATTGAAAATATAACAATAATAGAATTATATAATAAATCTAATATGAAATTTAAATTTTAGTAATTATATGAAAAATATAAAATTTTCTCATATTTGCAATAAATTCGGTAGTTAAATAAAAACTACGGTGTACTGAATAAACTAGAATACTAGTTAAAGGATAAAAGTAATATTTAGGACACTCGAGTATAATGTAATTAATTTCATATTATAATTCAAAACACATTCTTAGTATATATATATAACACTCGTAATTGAAACTGAATTACAACTTAAATCAGAACCGATTTCGAAACTAGCTTAGAATAGATCAAAAATAAATAATACATATATATGAAAAATTGAGTCACATCATAACCTAAAGTTTATATGTTATAAAGATATAAATATTAAAAAAGTATTTATATTATCGGACATGCGGAGATAAGCTAATCTACCGTAAGTTTAATGAGTGAACCAATAATTTCAGGTAAGTTAGGTTTGATACTTCATTGTATTTTGGATCGGTTTATTTAATAAATTGTCCATTTTACCCAAAAAAAAAAAAGAAAAATATTAATTTTTTAAAGTCATCTCAACCTATTTATATATTTCAATGCTTTATGATTACATAAAATATTATAAAATTGCTTCATATAAGAAAAGTAAATGACTAATTAATTAGTATTTTCATTATTAAAGTATAAATAGCTCCTTTGCATATTTGTAGTCCATTAAATAACAATATAAAATTGATTTATAGTAATTAATGTTTTTTTTTTGTAAGGAAATATATTATAAAAAATCATCCCAAAAGGTATCTAGCATACAAAAGAGCTCTCAAGTTGGGCTAGATGTATTGTCTTGCCTGTACAACAAAATCTTAATCTAGTCTAGTTAGAATCCAAAATAACAAAACAAAAGATAAAGAAAGGAAAATCAGAAGAAAAAACATAATTTGTGCCGAGCTTCAATCCTTGCTTTGCCAACAAGTTTGCTATTTGGTTAGGCTCATGGACGTTCCCATAAAAATGAACATTTGTAAAATTCTGCAAAGGATAAATACAATGTCTAATCAAAACCGAGTTTGATTCATTTTAGATACACCCTTTTTCAAACAAGGTCTGTAGCAAGTGAGCTATCTGATTTAATGATAAGATTTCTCCTACCATTATTGTAAGCTACACGGAGGGCATGGCTTATAGCTCTAAGTTCAACTTCTAGTGGTAATACTCCACATGGCTTCTTTTAGAAACCACAAACTACTTTTCACTCATGATTGCAGCATATCGCCTCTATAGTGGTCTTTTGATCCCTCTGGTCCACCTTAGCATTTAAGTTAATTCATTCTGGCAGTTGTTTTGACCAATGGTAGCAAAGTGATGAAATTATGTTCTTATATTTCCTTTTTCGCTTATTGCCTACCATTATTCATGAGCTTCCTTAAGTATTAATCTTGGCCAATTTTTTATCCCTCCTACTGATTTGAATATACGTTGATTTCTTTCTCTCCATATTCTGCATTCATGAGTGTAATAATTAAAAGTTAATAATTTTATTTTTTTAAAATGCTTTCCCTAAAGTTTGCTTTTTGAAGATATAATTTTATTAGAACATATAATTTAGTATGTTTACACATATACCTTACTTATATAATTAAATAGGTGTCGATCCAAAAAATAATACGGGAACTCTATTTACTTGTTAAGTCTGATGTTAATTGTTCATTTCCGACACCCGCGAAATTGGCTTTACATAAAGAGACGGTTATTCTACCGTAGGAAATCGATATTCATGGCAGGCAGGGACGAGCAAGTCCACGATCATGTCTCCAGTGTTCAGCTTCATCTAGTTTCTGCATTTCTCGCTATGGAACCCGCGGATAATATAATATCGCTCGCTAGGTAAAATAAATGCTTTAAAAGTAATTATACTCACCCAAGAGCTTTTTTGGGGAATTTTATCAAACATATGGCATTCTTTAAAAGCCTGAGTCTTTTTCTCATCTTTTCCCTTTTCTTCACGTTCAACATAAAATCCAGAGTATGTGGTGGAGGTTCAGTATCAGGCTGCGTTCAAAAGTTCATTTGGGATCATTGTATTAGCAATACAGTTAAGTTGATGATAACTCATATCTTTTGCTGGTTCCTTCTTGGATACTTTAAAAGATGATAACTCGATGCTGCTGTCTTGTTATTTTTGTCATTTTAGCTTCTGGGTGTTTCTGGTTTTGCTACATTTGAATATTCTGAATGTTTTGTCGAAGGAAAGGTTCATTTTGGATTATCATATTAGCAGCACCAATAATGGCATACTGAATTCTTTGTTAATAGTCTGAAGGACGAACACTTTGAGCTGTTTTCTTCTTGTTCATGCGATTTTGACTCCTGTGTCCTTTCTGGTTTCATTATATTTGAACATTGCGAATTTTTGGCTTTGTTATGTCGTGTGAAGGAAGATAAATGCTTTAAATTTCTTGAATCGTGTTATGTTATGAAATGCAGATCGGAAAATGCCATGGTCCTTACTTGAAAAACTTTTTAAAGAAGCTTATATCTGAACTTGAGTCAAAGCATGGGGAAGTGCTGGATGAGATATACGAGCTATATGCTGATTTGATGACCTCTTCAGAGGTAAATCTTCTGTTGTAAAACAAGTTGTGCTACTTTTCAGGGAGTGTCTTATTCATTGGTGAATCTTTTGCTGTGTTTTATTCGTGTAATTCTTGAGTAATTGTTAATTGGAGATTGGTTTCACTAGGATGACAGTTCAAGCAAACAAAATGCAAGGGCTTTGAAGTGCATTTCATTTCTTTTTCCAGAAGGTTAATTTTTCTTTTGGTCATGATTTCGTGAATCAATGCCTTTGATTCACCATTTAGCTTTCTCGTTATTGACACATTGCATATAGATTGCCCTGAACGTCAAGGCTGGCCAGTGTCAAGGAAATTGGAGGTTCCGCTGCGATGCTCACTTGACATGCTTGAAGGAGACACAGGGTATGCTTTAATGTCATTACAGTACTATGAAGTTGCTGTATGGAGATAATGAGGCAAGATATAATCATATGTGTCTTCTACTTGTTCCCTTTTCTTATAGTTTGAGAATGTCTCAGTGACAAAAATTCCTTATATGGCTAAGAAATTCTCTCAGATAGTTCATTTAGCTACCTTTCTATAGAAGTAAGTGTTGATAATTTCCAAGGGAAGGTGTGATTGGAAGAAGCAAGTGATCTAGGGGGAGGAAATAAAGCTTCTGGCAGCCCAGCTCCTGGGTGAGACAAGCTACCTTTAGCTTGGAGCCTCTTTTCCTTCTGCCCAGCTCCTTGAAAACAATGTTCGACTTACATGTGTTAAGCATATAGCTAGCGTTACTTCTGAGCCAGGACATGTCCAATAATCACAACCATAAAGTACTGTTTCATTAAGTTGAGCAGAGTTTTTTCCCATACTCGCATTACATATTTCATCATCTCATTCAGGTGTTCAATTTGGCCAAGCAGTCTTTATTTATCAGAGCTCATTCTTTCCTACCCAGAACTTTTCTCTAACAAGTTATGTTTTGAGGTAATTTCTTCATTAATGTTGAGTTTTCAAGTATACTTTTATGTCTTAATTGTGAAGGCAAAACACATTTCATGCATAGGGTTGTTAACAAGTCTAGTCGAGATGTTATGGTATTAAGCTCTAGCTTGATTTTAACATTCAAAACGTGAGCTTACCTTGAAATCAGGTTCGATTGGAAGTGGTCCTTAATAAGTTGGAACTCAACTTGATTAAGCTTATATAGCTCATATTACTTTGAAAATAATATTTCTTTCTAACAAAACAAAAAATGGTGCCTAAGCTTGATTATAATTCAACTTACACTTAAGTTGACTTGAGCTTGATTAAGCTCTTGAGCTCATAGAGCCAAATCTTGTTAAGCTCAAGATCGACTCGATAAACTACTTGGTGTACTCGAGCTTGATTTAATTGCAATTGGATTGAATTCAAGCAATTGTTGAACTGAAATTGAGTAGCCAGTGAGCAGGGTTGGTTCATGTAAAACCCAATTTATGCAGGAAAAAGCAAATTTCAATGATAGTATCTACTATTTCTTTTGTTATCTTTATTTGTTTTTGATTTTATCCTTAGACTTTCTTTTCTTCAGAAGCTCTCAATAACGAACCATACGCTTAATCTAGGTGGGTGCAGGAGTTGGTTTGGTTGGCGTATGTCTCAGCCACGTCAAAGCATCTGAGGTAATATTTTTATCTAGTACTCTTTTATAAGGTTTTTCAGGAGGTTACCGAAGGCATCTGTGTGGTACTTGGTGCATAGTTTTATAGACTTGCAATGTATAAATATATCGTGCACACAGTTCTGGGCCACCATGAGGGTATTTTTTCTCTTTACATCTTCTACATTTGCAAAAGTCTAAATTGGACTAAGAATATATACTTCTCCAAGCAATCTTATTGCCTAGATTTTAAATGCATTTCTCATCATAATACCCATATTGACTTTGTTTTCTCTATCTACTTGCTTTTGATGACATAACTTCATTACAGGAAATATCTTTAGTAGCAGTCGTTGCTTTGCCCTCTAGAAGAGTTGAGTTTGAATGAATAAAGGCTTAGTTCTGTACTACTATTTTTCAACCATATATTTTACTAAGTTTCGTGGTCATGGAGCACCATATCTCCTTATCATCTCCTTCAACATGTTCTGGCAATAAATTGAAACTGAAGAGGTGTGGTTTCAGCTATAAATATAATGATTGGTTTTATTGCAAGTTCTAGCTTCCTAGAGATATTGAAGATTAGAGTAGAAACAGTGGATGCATAGTTTAAGTGGGAGTTATTTTTTTATCATGCTTTGATCTTTGAATCACAAGAACTTCCTCTATTCAAATCCAAATCATTTGAACAGAAAGGATGCAAAGATGTATTAAGATTAATAGCCTGACAAAATAATCTTTCGACCATTGCACTCTGTGATGGCCTCCTTGTGGTTCCTTCCCTTTATTTCCAGACAAATTCCAAAAGTAAGAAATGATTAAAACAATCTTGAAATATTTAATGTCAAGTTGTAGGTTTGCTATCACAAATTTACATTTAGTGATCAACCAGATAAGCATGACCATAGTCATTAAGACATGATGCACCAGAACATTGCTAATGAGTTTGGTTCTGATGCAGATCATATTAAGTGATGGTGACCTATCAACTTTAGCTAATATGAAGCACAACTTGAAATTAAATAAGTTATGTGCAGATGGTGCTGCTGCAGAGTCCTTTGAATGCACTAATTCAGTAAGTTGTATGCTGCCAGAATTTTGTTGTTCTTTGCTGATTCTGTCCTAATTCTCAGAGAATAATCATCTGATGTAGGTGGTTGTTCATGCCATGATAAACCATACTCTTTAACTTCCCGACAAGAGTGAAATGAACATATTTTAAGTGCATAATAGCTTAGTTTTATACAGTAAAATGTGAGTGTTTCAAGATTTTCCACCTCTGCGCTTGATCATTTCTGGTTGCACCCCTTTTAGTTTTTCATTGTCAAGGTCATTCAAACACTATCTTTGCTTTCAAGTACTTAAGTGCATCTTTTCCCACATCATTCATTTCACATCCACTATTGTCAAGATGGCATTTCAACAACCCCATTGTGAGGTCGTTCTTGCAAATGTGATTGTTCAGGTTAAACCATGTTTCTTGCTGCATTCACATGGTAATCCTTTCAGATTGAACTGTGTACCTTTAGTAGAAAAAGACACTAAGAATCATCTAATCTTTTTGTGTCAGATAAAATGTGTACACCTACCCTGGGAATGTTCGATGGAAAGCCAGCTACAGGAGTATAGTCCTGATATTATGTGAGTAATTTTCTTCGCATTGCCTTTCATGAATGTATTTTTTGATGGGGTCTGCTCCCTTAGTGATCAGATAAATAACTGCTCAAATGTCCTTATCTCTTATACAAGTTGAATTTGGGCAAAGTCCATTTGGCACTTCTTCCTTTGGCCTTAGAGTTGCTTCTTCACCCCTATGGATGTACCAGCATGATTTTCTATTTGGCAACCGTATATTTAAATTAGGTCCTATCAGCTGCTGCCATGAAATGAGATTTCCATAATATCCAATGACCTTGCGTCTTAAGGTGGCTTCATTAATTGATGTGATATCATCTGGGCCTTGTAAATCTTTTTACATTTCCACCTTTCATGCCATATAAAGTATCTTTAGATCTATCTCAGTTCTTTCCCCTAGGTTTGCCCTGAGGTTGTGCCTTTCTTCTCTCTGCTAAAGTCACCCTTTAATGGTGTAGCATGTAATTGGAAAATTTGATAAACTACCACTCTCCACTAAACCAACTTGGAGAATCATTGTTTGTCCCCATTCCCCAGGGTGCAAAATGAATTTAGTTTTTTCTGAGTTAGGCTTATTTGCCTTATGGGAGGTCAAAGTAATCAAGGATTTGGCCTTTTTCCAATGAAGAATCTTCTTTTGCAAGTAGACGAGAACTCCTCTACATTTTTCTAACCTCTGTTAATTCCTCATTACTGTCCTTATTGTCTTCATGTAATTTTATTCATTATGAAATAGTAGCATTTATATAGCATGTAATCATTCTGCCAAAAATTAAATACATCTCTCTTCTGATTAAGCAATCCTTGTCAGGTATATATATGGAAATATATATCTGTATATGCATAATATTTTTTGTGAATAATGGTTTGCCAAACACCCTGATCACACTAGTAATACGTTTATCCTAAACCTACAACATTATTGATGCTGTGCCACTTAAAACACTCTCAATATTTCCAATTTGGCCCTATGTCATTAAATCAACATATTATGAATTTCAAGGTATATTTTGTTGCATGAATGTAACTTACATTCCCTTTCTACAGTTTGGGTGCTGATGTAATTTATGACCCACTATTCCTGCCCCATCTTGTTCGCATACTTGCTTTTCTATTGCACCAAAGCAAGCCAATGATTCCTCAACTAAGTATCGATTTGGGAGGATGTGATGATGAAAGGAACAATACTGGGGTCGGTGGTGTTCAAGGCACTGCAATTACTGATGATGCTACCTCACTGGTGCATCCAGTGGCTTACATTGCTTCTGTTATCCGCAATATCGACACTTTTAACAGCTTTCTTGCCTTAGCTGACCATGCCAACCTTGCGATTGCAGACATGACTGCAACTCTTCGACCCTTTCCTTTGCTTCCTTACATGCAATCATATGATCGGTCCAGTATAAGACTGTTGAAGCTATCCTACAAGTGATTTTGGAAGGCTGCTTTCCTCGTGCAAATCTTCTTGGTTTTGAGATGGTGCATTCGCATAAGATATTGTTGCCGTATCGAAATTACAAACAAAAAAGCAAATGCTGAGACGTATTAGGTGATCCGAATTTCTGGGTACTTCCAACTGGTACAATATCTGTATGATCATTAGTGGAGCAGGCTCGCAACAGCTAAGCAGGAATGCCACCGCTAAGCAGGAATGCCACCGGGGCAGTTAATTCTTAAAAGAGATTACATCGTCTTTGATTGAAGCATCTAAAGTTTGAAGATTTGGGAAGGCGTTGACTTGTAAAGATTTCGGGTTACCAACTTCTGAGATTGCCCCACGGTGTTGATTTAAGTTCGATCACAAATATATCCTCATTTCATTTCCTTATTAGGGAAGAACCTGCATAAACAGGAAAAGCTACTTATTGAGATTGCCTCTTTATGCGTCCATATGGGTTTGTACGCCTATCAATTCTGCCAGCAAAGAAGCCTTCGGTGACACCGGTGGTTGATCACGATAACTAAGCTCTTCTCTGCTTCAGCTCCTCTACAATGATGTATCCATATTTTATGTTGGTTCACATAAGACATTCATACAGGCATGAGTTATTTCTGCCATATCGCTTGTGAATTCTGGGCATATAGATTATGATTTGTTTGCATAACTCTATTTTCATTCATTGAACAAATGCCAAGGAGCACCAAAACTAAACGTTTCAATTTATATTGGACCTTTTAGCTTGAAAATCTACCTCTTTTCTCAATAAGAAGATTAACAACATCAGAAAGGTTTTCCTGTGTCTAATTTAGGGTTGTATTGGTAAGTGTTGAGCTCGGATTTAAACTTGATTCAAAAATTTAAAACTTGAGCTCAAATCGAATTTAATCAAACTCAGAATTTTGATTTCGAGATTAACCTGTGGTGGCACTCAACAATCTTGAATTCAACTCAGATTAAGTTGGTTTAACCTTGATTTTTTTTTTTCCCCTTGAAATGCAACAAGGAAAAAAGAAAAGGTTGGGGAGTAGGGGTTAGGCGTAGGGCCTCGACTTGGCTAGAATGGTTGTGTCATAGGGCCTTAAAAATAGGAACCTAGGATAGGGCCAACTAGATGTTCACTATGTTTGGATTGATGCAATCCAATAGAAATCAAAGGCAACCGATAGAAAGTATATGTTTGGGTAAGTTAAAAATGGATAGAAATGGGATGAATGCAATAAAAATAGGTGGAAACATTTCCATCCAAGAGTCTCTTTTTCCCCTCCAAATTTGAGGGGAAAACAATGGAAATAGATGGAATTTATGAAATTATAAAACTACCTTTCTCCTCTTCTTGTTTGGAATAAAAGGAATGAAGGCAAAATAAATGGTAATTTGGTCAACTCAAGAATATATTTTTAGTTATTTCCTTCCACTTTCATATTTTATGTCCAAATAAGAGTAAAGGTTTCCACTAATTTCCTTTTTCATTAATTTTCTTTTCACTCTTTTCTTTTCCATTGATTTCCTTCTGTTTCTACCTACCTATTTGGCAGCCAAACATACTAGTTGGATCCTTAGACTTAGTTGTTTGATTGGTTTCGGGTCATAGTTCTTAGATTGCAAACTAGCTTTCGTGATTTATTTTATTTTAATTTCTTTTTATTTGTACCAATCTTCCATAATTTCACTTTGTCCAACATAAAATTACAAACTTGCATTTTCTAAGTTAACTCATTTATGTGAATACACAACTGCTTCATCTATTCAAAGAGAAGTATAATACAATTCTCATTACAAGAAAACACAATGCTAAAAATAAATAAGATAAAATTATTACTCTTATATGGAATAATTAGGAAGTAAAGCAATAAAACACCTTAAATATAAAAGTCATTGCAATGTTGTTAATTTCAATTCTTTTTTCACAACAATAACATTTTACAAGTAGTCTTATATTGTAATAATTATTATTGTCGATAAGTGAGAATTAGTAAATCACTATCTTGTTCTTCTTGAAATCTTGTGCTATTAAAATGGGTTGTTAGAATCAACAGAGTGTAGATGCCAAGAATCATAGAAAAATGAAGATGAAGGTTATTTTAATGTTAACTTTATTTCAATATCGACACTATAGAGCAAGACATTTGAAATTATGCAGCAATACTTTGAAAATATTTACAGTGTTACCATTTCTTTTTGTGGCACTACTTATGTTGGTTAGATGTCAGTATTCATCATCTCCATCTTCCATAAATTTTCTTTAACACAATACTTTTTACCTCAAATACTTTCTTGAACTTTGACATCAATCAAGTTTTTCTTTAGTGATACAGATGTTTAAGAAAGTGTATAATGTGGAGCAAATAAGGGAATTAGAGAAAATATATAGATGATGGAGGTGATAATCATTTATAGATAATTGATTTAACGGAGCATTGCAAAAAGAGATTATAGCATTAGTTGTAACACATATTTACTTGTGAGTATATTCCATGTATGCTACCATAAATTTATGTGTATTGTATAGCGTTGGAATTGCAATCAAAGTTTCATTCAAGTATTCTTCCTTGACTTTCTCTAATCCTTGACATGTATATTCTACTTCATTTCAATTGCATGTTTCAACATCTTAAGATTTCAAGAAAAATAATATAAGAACCACCACTTACAGCGATGTCAATGTCTAGTGTAATAACTACTTAAAAAGTACTTATAAATTTAAGAATGTATAAAAAATATTAACAAATGATATAGTTTCAATAAAACAAGAAAAATAATTCACAAATTATATGAGAAAGGTTGTGTAGTACGGGCCATGAATGTGTTTGTGTGGAAAATGCATGAATTGCGATTGAATTGATAAGAGATGGTGAGATTGAATCATTTGATTTTTTTTTCTCTTAATTTTCCTGAATTTATAAATCAATAGTTGAGATTATCTAAATTTTTTAAATATTATATGATGCTATTATATGACGTCATTTATTTTCTTATAATCTCAATTATTGATTACATATGACAATATTTTAAAGGAGTAAACATAAAGAAATTGAGAGAACCCATTTCTAATGATGAGGGGTTAGAGTTAATGACTTATGAAGTGAATTCAATTGATTATGGATTGGAGTGCCAACCTTCTATAAACTTTGCAGTTAAGTTGTTGATGCATTGCATTGTAATGCCCTTTTTCTTATTATGATTTTTCTAAGGTAAGTGTTAGTAGACCTATCCATGGGTTGGTGGTTCCACAAGTTTAAGGTACCAAATTACCTTCAACCATTGACTTAGTGAGTCCTTGGGCAAGTCATGAATTGGTGGTTGGATTGGGTGTGGTTTTTGGACTTGATATAGGGTTGCGATTTGATCTAAATAGTATCCATGTCTACTCCTTGATACGGAGTCACCTTTTTCGCATTGACCTACTTCAATAATAATTATACCTCACTCGATTTGAACTTGATTAGCATTTATATTTGACTTGAGCTTGATTAGACATGTAAGATAATCGAGTGAAATATCACGTAACTCGAATGGGATTCAATAAACTACTTGAGTATCTCTAATTTAAGCTTGACTTGATTACTGTTAGATCGAACTAGTATAAACATTGAGCCAAACTCGGATGGTTTTTAAGTAGATTTAACTTATTTATACCTTTAATATAATCTACTTTAGTTTGTATTTGCTTTTATAGTCCTGTCATTTGTTTTCATCTCTTTAGTAAATTGATCCTTATCTTTCGTTTGTGAATTAATATAAATACTTCCTGAGTATATGAAATGACGAATGAAGCAATCCTTCATATTGAATGTAAAAACATTTTGGTGTCTGAGCCATGACTAGGTAAATGCACAGGAGTTTCGATACCCATTAGGAAAATTCTTAAGTTGATGTGATTTATTGAATTGGGATAATTGCAGGGTGATATGTATTTATACAAACACAAATCAATGCTTTTATCACTTTCATATATGTGATCATACAGTTGCACCGGTTGGATGAGTTGGGTTTAATTCCTACATATCTTTGTTTTCTTAAAGCTACGTCACACTAATTTCTCACTGAGGAGCACAAGGCACAAGTAGCGGCCTGCCACCTGCGGGCCTTGTTGATGCTCAAGATGTAATGGAAATTTAAAGTCATACTCATACGTATGGACTTGTAGCAAGAGAAGTGTAGGGTGGTCTTGCAAAAACTCGATTATCCAATGCAGTCTTCGGTTGTAGGATTAGAATATTTATGGAACCGGAAACTTATCTGCAATCAAATGGATTGAATCCACGCATGCTACTTCTGGGACAATCAAATTGGCATCGCTAGTAGTTCGCCAGTCCCTCACAACTCTTGCCAAGGGCGAATATGGAGCGGTTTATATTCTAACAATTCTCAAAAAGATTCAGAACCAAGGTGGAAGAGAAAAACAATAGCTAGAGTTGAAATTGCGCATCCGGGGAATCGAACCCCGGTCAGTACCGTGGGAGGGTACTATGATACCACTACACCAGATGCGCTTCATATTAAATTGATATTAAAAAAATAAAAATTGTAGTTATTTCTTTAAATGTTACGTGATGAGCGTTCCCTAGCATCTATTAAAGTCTCAAAAGACACCTCTAACATACTATTTTATATTGATTGCACAAAAGCAAGAAAACACATCCATGAAAATGTGAGAAAAAATTTATTAGACATATTAATGAACCAAAAATAAAAAAAGTCATACTAACAACTATTCCCACATTTCTTAGGCAAAGTTTGGCACATAATAGAGTAAAATACATAGAGAACGTCATAGGATAAGAAAAAAAAAAATACAATATAAGTTTATTATACTATTTTTTGTAGAACGTAATTATTATAATAGCTGTTTTGATAAACTATACTATTTATGTTATCATGTATTTAATTTGAAATGCATTTTTTCATTCCATCATTATCTTATGCCTACTGTTATTACTACTACTATAATCGTCGTTGCAAAACCACCATTACTATCATAATACTGCCAACATTATAGATTCTTTGCTACAGGTGAACCATTGTGGTTACAGTGGCATACATTCGTCTATTGGCAATAGTAATGATAATGATAGAATGGTGGCTACATGAAGAAGATAGTGGCAATGATGGTTCAATATAGTGAATGTATTAGCAATAAGGTAATGATTGTAGTGGTTATAGAGATAATTGGTGGTGGTGAAGTTTTGGCATAATGATGGAGAAGTAATGTAATGGCAATGGTGTTTTTTTTGAGGCCTTTCAAGTGCAAATGATGTTTGGAAAAAAAAAAAAGTGCAAATGATGGCAACTAAGGTGATCCAGTGGTTGTAGTGCAAGCAAGTTTTTGGTGCCAAAGTGGTAATAATATAGTGACGATGGTGCATAGTAATTTGGTACCAATACTATTGGTGATAATGATAATGTTGATTATAGTGATGGTAGTGATAGTATCAATAATAAGATTGAAACTGTGATGTGAGATAAGAGTAATAGTGGACGTAGCAGTAGCAGTAGTGGTAAGATAAAGATTGAGAAAAAATATTAATATATAATTTTGATGAAGAATAATATTATATCTTATATCAAGATTTTTATACCATTAAATGGAATGATTGAATATCAAATATTGTATAAGAAGTTATATATATTGTGCAATTTTTCAAAACTTTGGGAACAGTCATACTTTGAAAATTAACAATTTCGTTTAATAGAGGGACCAAATAATAGTCCATGACACGTGACTTGTCTCTTAAAAATAGTCTTTTTTTTTTTTTGGGCCACTATCTCTTAAAAATGGTTAAACGATGCATTTTATTGCTCCTTTTTTCATTTTTCTCTTGTTTCAAGGTGATTTTTCCTTTCCAAGTGTTTTTTTTTTTTTTGAACTTTGGTATCTTTTGCTTTATTCTGTTTGATGGAATGAATTGATAGATATTAAATTTATAAAATGAGGTCGCTTTCTTCTAGACAAATTTCCTTTGTCTATTTTTCATTGGATATCGTCGAAACTTTATAATAATATGTTACTAGCAATTATTATACAAATGCTGTCTAAATATCGATGATATTCGTACTTTTTCTTTATAAACTTTTAGGAGGCAAAGGAGAACCCCTTTTGTGCTGTATTGGGTGACTCCTAAAAATCATGTGGCTTTTTCACGGTCGTCCTGTTAATTACAGGAAAAAGCTACTGACAATAATTCCAGAGAGAGAGAGAGAGAGAGAAGAACGGAATAATTCGAACCCATGTTCTTACACTAAATAACAAGGACGTAAAGACAAAAGAGAGAACAGAAGGAGGTGGGGTTGGAATCTTCCAATATAATCCCTAGAATAACTCATGCACGAATACAGATGAACGACATCGTATATTATCTACTATGGTCTACGTTGTCTCGACGAATAGATTGGTCTATGTTAGCAATTAACAAAAATCTTAAGTAGATGGTTATGTCATTGTTTGGTATTGCTGAACTTTTTAAGCATATTTAAAAAGAAACATATGCATTTCTATGCGAAATCCATGTGTGCATTGGTTAAAGAAGTTTAAAGATAAACTTTTCACCTTTTTAAAAATGATTATATATTTTATGAAAGAGTAATTAAATAGAAATATATAGAACTATTCTTCTTTAATTTAGCTTTGACTATTAACATTTCCTTTATGGATACAAATCACTTACCAGTATATAACAATAAATGTATGTTCCCATCAAGTGTTGGAGTAATCTCTTGAGCTCGACTTGAAATAATATTTTATAAGTTTACATTTAACTTAATTTACTAAAAATATATATTTTTTATTAAATTAATATTGATACCTAAAATTAATTTGAACTCAATTAATACTAAAGTTCGAATTTGATTGAGCTTGCCAATTTGTTGATCTAAATAATATTTAGTTTGAGTTAATAGAATAAAATATACAAATAACTTAAGCTCGAGTTTAGACTCAACCTGGATATATTTAAATGAAATATGAATAGACATCAAATCAAGTCAAGGTATTTTAAAAGCATGTTCAATTTATTTACATCTCTTATATATATATATATATTTCGCAATTCGATAAAATTTTGTTGTAACCAGAAAAAAATAAAAAATAAAAAAGGGGACAGGCCCTAGTCCGGGGCAATTGGAAGCCCAAGCAACATCAGACATCAAGAAGTTTGATGACAAGTACTTAGGTGGATTGGAAAAAAATAAGAGCTGTTTATTTCTTCTCAAACCATCGTTCACAAGCTTAATTCTATAGATACCCCCTAATCCTAGTCTCCTTGTACACTAACCCACAACGCTATCGCTTACATCCTTATGAATAATAATCCTAGCTAGGTCGCTTTATTTGCTGGCTTGTTAGCAAAAATATATATTTATTTATAGCCTTTTGTTGGACCAATGAGACTCCTCTTAAGCTCCTATTCTTTCCATAATTATTGATTAGTAACAATCATCTATCGAGTTCTTCTCCGCACTTGAGAAAGACTTTAGTGGTAGTAATAAATGGTAGACAAATATGGATAACATTTTAATATATAAAAAATATGAATCTATTATCATCGATATATATTTAAATATTACTGATATTTGTTTATTATTATTACTTAGTTATAACAAACATGACGAGTGCATTTACATGAAAATTACTTATTTATTTCCTAATGTAAAGATGATAGATGGAATAGTTAATAACTGGAAATTTTCATTATCCCTTAAATTTAAAAATTCAATATTTTTGTTGTATTATTTTGCAATTAGATTATATAGATCAACCACCATCATTCCATACAACCATGTTGGGCTACATTTGCTATAATTAAGTATTATCAAAATATATATATATATATATATATATATATTTTCAACCATCGTATATATAAGATTGTATTAGGTAGAAATAAATAATAATTACATTAGCAAAACGGACCATTTTGATGTTTGGCACTGTATGTACTATACAAAGTGAAAAATGTCAATGAACTGTTTGTTCAAACAAGCAATAAACTGTTTGCCCAAAGTTCGATGCATGTGACTCTGCTTTCCTCCTGTTGAAATTACACCATCTACCTTTCCATTTATCATTGATTACCACTATTTTCTTTTCTTTTTCCTCCTTTTTATTATTCTAATTCGTATAGAATCTTTGTAAATTCTTTTTTTCCCTTCTTAATAATATGTATCGATATCGTATCTGCTATTGATCGCCCCTTTTTTTTAACGTCTACCGTATATATGCTTTTGATCGTACATATATTTTATTTCTTTAGATATTTTCATTATACAAGCACCTAGTTTTACACTAAAAAACAAAACCATGAGCAGGGGGAAAAAAAAAAGAACCACCATAATTGAAAATCGTAGCGTTCAGGTTGGAAAGGTCGAGTACCTGAAAAGTTATATCTTTTACATGTCGCTTAAGGTCAATTTATTTTGTTTATCTAAATATATATATGTCGTCCAGTGTCCCCTTCCCTTCCTACAGTCCATAACTAGAGTCTAGAGATATATATTTGAGTGAGCCTTGTACTAAATGACTCGTAGTAGGAACTAGCTAGTTAACATTCCCAACGTCATTCTTTTCATTATATATATATATATATCTTCTACTATCTCTTACACTTTTTAGTTAACGATCTACTCTACCCATGTGATAACCTAATTTAGACATCAATAATAGGTAAAATTTTTAATTAATGCGTGAGATGGGTACAGTAAATTCTTTATGAAGGCATTTTTGTTTCGGATCAATCCGGTTGTCTACAATATATATGTGCTAGGACATATGTTAGAGTAGATGGAAAAGTAACAATAAATGTTTGGAACACTTGCAGTAAACCTTTTCTTTCTTTCTTTCTTTCTTTTTTTTAGCCATAAGATGTTAAAAAGAATAAAAAATTTTACGTCACAAAGTATATAATCAATCTTAAGAAAATAAAAACTTTTATGTGTTTTGGGTCTTTGTCAAATATTTCAAGTATTTGTTATAAAGGATAGCGGATTCCAATGCATATTTTTCATTTGTATGTAAATTTTTTTTCCCCTCCACATTAACAAATTTTACGGAGGAAATCTTAGGAATTATTATGTCTGTGTAAAGGAACCGAACCCCACCAAACATATATCCACTTTCTTTCCCTCCTTAGGGATATGACATATCGTACAATCCGATGGTCATGGGGAGCTATCATTGCACTCTGCATGTTGTTAATGATTTTCATTTGAAACTCAATAAGTAGACCATCATACCAAATCTAGAAACATACAAAAACAAAACCTTAAAAAGAGGAAACACACTAAATGTACTACATCGGTTTCTTGGCATGTATTAGGTGGTGGTCCAAGGAATTATACATTAAGATGGACGTTCATATACGCATTTGAATCTTGTATAAATATAAAAATACACACACACATATATATATATATATATATATATATGTCGGTGTGTAACATGGTAGTAAATTACATCTTAACTTAGACGGTTTTAAAGAAAAAAATCTTCATGCTTTGGATCGGAAAATTCATTTTATGTTATTTTGAAGTTAATAAGTATTGTGCGATTTCACACAAAATGTAAATGAGAGAGTTTGAATTTGGTTAGATGAAATGACACGAATAAAGTGAATTTCTAGTTTACAAAGCGCTTACGTTATATTTGCAAAATAAATTTAGTTGGTGGACATATAAGAAGATTATATATTGGTGGTTTAACGATGGCTTTCATCACATAATTTGGACCAGAAGTAGAAGATTTTGACGACCTCATATATTCAAAGGCAAGCAAACTCGGCTGTGCATCATTCAACAAAACAAACTTGAAAGAAAATTAGCGTGGAGGAGATTATTAATGAAAATAATTACAAAGAACCAGTAATAAAAATTGGAAATGAACTGTTTGACTTTGGGTACTAATTAAAGTATGAACTATGGTAAAATTCAATGGGTGAAAATAGGATCTAATGAAGCTGATCATAACAGTGGAAATAAGGGTTGAAACTTGTTGTATATAATGAAAAAAAGGCAATAACAATGAAACAATAGAACAATTTTTATCTTAAATTGTTATATATATATATTGGATGTATGCACAATGCACATGCATCATCATATGCTAGTATATATATGTAATTTGAACCGAATTTGAGTACTTTGGTGTAACACTCCAAAAATTGAAGTGATCCCATGCAAAAACTTTAGATAATTGCCTCTTAGTGTTCAACATAAATCCATAATCCTATCCCTTTGTACGACCTAGAAGATCTTATAGATTTTTTTTTTTCTTTTTCTTTCTAATTTATGAATAGTGTAGATATTACGACAGTTTCTCATTTAGCTGCACGATTAAAGAATTGAAAATTGGACAGATTTTGTCTTGATGTATGCAGGAAATATATATATCCAGTTCATTTTGTTTATCTTTTTATGGTCCAATTATTATTAAGCTTAACCTCTGTACTTGGAATTGGACATGTATCCACTGCTTTTTAAGCTTAACTTCTGGATGAAAATTTGTCGGATACAGGACGGATTAGGAATTAAATATTTGAGATGCTTTGATTATCTGTACCCACCAAATAGATATTCACAGTCTTTTCATCCAATAATGTTTAGTATCTTTAATTTTCCTTCCACCACCGATTACATTATAACTTAGGAAGGGAGAATTTGAATCCTGTCTATTCATTAAAAGATCAATATTTATACCAGTAACTATATAACTACAATGAAATTGATATTACTTAATATTTATTGGAAATATCAAATTATTGCTAAGCTTGTCGATTTGCACTTTAGAGATCATGAAAATTCCAATACACAAAATTACTTCTTTTTTTAATTTGTCATTAAAACATTTTTAATTTACGGGACAAAAGGATCAAAGCAGTCATTTTGTTGGACTAGATATAATTTGGCAGAATAATTTTAAAATCTTACTCATGCAAGAAAAGTTTAAAATATATATATATATATATATATATATATTGCGCCTAATAATGGCAATTTCATTAATAAAAGTTAATTGTGAGGACATGTTAAAAACCACCAAAACTTAAATTTATTATCATATAATCGATACTTAAAATCGCAAATAAAGGAAATTACAGATAGTGAAGAATAAATAGAAAAAGGAAGGTTATTTGCCTCCATAATCATATGAGGCTCTGCACTGAAAATAGGAAATTCAATATTTGTTCCCACAATCCGGTACAGGTTATAGCTAGAAATTAGGGGGAAAATTAAAGAAAAAAAAAAAGGTAAGAGAAAGGGAAAAAAAATTGTTATTATTTAACGAGGGTTTACAATTAATTCACAAGGATTCATCCTCAATCCTGACGAATATTTGATACACTGCTGAAGAAATGTCATCCACCGCAAGGAGCTTGCAATCATCTTCAACCTACAATAATTCGATTATTCAGTTACTTCCTATACACTTCGTGAATAATGGGGTGCCTTCTAAAAGAAGAAATAGAAGTAACTAGAATCGCGAGCTTCACTGGGCTATCATGGAAGGCGTTGACAAAAATACATATTTTTGTTTTCAACAGTTAGTAAATTACCATCTATTATAAAATAATTTCCCTTTTAAAAATAATAGTGCACTGTGTGAAGTAAAAGCTGCGACAAGTCAAACCTATTAGGTGAAATGAAAATTGCACGTAATTGATGGATGGACATATATGTAGTTGAGTCTACTTAGTAATTACCTTAACACTAAGAGAGTAAAGTACAAGTTGATCGATTGTTGTCACGTTGAGATGTAGGATGGTCAAACGCAAATCGTGAACCCCAGACACAAGCTTCAACAGTTGCTTAGGCCTCCTCTTCGATCTTATTCTTAAATTTGCGTGGCTCTCTACCATGGTCACTTCTATGTCTGCAATTGCGGACTTCTTTTGAACCATGGTCTCGTTCATGGTTACCGCGCTTTTCGATTGGCTCGAACCCTGGGAAAACCGCGGAAAATTGGTGAACTCGGAATAGGATCCAGGCGCACCATTTTCGGCTTCCATATCCTTTCTTGCTCCAAGTATTTGTAGCTGTTGCTCCAGTTCCTTGACGAAGTTTATTGCGCCTCCAATGATGGACGCTTGGTCACCCTTCATTGATAGAGTAACGTTATTAAACTTTGGCTTCAAAATCACTTTTTTTTTTTTTTCAAAATTAAAATAATAATAATAATAATAATAATTCCTTCTTAGGGTTGGAAAACATAAATAAATATGAATTGTATGATTGTACCACTAAAAGAAAATGCATCCGTGTTGTAAATGCATAGATACTTAAATTAAGGGTACGACACAAAAAATGACTTGCATTTTAAATAGTATAGATAAATGAAATGGGTTTTCTCAAGAAAATATTAAATGCTAAAAAATGAAGATGGGATGGAGATATACCCTTTGTACATAAGATTCAGGCATTAAGGACCTGAGAACTGAGAGATACTCGTTCATTTGCTTTCTTCTATTACGCTCTACAGCAATATGAGTCATTCTTTGATTCTCGATATCTTCCTTATTCTTCCTACTCCTGGTGCGCCTCCGTTTCGGCCTATCCGTCATCATAGTCGTCGTCGGCAACTCTTCGGGTCGTGGCACCATCACCGGATGAGGAGGAGGAGGAGGCCGGGACAAATTAGCATTATTCCACTCCCCATGTACACAATTTTGATCTGTTATTTGATTCTCCAAATTTCCAAAACATTCTATGACTAATTTCTCTTCTCCTAATTCATCAAACTTCTCCAGGCCAAACTCAAAACATGGCCAATTGTTGTTGTTGTTGTTTCCACCTAACAAATTGTGTAATTCTCTAGTGTTTGTGTAACCAAAAGGCTCTTGTGGGAAAACAACAGTCTCAAGTGCCATTATTTTTTTTTTTTTCTTTTTTCTCTCTTACTTTCTAATCCAACACGACATAACATAAAAAGAATATTTGGGAGAACCCAAAAGAAAAAGGAAACCACCTTGGACTTGGGGTAATAATATTGGTTGGAGAGATGTAGGAGCTTTTAAAGGCCAAAGTTGAATCATGTCTCTACAGCATATTGCACGTGAAGTAGTTCAAGATATAGTTTATTTTATGTGGGTCATTGGTTAAACGGCTTGGAAAAAAAAAAGAAAAAGAAAAAAAAAATCTTCATGATTGAACTCCACTTGTTAACAAATATTTCAAGAGTATCTTATATCAAAATAAATATATTAAAGGATATTCTAAACATTTGTCACATTTGATAGGCTTCATAAGAATAAAATAGAATGTCTATTTTTCATCGATTGATCTACTCTTGAGTTTGATTGACGAAATAGCTATTCTATGAAATTAAAATTACTGAAAAAGGAGGAATTGGATTTTCTTTACAAGATCAAATGAATAGCCATTATTTGATTTTTTTTTCTAGTATATTTTCATATCTATTTATGAGATCTCAAAATAACTTTATGAAATAGCTATTAATTCTTTATTCAATTCTTGAAGAATTATAAATATATTCCTACCTTATTCCGCTCTATAAACCAAATGTACCAAAGTAAAATGTCCAATAAAAATATTATCACACTTTCTTTCACTTATTTTTTTTTTTTATAAAGATTGTAATCGAAATTAAAAAATGCAAATGATTTTTCTTTTAAACCCTATTCAAGAATCTTGGTCCCTCGGAACATCTATGACATAATGTAACCCACATAAATATGAATATGACATAAATAAAAGGAAACATGCTCATTGTTTTAAGGGAGATAAATTGACAATGCGTACAAAACAGAAACATGCCTATTTTGGAGGCGAACCTTATCATAATGTTAATCAATGGAGAAAATGATGTAAACAACAGCATTTGGAGATCACTGAACGTGCCATGCTGCCATCATTACGTGATAATGATGGAAGACAAGAAAAAAAAAAAAAAACTTAAATTTTTTACAATTTTTTTTTTTTTTTTATAATTCAAGACCATCAAGTACTATGATTACCATGAAGAAACTAGTGACACATCATAGGAAAGGGAAATCGTGGGGGGTAAAATCTTTTACCTACACGTAGTTAGCTTTCCTATTTTAGTTCCCAACTTCTATTTTTATTGATTCCTAATCGAGATGTGAAAGTATGTTGTCTATTTGATAAGATAAAGAAGTGAACTACTCTAACGTGTGGTATCTTAGCAGTTTATCCTCCCTTTATTGCCCATATATAATATTATTCGGAATGATGGCGTATAACGGATCACATTCAAATAATAAACGGTGTCCTTCCTTTAGCGAAAAGTCTCTTTCAAACATTTTGTAATAATTTTTTTATTTTTAAATAAATAATATTTTAATAAGATTAAAAAGTAAAATATTTTTTCCTTTCTAATAGAATAAATAATTCATACTCTTATTTATAAGCATCACCATAACCACTATGTTTGTCTCTTTTTAACTCTTATTACTCAATTATTAACGTGAACAATATTATCTTCGAATCATCATTATTTTACTAGGAGAAACACTAGGATTCGTTTCATTCTTACGTAGTATATACGTGTGTGTTTCGTAAAAAAGGAAAAAAAAAAAAAGCTCCTAAGCATTATCATTCGTGAATTAAAAGAAATTACACTACACTAAAGGCGTCCCTGAAGAGTAAATTAGGAAAAAAAAAATATATTAATGAGTACTTTTAATTCACTTGTTAAGAAGTTAAACAGAAAACCTTTCACTTCTTATATACTTATTTTATCTTTTTTCATTCCATATAATGTATAATTAATATTGAATAATTTTCCTTTTCAAGACACATGATAAATTTTTATGGCAACTTTGATTTATAGAGTGAAATAAGGTAAGAATAAAACTATAATTCTTTAGGAATAGAATGAATAAGTAATAATTATTCTTTATAGTCATTTGAGATATCATAAATAGATATGAAAGATGCTATAAGAAAAATAAAAAATGACTATCCCTTAATCCTATAAAAAAAATTATAATTCATTTTCTGGAAATAGTAATTCCACAAAATAATCATTCTTTTAATCAAACTATGAATAAATATATATATATATATATATAAAAGAAATAGCCATTTTATTCAATTTTTATAAAGCAAACTAAACATGTTTTCAGAGTATCCACTCATCCAATCAGAATAGAAATACTCACAATTCGATTTCCTTTCTCATTTATCTTTCTTTCCTAGTACTATACATCCCCATAGTTATAATCTAATCGTTAATCGACCCTTTTGACCAGTTCTTGCTTACAGTCGCATCCGAACGACCACTCAAACAAGATTCATTTAGATAGATCAAACAGCCTTATTAAAAGGGTAAAATAATATAGAATAGTATTTATCGTTATCTGGTGATAATACGGTCGGAGTACGACGACAGAGGAAGAGAAAAAAAGGCTGACAACAAACGCAGAGATTCTTAGAAATGCAAAACTTTTTAATCGGAAAAAGAGTTGTCAGACGAGGCGGAATCCATGTGAAATTACATACGATCAAAGCTAGCTGCTTTCGATGTAACTGCATGTTTAGTAGGCAATTAGGGCTTAGGGTTTCGTCTTCTTTCCCAAGACTGTGAGCTGGTACCGGTAATATTGTAGTAGTAGGGCAACAGGTTCCCTTGCGGAAGGCTCCTCCCCTAGCCGTTTTACTTTTTGGGTGCTTTATTTTTCCATGGCTGCTTTGTTTAACTTGGAATACACGAAAATACGAACTAAGAAAAGTGACAAGGTGAGGGGAATAAAATAAAGTCTATGAAAAAAAATTGTTTATACAACCAAAAGCAAATCAAACAAAAGTTTTTCAAAACAAAACTAAACCAAGCTAAATTTGTTCAGTTTGGTCTGGATTGGTATTTGTTTTAACTAATAGGTAAAAGGCAATACGTTGTTTGTTTTGTATAAATCAATCCATCAAGTAATTGTGTGTATTATTTTTCCTTATAGTTAAATGTTATATTGCTGCTACTTTTAAATGCTATTATATATCATATGTAATCACTAACTATGCTCCAATATATATATATATATATATACTAGTTGTTAGCATATCCGTATTGTATGTGTAAATTTTTTTCTTTCATCTAATGAAAAAAAGAAACCTATATTTATTTCAAGCTTATAGTAAAACATTTTGTATTAACCATTACAAATTTTATTTCTAATGTACCTATATAATTTATAATGACTTTTTTAAAAAATCATATTAATGAAAGGAATTATGAAAATTGTAAAAAAAGAAGAAGAATTTATTGAAAATAGGCTTATAATTACCAAATGCAATAAGACTATATTGTTTTTATTTGCAAAATATTAATATTATGATTATCATTTTCTCTATAAGTTTATAACTATCTTACAGATTTAGTTACAACTTTTTAATCTATAAACTTGACTAACCTAAACACAAAATACATTTATTAAGTGGGTGGAGTTATAGGTTGAGGTTTTCATACATAATTAATAAATGGATTGGATTATGGGTTTAAGGTTCCCAAAACACAAACCCTTTTGGACACCTATACAAGACAGGACGATTAACACAAATGCTTGCTCTAAGGATCGGTCTCTTTATCATCCTCAACATCACACCAACTAACATAGATCGCATGTCCATTAAATAGATCACATCTTTGATCTTTGCACAAATCCACATAAATATCATCACTTGGAAAAAGTTAAAAGTCCCAAAATAGTGAGTTATGAAACTCAATATGTAACTATTATATCGTATACATTTCACATGTTATATTGGAAAAAGGCTTATAATTACTAAATGTAATAAATAAGATTCATTAAGTCATATTATAAAGGATGATGTATAATACAATCTTAGCGTTCCAAGATTTGAAGTTGCTTAGACTTCAACATACACGGATAAAATCTTAGATGCGAAGGGTTATCTGATCTACATTGTCACCATAACAACCCGACCATGTCAAACTTGACACTAGGCTAACTAACCTCTACTAACCAAGTGATCGCGAGCATTAGACACATATAGTTCGATCACATACAAGCCAATCAATGTGATAATATCATGCAACAACATATTTGTGAGAAATTTATAAACAATTATTGCATTGGGGAAAATGTAATTCTTGCATTTCCAAGGCAATGGGCATAATTGGGTCATGTAGAAATATTGCACATTGAAATATTTGCAACAAAGGTGTGATATCCCATATAAATGCATTGTGAGAGATGTTGAGTAGTGACATATATAACGAAATGGTGACTAACATATCAATATTAATTAAAAACTTTCAATTCAGTGGTCAAAATAAGCTTATTAGTGTTTATTGGCTTTATTATTACTTTTTGCTCAGAGTGTTAGAAATGGCATTAGAGTCAACTCCTAATTTAAGTGGCCGGTATAGGGAATAATACAATTGGACTTGATTCTTTGTCTCTTTTTGATGTATGATTCAATTCATTTCCACTGCCCTCAACTTCAAGGTTATCTTAAAAGCACATTAGTAGTTACATCTTGATGACACTTCTTGCCCTCATTAAACTTGTTCTCTAAACTAGGTCAAGATTGTTTTGGAATGGTCCACTTATTGTCAAGGGGTCTACTTTATTACCATTTGTAACGTTTCACGCCAAAAGTCATGATTAATTAAGTCAATAAGTATTGTTTAACCTTTTTCAACTACTTAACCTAAAAATTTTCAATTCATATTAATAAGATATTCACTAGTATAACCTTATAAATCAATATCAATCCACTCTTATAATCCATGTAAGACTTCATTTCAACATAAAGTATTATAGAACATTATCCTATATTTGTATCATTTTACATAATATTCATCATTTATTTAAATTATTAAAAGTTTTATCATCTACTTAAGCCATTACTAGGTTTCATCTTTTATCTAAACTTAACCTTAAATGTTCATTCATTATTATGTAATATTTCAATTTGTTTATAGACTTGGAATATAAGAAGTCAAAGAAGATCCATTCATATTTAATGCAAGATGCATTGTATCTATTGCTCATTAGAGTTGTCTAATGGATGTCATGAGTGGTTATCTCATCTACCAATTACACGAGTCATATGACAAACGGGGATGAGTTTTGAAATCTATAAATAAGTATCCCCTTGTCCTTTCCTCATTTGATAGATTTTCAAGAATTTAAACCCTCTAATGATGTATGATTTGAACACCCTTAAGTTGCCATTAGAGAACTAATGGACAACTACTCACAATGAATTCTCTAACTTCAAAATCTTACGTAAAGATTTTGCCTCCTATGGCTTCTCTAAGGATGGAGATAGAATAATACAAATATAATTATGTTGTTGAGATTCTATTCTCAAGGATCAAACACTTGATTAGAGAGAAAATGCCTAACTTTTGTTTAAGAACTATGAAATCAATATCTTAAACTTCTTCACTTGTTAAAAGTGCTATTTGGTTGTTGAGATAATTCGTTCCTCCTCCCATGACACTATCAAATGATATTCATTTATTTGTCATCCATTCAAGACCTGTCTAAAGTCATTCAAAGTGCCATATCATGTGGTACATACATGAATGACTCCAAGATCATTTACAAACCCAAATACATACATAGATTGAAAAAAAAAAAGAAAAGAAAGCTTGGCTCTAAGATGAAAAAAAAAAAAAAGAATAGATTTTAAGAGATAATTACTCTATGTTTGGGAGGAGGGAAACAATTATGGAGGAAGGAAAGTTGAAGGAAAAAATAAGGATGGAAACAAAATGGAAGAAAAGAATTTGTATATGTTCTTATTTAGATGAAGAAAAGAGGAAGACAAAAATGTGGAAGGGATATTTTCACAATAATATTTAAAAATACTTTAAATTACTTAATTACTATATTGTTTAAAAAAATAAGGAAACTTTTAAAAGGTAAAGGTATATTTGGAATTTCAACAATTTTTCCTCCTATATCACTTCAATTTGGAGGGAAAAAAAGTGTGATCCCTAAAAAAAAACTTTCCCTATTCTATATTTCTTCAACAACCAAACAAAGAAAAGTTTATTAAAATTCTCCGTTTCCTTCCGCTTTCCTTTTCCTTTCAATTTATTCCTTCGTTCCAAGCATAGTGTTAAGAAAGGGAAATGGAAGGAAATGCAATAGGGTCTACATAAATTTGCGTGGCAAATTTTCACGTTGATCAAAGAAAAGTTCCGCTGCAATGTTGTAAAATTGGTGGGTTCTTTACCCACCTACAGTAGTTCTACGTGACACTGCACGAGTTCTCATTAATTTCACCGTTCGGTTAAAAAGGAAAAAAAGAAAAGAAAAAGGAGAGAGATAAATAAATAAATAAAAAGATATAAGAACAGGAAGAAATTACTTGCCACATTTTCCCTTTTTGCTGGTATAATGCCGCCGTTGTTGAGGGGAAATGCAATAGTGGATATTTTGGTATTTTTATATTACTTACTTATATAAGTTATCATAAGTGAAATCAAATAAAATAATTGCTATAACTCTTTTATTTTACTTATTAGAAAGTGTAATTCCATCCTATCTTATTTCATTCTGTTAACTAAATGTGTGAGAGAATTTAATCCATTAACCAAATACTATCCACACCCTAGCTTTTTCTTTAGATCTTTTACATTATTTGGATTGAAGGAAAGAACTAGGAGGGGAAGGAAAGTTAAAATTTTTAGATATTTGCTATTGTTTGGTAAAGGAACAAAATGTAGAATGAATTTGAAAAGAAATTGTTTCTCTTTAAGCCTATAAAAAGAATCATTCTCTCTAAATTGGAGAGAATTAGAGAAAATTATTTTAAAATTACTCAATTATCCTTATAATAAAAATAAATTTTAAAGTTAGAGGAATTTTTTTTAAATTTTCATGAAATTAATAATTCTATTACTTGCTTGTCCTTCACTTTTATTCCTTTCTTTCTCGAGTAAGAAAATCTATATATTTTCTTCTTATTTTTTTCCCTCTTTAGCTATTTCCTTCCACTTTCATTCCTCTTCGATTCTTTCCCTTTCCCATGGTGATAGTATAATAGCTGATTCAGCGCAACCAACACGAATAGACGTTCTCTCGGGAAATTTTACGACAGAAAATGGCAAATCCGACCACTAAAATCAGCCGTTCAATTTACCAATTAAAAAAACCATCAGACAAAAGCAGCTTTTTCCCTCGAATATATACAAAAACGTTGTTGTTTAAAAGATACGAGAACGATTGAGTCTTGAAGAAGCGTACAAACAAAGTTATGGTCTATTATTGTTGCTTGTGGTTTCTAGACTTTTTGAAATCAACGAAGTCTATTGTCGATGGGATGTTTTTACGGTAGATTCATAATAATTTTTATGGGATCAATACTATATTATATCTATTTTTGATTTCATACTAATTGGATCTTAATAATTAAACCGATTGTATTTTTAATAGTTTAGATATAATTGATATTAAATTAAAAGTTAAATAGAATGAAATTGGTCCTATAAAAAAATATGAAAGAGACCATAAAAATTCTTATTTCAGATAATATAATATTTTTCCTTAATAAATTTTTGTTCTTTCATGTACTTTCTATAATCAGAATTTAAGGGGCACATCTGTGGCCAACGTATGACATATACCCCCATGTCATTTCTTTGTTTTTTTCCTAGGGTTTGGCCCCATTTTCAATTGGAATTTCTTGGGGCCTCACTAGGCTTGTGGACAAGGACGACATTGTCATCGTGACCCTAGATTTGTATGTTCCCGTTTTTACAAAGGAGAGTTCATCAACTATGTCATACGTATAATGTATTAGGCTATTAGCATTTGTATTTTGTGTTTTATATGTATAATAGTTGACAAAAGATAACACCGAACCGAACACTTTTCCTAAATATAGTTATGTTATAATGGAACTAAAGATGTTAAACGGTGTCTTACTTTTTCTTACAAAATTTTTCATATCATCAACTTGCTTAGACAATTAATATATATACATAATATACTACAAAATTATTTAAGTTTATTATTAGATAACAACGCTTAAATTGAACCCTTGTTTTTCCCCACTATATATCATTATTCCACCTTACTCTTAACTTTAATATTCTGAACCACTTATTGATAAGATTCAAAAAGAATAACAATAATAATAATTAAAAAAAAAAAAGGAGTAGGAACTTAGCATGCATTAAAGAGAAACAATCAAAAATTTATATAAAAGGGTCGAATTCATTAATCTCTAGACATGCACAATATAATAATAATAAAAAAATCGACTATATTGATGAATTATCAATGGATTGTCGTTAATATTTATCAAAATTTATTCCATGAAACATATATTATTCCAAATACCAACCATGTTATTAAATATCACTCTTTTTCTTATAAAATAAGCACAAATAGCAACATTCCTAGGTTAATCCAAGGAATCAAAGGAACCTCATGTACAAAGGTCCTGTATCATAACATTCTCATAATCTGTAAGCGTATATAACCATACGAAGCTCGAAAAAAAATCGAGCTAGACGCACATCCCATGAAAGGAAAAAAGAAAAAGAACACATACATAACTTTTATAAGATATGCTTATATCTAAATTATTTAAACTAATTACGGACCATATGTTAAATTTTTATTTTCACCCACTTCTTCACTGTCTTACATCTATTTTTCCGTCTCTACTCATTTAAACTATGTTAAAGGTACATAACTGCTACTCTCACGTTTCAGAAACTGACTAATGCTTTGTATATATATAAATATATATGAGGCATCTTTAAATATATATTTATGTATATATATATATATATATATATATATATTCTCGAATCATTTTGGAATTAAAAGTACTTGATTGTCGTTTTGACGGGCGGTCGACGATTGAATTTTTTCCTTTTTCTTTTTTTTTTTTCGATAAAGACAATCGAATTTGAATATTTATGTACTTGTCTAAACTTTAATCTACAAAAGCAAAAATGACGACAAAGAGAAGTTACTCGGCCACATACTTACATTTAGTTTGTCTAAAAAAAGAAGTAAAAAACAAGTTACTTTAAAGACCCCATGTCACTTCTTTCTGTATTTGTATATACACTATCGGTACGATTACGACGCTCTTTCTAGTATATTTGATGTCCATATGCCTATAAGTGTCGGTTAACTTTACACATATAATTGATATAAATTCTTTAGGGTATTTTTAATATATTACAAATTCATTAAGTAGAAACATTTTATTCTTTCCCCCCCTTTTCCCGCTTTAAATTTAGAGATGTATTCCAAAGTAAGTTTCGTCATTGCCTAATAACTCACGTGTCCTCGTATATATACATGCAAATCTACAATAATTTAGTCGTTGAGCATGTATAAACAAATACCATCCATCAAGTTTATAATAATCTAGTATCATGAATATTGGTCACTCAAATATAATGAATAAGGTTCGATCTTCTTATCTCTCGGTTGTTATGATATAGTAGTTGACAGTAAAAAAAGAAAAAATATATATAAATACCATCCAAGCTAAGATCCCTAAAATTTCAAAAAATTTGCAATTTACTTCACATTACCATTTTGCCATAGAGAAAAATAATAAAAAAAATACTAACAAAAAATATAAAAATAAAAAGTAAGAATTTTAGGAATAGAAAAAAGAATTAAAACTAAATAAATATCTGTTGCCACAGCAACTGCCATGGCTAGCGTCTCTCTCTCTCTCTCTTAATTTTCAAAATTTTTGTGTTAAGTTTAGTTCTATTAATAATATAACTATATGATACTAGAAAAATATTAGTTAATATGATACAGAAAATGGATTTCCTAAATCCTAAATTGGATGCATGGCATAAGAAAAACAGAGTATTTAGATTCTCTCTATTTACTTTTTCTTTAATTTCCATCGATCTATAAATTAATAGTTGATATTATCGAAATTTTTTAAATTTAATTAAATACTTAAATGCAAACCGCCAGGCTAATTCTTTAAATTCTTCAACATTTTCCGATTTATTTTTCTTTTCTTCTATTATCTTCTCCTTTTTTTTTTGGCTTTGGTATTACTTATTATTTTTTTAAGTACAGAATAGTAAAAAGTTAGGGTGAAGTGTACTTTTCTTTTGTTTTTTTTTTGGAAAATTTAGATTAATAAGTCTTCATTTTGCGAATAAAGGCAGCAAAGCGCAAAAAATGTGCTAAAGGCGTAGGATCTGATCGCAATTTACACGATTTTTTTGGTTTGCCAGCCCCAAAGTCCAGACCGAGCAAGAAATGACATTTAAGAGTGTCGTACAATATATTAAGTTTATTAGTGCTGCGATTGCTTAACTGTCGTGTTCATGTGTATAAAAATCCATTGTAAATGATTATCACGATTGGGTGTGACTCCAAGGTCAATCCTAATCAATTTATGGACCGGGACTAAGCCACACCTGCAAAAAGCCCCATGTAACTTAGTCGATGGGCATCCTCCAATATTTAAATTAGGATGGAGAAGGAGGAAAAATAAATTAATCGGAATAGAAAAAGAGAGTGTTCCTAGTAGATAAAGTATCCCAATCCATGGGTTTAGGCCATGGAGCAAGGGTTAGAAAAAATCCTTGCATCATTTAAGGGTCTTGTTGGTATTTATAGGTTTAGAGATGAAAATATAGTTTTAAGCACATGTTACAATGAGAATAGTAGGTGGGTGCTTCCTCAAAGAGAGTGGCCCTTCCCATGTTGATGGGACAGTACCCTGTCTATCAGCTATCAGATGTGAGGACTAATGGGCCCGTCCCATCACTAGTAGATGACCATCCTAGTCTCGACAACTAAGTAGTAGACCGCTTGATATGAAGTTATTTCACAATTAAAGAGGAGAGAGAAAGGCGAGCAGAGAGCGAAAGAAGTGCTCATCTCGTGGCCTTATAAGGTCTTCAAACATGATCTTTTGTTAAGGCCGGGCAACTTTCCCTTCCTTAGGGCTCGCCAGAGTAAGGACATGAAACTAGGGTTAGGAAAGAAAGAGGGAGTCTTTAGTTTCTTTATTGGACTTAAGAAGGACAGACTGATTGCTCGTAGCTGCCCTAGCATCATAGTGAGCTTGCGCCTCTTGAGCTTAAGTGATAGGAAACTACTGTTAACAGATATTGTTTGGATATGCCTCAATGATTAAGGTTTTGATCTTGAAATATTAGAGTATTGAAGTCTACATCTTATAAGAATCGAAGTAAAACAAGAAGATTAGTTCTCTTACAAATCTCCTCAAACTGCTCTTTGATTTGCTATGAATAGTTAACCCTTTGTTATCATATTCAGCCATCGAGGAAGGATAAAAGAAAGGAAAAAACTTTTGGTCCTATTGGTGGTTAAGCTTACCCATCCGCATAGGCAATCGACGAATAGGACTAGCCAATTTCACATTGGGGTTTGAATTTGAGTCTTCTAATTTGGTGGATTAGCCTCTTGGCCATTGTATACAAAGTATTATGTACTTGCAAATCACAACAAGAGGGATTCCCACCCCCACTACACTCCCTTCCCCTAACCCCCCAATAAAAAAAGAAAGAAAAATTAAAATTGCCTAATTTTTTTAGCACATGTACATTGTATTATATCGAATCGCAACGTATTATATGTTTTGAAGCACCATGGATATGGTTTTGTATGGCCTAACATCCCACACCCTAGTTAGTTTCTTCATGGTCAATTCAATTTGGCCTTATTGAAATGTGCACAATGACATAGCAAAGAGGAATAGGATTCATTAGAACTATACGTATTTTAATGAGTGGATGGTAGATACCTATGATATTTAAGTATATATCAATGATAGTAGGTTTATATTATTATGTGTTAGAAATTGATACATCCTATTATTTATCAAAACATGTAACGTGTTAGTATCATTAAAACCTTTCTTTGTATAAAGGCATAAGAACTAAAATTAAAAATTAATAAAGGTTAAAGGACCAATAATCAATCTAGATGATATTTTTGTGTGGAAATATCTATGTATATATCATTTTATTAGACTCCATACCATATTATGTAAAAGCCACAACATTGAACATATGGTTATTAGAGACGATGGTAATTTCACATTTAAAACATATTGAACAATTTTTATCTCATTTATTTTTATGCTTATTCACACAAGTGCATATCCCTCTAATATATTATTAAGTCAGAACATCTTATTTTATTTTGCACTTTTTATAGTATAGATTAGCTTTCAGTCTAACCAGAAATATGAAATATACATAGAATTATGATATTATCGGAATTTTCTTTGAATTTATTTTACTAACTTTTCCTTACAGCAAATATTATACAGTGAATAATTTTAAACAATTTATATAAGATCAAGCATATATGTGGTGATGGCTAGGTGTAAATAATGCCATCATTTCCTTCTAGCAAAGTGGGCTAGGGACGCTAGACATACAAAAGCCACGATCAGTTGGTATGGATTCGAAGAATGGAGAGATAGCGTTTGGTTTCAGCTCTTATTCCCGCTAATAATAATATTACCGGTAACTTTGTCCGTATCATGACCTAGTTGTACATGAAACCAAACGTAATATGAAGGATTCGATTTTTCCGTTGATCATGGATTGAATGAAGCCCCCCAACAACCACGTTATTTCTTTCTCCATCAATTACACCGTCCATGCAAATGAAATGCCAATGAAATGCTTTTGTTCGAAATATAGTGGACCCGATAGCATAATGCAAGTCCCAAATTCTGGGGTTGATAAGTGATGTGCTAATAAGATTCATATTAAGTGACCAATCAAGAGCTAATGTCGGTAAATGTTAGCTAATGTCATGTTTGGTACGTGGAAATTATTTGCAATTGAATGGAATGAAATGAAGTGAGAACCAAAATGATAATTTCTTTCCCATTTTTGAAAATATTCATGAAATAGATATAAATTAAACATGTATATAGTAGTAATTATAAAAATTACCCTCAATTATTAAATGTAATAATTAAACAAAATCCCTAATTTGATATTCAATTTAGGATTCCTTCAAGAATTAACTATCCCATTGAGAACAAAGAAAATGTTAATAGGTGTTTTATGTGCATTTGTCATTTAACATAACAAAGAAAATTTCCAATTTCACAAGTAATTATTTTTTATGAAGTATGTACTTAACTTTGGTATATGTGATAATCTTTTTTTTCAAACCCTTAACCAATGCCTCAAAAGCATGTAATAATAAACTCCAAGAATATTTAATATTTGTCTTATTGAGGTATGGTTACTCTATCAGTGACTCTATAGGTTGTTTATTCATACATATGCTATTCTTTGATTAGGATGCTGTAATACCGTACTATTCCAACTAGGATAATTTAAACATGACAAATATTAGCTGAAGTGACAGTGTAAAAATGTACTCTTCTAATTAGAAAGTGAGTTGAACAATGAAGCTAAAATATAATACTCTGAATAAGGCCCTTACTTTTAAAGTTTTATTGCATTATTTTATATTAATGAAAGAAATTTTCTTGATCATTATACTTGTGGAAATGAGGTGACAAGTTGATTGCAAGATTTGCCTTGTCCTTAACTTAGGGATGATGTAACAAACCATCTCTTAGACACCATGAGTTGTGAAAAATGTATAAGTAGGTATCGCGAGAGATAAGGCGTTAGAACTACCTTAACTTTTCTTCACAATTGACTTCTTTGAATTGCCTACAATGTTATCCCCTTTCAGAGCTTAAGTTAAACTCAAACAAGATCAATCTTTGAGTTTTGAGTCAAAGTAGCATTAAATTCAAACTAAGACTTAATTAAATTCCCAAAACTCGATTATTTCAAAAGCACTTATTCTTTTATTCAAAGCGATATTAATGGTCGAACTTGATATGAACTCAACTGACATTGAAAGATTAAGCTCTTAAGCTGATTAAGATAAACATTATAAAGAGCTAATAAAACTAAACATAATAAAGTTTGAACTTGATTTAGTAAACTATTTGAGTAGCTTTAGATTGAGTTCAACTTAACTATCATTAAATCAAACTTGAATGAATACGTAACTCAATTTGAATAGATCGCAAATAGGTTTGACCCATTTACTCATAAGATAGACAACTTATCACATAAAATTGCACTGTGTGTTATAATGTTAATGTTGTAGCTATTTAAAGATTAGCTCGATTCGAATCTAATTGTATTGAGTGTCTTATGTTAGATTTAATTTATACATTTTGCCAAATCATTAGTAGTAGCGAATTTAGCCTTGTTATAACTCATTATCCAAGACTAAAAACTCTGTTTTTGTTATTAATAGTACGACGAATTCATAGATACATATGGCATCGATAATATCAATATATATTTAAATTAAAGAGGACTCAACATATAAAAATATCAAAATTCTACGCATAAATTAAATTAAATAGAGAATTCTACATGCAAATTTCTTATAATCTTAATATTCTTTAATATATTTTTAAAATTTAAAATATTAGAATCACGAAATTATCATTTCTTTGTTTAATCCACTACCGAATTGTTGAAATAAAACCTCTGGAGATGAAAAAATTGAATGTGGCCAAACATTTACGTAGGCATCGCTGGCCTAGCAAGAACAAAAAGGGATGTTGATAAGATTGCTCTATTCACTTTGTGGAAACAAATAAAGGAAGTCTGTGGTGGAATGTGGGTGGGAGTGATATTGATTGATGTGCCATTAATTTTATCTTTTCTAAAGGGTGAAAAAATAAAACCCACTTTTTGCTATGGCCAGATAATTCGAATTTATCTCTACATATGGTAATTATAAAGTCTCTTTTAGACCACATTTATCACACTCGGCATTGGTAGGCGAAAAAGAAGATAACTTCATAATACATGAAGGAAACAGTGCTCATTAAGAGTAAATAAAACGTTACACTTGGCACTTTGCAATAATTATCCACTAGCAAAAAAAACTATCATTGATGCCTCCCTAAGAACCTATGACATATTTAGTGCTTATTATTTCACGTGGCATAGTTCTCTTTCTTAAATAGATGAACATTCTGCGGGTGCTAATACTCATGTGTATGTGTATATATATATATCGTATATCCCTCTCTCTCTATATATATATATTTGAGATTTTGGGGCTAGGTCCAGGACATAAAAACTTAAATATATTATAGAATGATTTAAAAAAATTTAGCACGATAAACTCATAATAAGAATTATTATATCGATTATTCCATTCTTAAACTTTCTTAAATCAACTCATGCCTCAAAAAGCCTATAAAAGAACCCACCATCAAGAGAAAAACCATTTCACCATTAAACATGAATGCAATCTGATATAGTTATCTATAATCAAACTCAATAAATATTGGAAATCCTTGTTATTTGATATAACTTAGAGATTAGCAAAACAAAATACACTAACAAGCCCTAGGGCTTTGGAATCAATGATTAGAGTTCTTCCCATTTGTGCTCAAGATTTCAACATAGTGAAAGTTGCACTCTTGAGCTTTTGTGCTAGCCACAAGTGAATTAATGCCCTCGAGATATTCTTTCAAAGTCATAATTTTATATTACTCCTCTAAAGTTATATAAAATATGAGACTCATGCTATATCTATATTATAGTATCAATCGAATCTTTTATATAAAAATAAGAAAAAATATTATTTTTTTACCACATAAATTTAAGGAAAATTGTGAATAGGTTCTCTTTTATTTGCTTTATATGAAATTAGTCCCCAATTATAAAATTGTGCCTTTAAACCTCACATTAAAAAATAAAAAATTGTAGTTTTAAACATCGAACGAGCATAGAACCTTTGCAATTTCCCTTGCATTATTAATAAAGAGGTAATAAAAAATGGTGTATTTCATATTGGGTGGGAAAATTTTAGTCTCTCAACCGATGGATGAAAATATTTTAAAGCAAATACATTTGATCCAATGAATCTGACCCTAATGTGTCGTTAATGTTCCTAAGATAAATTGAAATGCAAAAGGCAAAATGGTTGAAAGGTCAGCAATTTTTTTCAACCCACACAAATCGCAAATGAAAGGAGGAAAAGCAATCATTGTCATCGAAAAGTTCAATCAAATCCATACATATCTACCGCCCACAGAACCCACTACAACTTACCTACACAGCTCCTTATGGAGATTGGAGAGTGCTTCATAATTGAACCGGCTCTTCATCCAAGTTAAGTAGTACTACCATTTTTTTTTTTTTCCTTTTATCCTAATTTTTTTCCTATTTAATTTAAATAAAATTTTTATAAAAGTGATAATAATATTTTGGTTCACTAGCCTAAATTTATTGTTAACGATACTTGAAATTGAGGCTCGCAAATGGAGTTCAGATGGGGCCAAATCATTGCGTATCTCGCTCATCGTAAAATTGTTAATATGGATGTCATTTGAGGCTAAAGAAGAACTTTGGCTGAATTGGTAGTCAAAAATTGTACTTGAGCTGTCACGGATTTAACTTGTATCGAAGTCATTACTCAATAAATTTTCAGTATAATCCATACCTTAGTTTTAAACTTGTAAAATATATTTTAAAATCCTCTCAAAACTCCTATAAATTAACAATATGGAAGGAATTTGTCTTTTTTCATTCTAAAAAATACACCAAGATCGAAATTTATAAAATGTAAAAGCACACTTTAATATGTTTAGAGTATATTCATATTAAAATTAAAATTTAAACGAGTTATTTATTAATATATAAGATTTAAGAAGTATTAAAAATATATAATCATAAATTTAAAGGTCGAGATTCATTGCGTCCTCCTAGACAACATTCCGCCGAATCTCAAGCACCAATTGACCTTTCTTTCGAGGACGGACAATAGCCAACAAAACAGGCAGCCGGCAAACCAAGTGTATGGAAATCAACAAGTGGAGATTTTTATAACTTGGATTGAAAGAGTATATGCTTTTTATTTGAATGATTATATATATATATATATATATATATATTTATATAGACAATTTAGATCACGCAAAATCCAACACGACCCTTTATTTTAAACCTCATTAATAATAATAAGAAAAGAGCGCTATCTCTTATCCATGGTTGTATGGATATAGTGAATAACAAGGTTGTCATTTATTGTTGTTCTTTTGGCCAAAAAAGGTTGTCATTTATTTGTCCAGATAAAATATATTCTAGTTGTTACTGATATTTATTATGATTGCCATTATTCACGGTCTTTATTAATGACAAAAAAATAATAATAATATTAATCAACACATAAATCTTAGTATATATCGGGGAATATGAAAGACACAACCGACGGTTGATATCAAAAGAAGGCCAGAATTAGAGAAAATTATATATCCATTTTCTTATAAAAATTTATTAAATTGGAAGGCTATATCTATGAATTTCATCTCGTACAGCTCAAACAAAAAAACCTCTTTATTACCAAATGATAAAAGGTTTATTAAATGAGTAAAATCTTTTATTTAAACAGTTCTAATATAAAATTTTTCTACAATCCTGTTCATGTTTTTTAAGAGATTAATCAAGTCCTTCATCTTACTGTTAACATAATATTCATTAGATTTAAACTATCAATCTAATTATGTTTTCAATGGTTTAAATTTAATTGATATTATATTAACGGTTGGATGAAGCGTTGAATCATACTTGTAAAATATGTAAACAAGGTTGTAAATTATCTCCCAATATAAGGTTGAAAGGAATTTTATCACACATTTCCATGGTAATTAATACTACAACAAAAATTACATCTAGTCCAATGAGGTCCCTTATTTTGGCGGAATTTTATAATAATTCACTAGGATTATAGTTCGTGACACAACTCTTGCCTGTGGCAGTATATAGGGTGAGCGGTTGCCAACTCCAAATTTGGAAAACCAGAACCAGACCCTATGGTTTTCCCTTCTTGCTAGCATTGGGCGGAACGATTTTGTTTCCTATATTATAAATGGTTTCAAAAAGGTAAACTTTTTATATCACGTTCAATACAAATGAACGGCCTAAAATGGAATTAATTGGAATGAAATAGAATTTTTTGCTGTGTTTGGAAACGTTCGTATGATAAAATGGAATAGAATATAATTAAATTAAATGTGAATGTTGTAATAGTAAAAAATATCCTTAATCATTAAATGTCATAATTAAATTGAAGAATAAATAAACAATATGATTAATAGATATAGAAGGAATACAATTATGATCCTGTTTTTTGAAAAGTGGAATCAAATTCTTTCCTAAAATCGGTATCATTGATTTCATGGAATTGTGATTTCAATTTCTAAATATACTTTCAAACATGAGGAAAGAGAATGGAAGTTTGGGATCGATTATTCCATTTCGATCCATTCACCTATACATTAAATTTTCACTTTTTAAAAGAAATGAGACTATCGGTTTACAATTCCATTGTTTATAAAACTGGAATCTGGGCCATAAGCCGCGATTGCAAGATGGTTCTTTACTCTTGGACATACTAGACCGTTTCGATTCTAGAACCGGTTTGATAATGACCCGAGATTTAGACATACAAGTTGGATCGTGATTTTGTCATTTGTTGAAATCAACATCACTTTACGTGTAGGTATACTCCTAACACTCATGTAACAATAAAACAGCTGATCAAATCAATCAATTCTTCTCTTTTTCGGTTTGCAATCGATCCATACATGTCGAGATAATGTATGAAAACAATATATATAATATCAATATAATGCGCATAATCAAGTAATGACTTTACGTCTCGTCTTTGAAGCCGACAAGGTGTGAAAGGAATTATCTTTCGGAGCCAAATCTGAGCCCAAATTCTCTCCATGGTTGCATTTTGTCACCAAGTAGTTACTTAATGATTGTAATGTCGTGGCATGAAACATCTTATTATTTTGTCTGGTTGGTGCATTGAACTTGGGTTAGCAAATGAACACATAGAGTTAAAAATAGTTCAATATTGAAACCAAAATAATAATGGATACAATATCTCCCCCAGAATATAGTTGACATGGTTGACATTTTTTGAATTCTTCCAAAACATCATGATACCTAGATTCTATTGGAAAATACTGATAGTTGTATTGAATAGTCTCAATAAACTTTGGCAATTATAAAATAACTCCAAAATTATTATATTCAAAATATACACCTTCATTAAGTTTGTGGCTCATTCATCAAGATTCAAAGATTTTAAGGCACAATACGTTGTTACCTAGACAGATAAGGGATTGGTTACCCGTCTTTAGGCCAATAGCCCACACCATCGAGTTTCCAACTTATATACCTTATTGCATAAATGAGAAGAACGATAGATAGCATTTAAACTACTTTAAGCCTCACTAATGTTCAATATGCACCTTAATGCTTCTCCTAAGTTGGACGACGACTTATAAAAACAAGTCTTTTAGCTTAAAATAATTTAGATACTATCTATGCTCTTTGTATATCCACTTGATTCATTTCTGATATATAGGTTCCTCATAAGAGACAAGTATAAAGCATACTTTGAATTTTGGAGGATAAATTAAGATGCCTAGCAATTTCTTTTTGAAGGTTTGGGAGAGAAAAAGAAGAATATTAGAAAGCCATAAGAGATTTCAACAACTGTTGATATATTTCAAACGGTTATATTCTGCCTTTCACAATATAAGCTAATGCCTTATATAGGCATTTTGGGATACAAACGACAAAATGGGTTACTACTCATGACCGATAATTTTTACTATAGACTACGGTAAATTAGTACAATAATTGATGACACATATTACAACCGATAAATAATTCATCTTACATATCTAAATAATTGCCTTATCTTTCAAACCAACTAAATGACACACTTTAATTATTACATTATCTTGATAAGATTTGCAGATCAATCAATACTGTCTATCACTGGTTCATGTGAAGGTAACATATTGACATCATCAGGGTACTCGGGCTCTTGGCTGTATCCTACTAAGATAGCTTCTTCTTCTAACCGATCAATCTCTTTGTTATGTTCCTTTAGAGCTTACTTGATTAAAGGTATTGTAGACTGGTAATCATCACTGTAATCTTATGGTACCTTTACTTCAAATGGACCTAGTTATATTTCTTGTGGAATGGTCTAATTTGTTGAGCATAACCTCCTCTGGGTTTCTCAATATTTCTTGCCATCTTTTCGAATATCTCCTTCAAATCCTTTAACGAAGTTGCAAATCCTTAATGGATAATACCTTCCTGGCTGATATTCCATCCATTGTTGTCTGAGTTCTATGATCAGTTTGAATTGTAATGGATTTGCTCTTGAAAATATTTGATTTAAGTGATTGATCCAAGATTCAATGATTTGTTCCCATACTGATAGGGACCTAAACCATTCCATTAATTGGGTTAAATTAATCAAATGATTTAAACTTGGATTTATCTTGATGATTCTCAGATATTGCAAAGCCTCCTAAGCTAGAATTTGGACAATAATGGTGTAATGATACATAAGATACTAGTAAAACCATTTTAATTCTATTGGAAATTGGCTTTCATGGAATCTCCAAATATAGGGATGGATGAAAGGATATCGAGGATGCAATCTGAAAGGATTTAGATTTAATCCTCTATATTTTCTAAAAATTTAGACCTGATAATCCCATATTTGAGTCTTACTATCTTCTTCAAAATTACCTCTTGCAACTATCTATCTTAACTCATATGGACCATAGATGATGAAGGATTCTGAATTGTACCATCTTGGAGGTAATGGATTTGGACTTTGTATCATGGCAATGCTCCTGGATGCATGAATATCACCTAAAATAGGTGATGTTAGGATTCCAATCTTAGCTTCTTCAATCTCTTTTAAGGTCTGGATAAGAAGTCAGCAACATGATTATGTTTTCGAGAAATATGTTTGACTTCGTAAGAGTATTTAGTAAACCATTTTTGCCATATTAACAATTGAGGATGTGGAACAGTTTTTTGCTTGAATTTGAGCATCTTGGGAAACGAACTCATATCCATCTCAATTTTGAAATGCGAGCCCATAAGATGATATTCAAATTTATATATACTATATTTCACTACTAAGGTCTCTTTAAACATTAAATGGTAATGGATTTTTGAGTCTTTGAGTTTCTCACTTCTGTATCCACATACATGTCTCCCTTTTTCTCTTCGTTCTATGAGAATTGCTCCCTAATACTTGTTACTGGCATCGATTTACAGAATGAGCTCTCCTCCTGAAGGAATCTTTAGAGGTGGAAGTTTTTACAATTCTTCTTTTAGGAACTTTATTGCTCTTGTTTGTTTATTTCCCTATGAGACATGTTTCTTCTTAAGCATCTATGATAGAGCAAAAGTGTGCTTAGAGATTTGAGAAACGAAATCTCTAAGGTAGTTTACAATTCCCAGAAATTGTTATATTTTCTTGGTATTAAGATCTTCATTAGGGAATTTTAATAGTTCTTGAGCAATATTGGATTCTCATTGATAATAACCATATTTGATTTCATCCCTAAGAATTCCATTTCTGTTTGGGCTATCTTCATCTTCTTTTTTGAAAGCATAACCCTATATGATGTCACCAATTCATAAAATTGTTAAAGGAGCTTAGCATGAGATATCTCATCTGAATTGAAGAGAGGATATCATCTATGTAGATGATAACACTATTCAAAATAGGTTGGAAAATCTTGATAATAGCTTTCTGAAATAGTGATGGAGCAGTTTTTAGGCTAAATGGTAAAACTTTCCACTGGTAATGGTGATTTGGGATGCAAAGTCCTGTTTTGTGTCTGTCTTCCGGATGAATTCCTAATTGCCAAAATCCTACTTTAAGATCAAATTTGGAAAAGATTTTGGCTTTGGTAATGTTTTGGAATAATGTATTCCTGTTAGGAATTGGGAATTTGTCATCTTGGACAAAATGATTAAGAGACTAATAATTGATGACAAGCCTTAGCTTTCCTCTAGCTTGTTTAACTCTCCTATTGACATAAAATGCTTCACAAGCGCATTGTGAATCTGAAGGTTCTATTAATCCTTGACTTATCAATGTATTGAATTCTTCTTCAACTAATTTTGCATGTTTAGGATTCATTCTCGAATGACTAACTTTAGTTGGATTGATGTCTTTATTCTTGTATAAAGGAATTCTCACAAAGAATTGTTGGTTTTGCCACAATGGATGGTTGTACTTTTTCAAGAACTCGGTGTAATTTTTATCATATGCATCTATTTTAATTCTTTTGACTAATTCTGCTATACTGATTTTCCCAATAAAATAGAATCTTAGAAGCTCAGTATATGGCTTATTATATTTTTTGAATCTTATTCCTTCTGGATGAATCTTCATCTAAGGCATTTTTGATAATATATCCCATCTAACAATAATATCCTTATTGGGCAATGGAGATCTAAGGATTGGAGTTATGATACTACATCTAGGAAAAAACTAGATTTTTATCGACTTACTTCTGATGTATACGTAGAATTCTTCATTGGATGTAGTCATAAAGGTCTTTGAGTGTGGAAGCCAAAGATCTTTAGGAAATACTTAAGGATTCAATATACTTTCAATAGCTCCAGTGTCAATGAAAGCAATCACAAGAATTGGTTTAGCATATTTACTAATGAGGATTTGGATTGGAACATGAGGAGTGCTAACACTCATGAGTTCATTAGCAATGCTTAGTTGTGTCTATTGTATTAAGTACGATTCATCCCCTGAATCTTCCCAATTAGATTCTTCAGTATATGTTTGCAAAGAAAACATGATAGTTGATCTTCTTTTGAAAATAAGGATTCAAGGGATGAATCGTACTTAATACAAGAGACATAACCAAGCATCATCTTTTCTTATCTTGACTCTAGCCTTTTAAATAATTGTTTGGATCATTTTTTAAGACCCCTTTTGAGGACATTGTTTAGCATAATGTCTAGATTTGTTGCATATGAAACATCAGCTAGATTTTTTCCCTTTCCTTTTCCTTCCTTTCTTCTTATAATACTTCCATTTTTTAATAGGAAATCTTCTCTTTGCTTTTAAGAAGGATTTTCTACTTCTAACCTTGAAATGTTTCTTTTTCTTTCTTGAACTACAAGTACACTCCTTTTTAAGATTTCTATGTTTGATATAAAAGTCTGGCTTGTTGCACATTTCATCAAGGACATTGCTACCTTAAATGTAATCTTTGATAACTCTACATTTGTCACACATATCTTTAATGACCATGTGGAATGTAAGCCCTTAAAATTGACTTCAAGACAATCGAGCCTAGATTTAAGACTTTTAAGGAAACTTATTCAATTAAGCCCAAACTTTACGACTAAGATAGAAAAATTAGTTGAGATGATATAGTGATGTTAGATTTTAGAAATAATGATCCAAAATCCCAATTTTGCCCTTAGAAGTAGAATTATTTAATATAATACTAAAATGTTAAGAACTCTAAAAATCGAGTTCGAATTGCGATGATTACTTAGAGATAAGTTAATTAGGCTCCAAAATGAGATAATATAGTATAATTACTATATGAATATATGAGTATTTTTATGAGTATACCTGATATAAATAATAATTATACCCCCGTAAATTAATCCTAAATTATGTAATCATATATATATTGTATTGAATTCATAAAATTAGTTAAGAGAATATATCCTAAAAATAAAAGATTTGTTAGAAACTTAATTATACGAGTATAGTAATATATTACGTATGATATATACATAGGATATATACCCATACATTAATAAATAACTAAATTTTAATGAAATGTACCTAAAACCCTTAAAAGACTGCAAATTCTTATCCTATAAATGCTTTTAGCAATTGGAGATTTGCTGAATTTGCTGTGGCATGTTGTAGAATCAGTACTTCTGGCTATGTTTGTAGTTAATCGACTGTATGCATGCCATGTGTGTAGATGATACTTAGTTATAACAAGAGTTGAACTCCTTGGTGTGCTATTCTGTATGTTTGCATTGATTTTGTATTGTATGAACTTGTTGGCCACCCCTAATTAAAACTAATTTTTATTCGAGTAAAATAAAACGGGACATGTATAACACCCATTACGGGAAATGATTAAGAGTGTCAGGCTAAATACCAACTTCTTTCGATGAGAATAACTGAAACGATCCTTTTCCCATCCTTAGTCAAACTAAGTGATAGGCGAAGAGGTCACGGCAAAGTTAAGGGCCATGGTTCAACGACAATCATAGGAGAAGAGTGTTCTCTACTGCATAAGCCTGGATTGGTTTGACTTAAGATGAAACTCTTTAATTCGGGTTAGAGCGGATGTAATTTATGTAACCTTACAGTGGACCGGATAACATTATGTGATGTTTTATTTGATTGATTGCATTACATTTCATCATAATTATTAACCTTGTTTATATTTGTACAGTACTTTTCTAACTCCATCCCACTCACTAAGCTAATTATATTCATATCCCTATAAACTCTTTTACAGGTGTTGAGTAAGGTCAAGATGTTTAGGTGCCACTGTTCCCAGGTTACTGTGCTACTATTTAGGAAAGCAAGGAATGATGAATTAATTGAACTTGGGCTTTTGATCTTTCTTTTATCTTTTTTATTGAATTTTGAGGAGACTAATTGGGAATTCCTTGAGACGCCCACTAATTTCCTATCTTATGTAACTAATTCGTAAACCTGTGGCTTTTTGATAAACTTTTATTATAAATTATAACTCTGATGTAAGACATTTATGTTAGTACTGTTGTAGTACTAGACAACAGGTTGTATAAAATATGTATTTTGTAAAGTTCTACCATAAGTTTAGTTATTAACAAGTGTCAAAACAAACATTTCAAGCTGGTTGAGTCGTATACATCTTGTGTGGACTATATCTACGATAGTAGCTGTGGGGTTAGCTTCTATCTTAAGTTGGTTTATATGGCAGGACTGTTATGACTCTTTCTATTTGGGATGCAACATGAAGTATTTGCTGAATTTCTTTAACTGAGACATGGATCACCTTTTGGTTTTTTAATTGAAGATACCGTTCAATTCCTATTAACAATGGCAATGAATAGAAGAGAGAAATACTTACTTCGGGTTAATGTAAGCTCTAAGTTGATAAAAAAGTTAAACCATCGTCTTGAAATGTCTATCAAAGTCTTTCTTCTTATAAGAACAGCATTTTCTCTCATGAAACTCTTTACTCTTTATTTCCTTTGAATCTTTTGGATTTCCTATGAGGAATTGGTGGATAATGTTGATGGCTTTATCAAAATTTGTTAAGCTCAAAAAATATATTTGATCTTGTTCAAATGCAGAGTTCCACCAATCCTTAAGTATTATAGTGAATTTGCTGATGAATTTAGTCAGAATTTCTCCATGAGAAGGATGCGTTAAGAACTTTGTTGACATCTACAAATGAAATTCTTAGAGCCTGTCTAGCCATCTAGTGTATGTTATAGGGTCTACTAAATTTAGGTGCCTTTTGCGAGGAAGAGGAAGCTCCTATAGTCAAATTAGAGTTTGACTCATCATCATTATTACTTCAAACCATTATGATTGGTTTTGATGGTGGTTCAAGAGTAACACTTTCTTCACTAGAAACATCAGTTTCATCCAGATAATATTGACATGTATTTGTCTCTTGGTCAAAGTCTAAATTGCCTAATTCTTCTCCATCAGAGCTACTTATGGCATCTTCTTCTTCTTCTGTTGGAATGTCTTCAAAAGAGCTAAATACCTCTTCTTTGGATTCTTTAGCCATAGTAATTTTTGGAATTGTCTAATGGTGATAAGCTTGTAGAAAAGCCTTAATAAGATTATCATCTTGAATTTTTACCATACATACTTTCGATTTAGAGATGTCATCTTCCATTCATCATCATCTCCCAAATTTTGAGTCTTGTTGAAATCTTCTATAGAGCTGGTTAAAGTCTTTTTTATCTTTCCCTTCTTTTTTCTAGGGGCCTCAACCTATTTGACTTGCTCTCTTAGTTCAAATAGAGTTTTCTTAGGTTGTTGTTGAGGCTTTGAAAAAAATATTGATGTTTTTCTTGGCTTAAGGGTGTCGGAAAAGATATCTGATTCTGCAATAGGTAGAACATAAGAAGTTCCTTTTTATTTGGCTTCGAGCATGGCAATCTAATTTTTTAACTTTTAAATTTTTAACTCCTTTTGCTCTACATAATCTTAAAGACTCGTACTTGGTTGTAGTATGGATTTTTTCATGTTTTCAAGTCTATTTTGAAGGAGAGAAATTAGCTTCGAGCTGTCATCTACTTTTCTTTCAATAGTAGATAACCTTTATTGGATATTCTCCACATTAGAGTCTATCCTCTTAAGTACTTTGTTTTGTGCAACAACATTGTCAGTATGCCAGTTGAGTACAGCTTTGACTGTCCTACTCTTCTTTTGATTCCCCAAAGCATCACGTTCTATGGGATTTGTAACTTTTGGAAAGTGACAATAATTTTCTACGGTATACTCTTCACAAGGTAGGAACTCACTCTCATTCTTCATAGGCTGCATCATGAAAGAAGGATCAAATGAGACTTTATTTGTATTTGTCCAAGTTTGTTCTTCTGATGTGAGCTCACGATTGTTACGCCCCAAAGTCGTAAAGCCACAATAGTCTTTTCGTGTAAACCAACCTATAACAGGAACTAACCTTACAATGCCTATCATAAGTACGATCTACATAAGACATCGACGATTCCTCGCTTTGAAGTAAATAGTTCGACTAAAATTTTTAGCTAAAATTTATAGTAAAAGTAAAATCTTAGGTCATATATATATAATTACATCCACATTATCATAGGATTCTTAGGAGATCCTACATAATACAATAGTTAACTAACGTACATATCATATATCAGTTCTTTATCCTAAGGATACTAGTAAAACTTTAAATAAGACTTGATCTTTTGCTAATGGATCCTCATTCCCCATAGCTTCAAAAGAAATTTAACCTCTAAGTAATTGTATCACGGCATCACAAATTAGAAATCAGGACCTGCAAAAGAATCTATACGGGTACGAGTAATTACAACTTAGTAAGTTGAATTAGAGACTCATAAATGTATATAAGCACTATTAAGGTTATTGCCACACCCCGAAGCGGCAAAGTTGTAACAGTCCAGTTATGCAAACCATTCTAAGATAAAAGTTAGCCTTACAACCTCTATCCTAGTCCTGATTTACACAAGGTATCCACGACTAACTCACTTTGAAGTAAACAGTTTGTAATTTAAATAAGTCATTTACCTAAAAAAGTAAGAAAATATATATATACATTAGAATTCAGTTATTACAATTAATGTTTACAACGTATCACCATAATCTATTTCCCAGTTAATAGAATTCAGGATAATTATAAGCCGCTTCTTAGCTAGCACTTACAATGATATCTATAGGGATGTAAGCTACTACAGCTTAGTAAATTAAGACAAAGACTTAAAACTATATCACAAACACAAACACAAACAAGGTTATCAACCAAATTATTAGGTGTAATGCATGTTCAGGCAAATGCTATCGCACGACGTTATTCGACCTGTCGTGAGATTAGAGAAAAAGCGTTCGATCTAATCCGAGTTAAGGAGTTGCTGTTAATACAATAACTCATAACCAAACCCAAGCTTATGCAATGGAGATACCGCTCCTCCCGCGACTACCTTCGAACCATTGATTTCACTCTTGCCGCAATCTCCTCACTTGTCACTTAGTTCGACTAAGGATGAAAAAGAAACCCATTATACTATTTAGAGCTATCTCTTTCGAAAGGGTTGGTATTTGGTTAGAGAATCTTAAGTTTCCGCTAGTAAGTTGCTATGTAAGTCCAATTTTTGTTTATAGGTCGTGTATTTAATTAAGTCCAGTTTAGGGTGATCAATTATTTCATACAAATCATACAATATAAGCCAAGCAGCAAATCAAAATCATATCATCAGCTCAAAACAAGCACAATTAAGTACAATTTCAAGCCTCCAAAATACATCACTATATTAATCCCAACTTACCTTGACTCCTCACTTGCTCACTCAAGGCGGGACTCATTCAGTCTATCGCCAATGATCCCTATAATATCAATGTTGTCTCAGTTTTCATGTAATTGTCATAATTTGTTTTATCCTATAACACTTATTGTTATTTTTGGTTTATGATTTAATATGTCCAATTATCTAGGTTATCAAATCTTTTACAATTGTTCTTGGTTTGGGGCTAGGTTTTGGTTCAATTTTCGCATCAATTTCTAAATTTAATTCTAGTTCTAGTTCAGTTTCTAAGTACAGTTTTATATACAAACCTTAAAACTCATTTTGACCCCATAATGTGAAATTAATCACATTATTTCTGAGTCTCCTAAATATCATATTTACCCCTAATTAGTATGTTAATTTATTTGATATACCCCTTATCTTACTTAATTACAGAATTTACTTTCAATATAAGAAAATTTTATCTTTTTCATATAATTACCTAAATTTAAATCTTCTACCAAATTTTATATATTTTCCTATTATTATTAAAATATCAATTTTTATTCTAATATTTTCTATTTATTATATTTTCAATTTTTGCATATTATGTATTATTACTTATTATGTACATAATACACATCTAATATTTCTATCACTCTAATTATCATCTCTCAACATCAATTAATATCTCAAAATATATAAATTTATCCTAAATCAAATTTTACTCCTCATTACTCTAAATTAATAGATTAACATAAAATATACCATTTTTACTTATTACATATATACTACATAATACCCTAATAATTACATCTAACACCTTAAATGCTATAAATACTATACTTCATTAGATTTCAATATTCTAAAATATATAATTATTTACTAAATCGGTAATTAACCAAAAATAACACATTTTATGCATTATTTTAAGACTTAAAAATTATCCAAAAATTTCAAAAATTCATTTTTGAAAAAGGGTTTTATGGCACCGTTCTATATCACCTAAGTAGTCTACAAAAAAATTTTGAGTCCAAAACTACACTCCTAAGCTTATTTATTTCTAATTCTAAACATGCTTGGTTTTATTCAATTTCTTAAATACCCTATATTTATAGACGTGATTAAAATTAATCACTATTTTTCCTTAAATATACATATAATAAAACAACAGAATAACAAATTTCATAATTTTCTAGGCAAAATTAATAATTTTAATAGATTTTACAAAATCAAGCTGGAATTGGACTCACCTGGCCATTGGATTCTAGCCACCAACGGTAGTAAAGTAGTGTGGTAGTGGCTGTTTGTTTTCAGGTGGCCGTTAAATGTGGGTTTCCTCTTAAAGCCCTAATTACACAGATTTTTTGTAAAATCCTAATTTCCTCTCTCTTTAATTTTCTATAATTCCAGACATAAAAAATGAGTTTCTGAAAAATTTGGGATATTTATAGAGGTGTTGGGGAATTATTATGCATTAATTTGATTAAACGATTGCCTTATCTCTACTTTTTCTTACTTTCGATTTGTTGTAATTTAATTGGTTGCTTTTATTTAATCACTCCCAAGTTGCTATGCCTCAATTCTAGAGATTTCTTCATTTTTCCTGATTTTTCCTTAATTATTCATGTATTTTCTTTAATTATTTAACATTATTTTAGCTTATTTCGCTTGTTTTAAATAATTACGCGTATTTTTACCTACATGTAAATTTATATATAGTACAAATAAATATTCGTAAATATTATTTAAGTTATTTAATGTTTTTTAGTATTCATATAATTTATCTCTAACAATTCATTAATTATTGGTATGCACTTTACACATTTTCGATAAATAACGAGTAATATACTTAAAATTTGAAAAATTTATATTCTTTTATTTTATTACTTATTTTCTTAAATTCAAACTTACGGGATCATTTTTACTAATATTTCTAGCTTTATTTTATAATTTAGGCTCAATTGGATCCTTTAGCTGATCACCATAAATTCTACGAGTCAAACTCCGAGTAACTAATTGTGAGTTTTACAATTATCAAGCAATTATTTTCATGAAATGCAACAAACAAGTGCCATCATACAATGTAGTCCGGTTCATTGTGAAATCAAAGTAATTTTATCTACTTTAATCTAGGCTAAAGAGTTTTCATGTTATGCAACAGCTCACAACTAAACCTAGGTTTGTGCAATAGAAATATTGCTCCTCCTAAAACTATCCTTCAAATCAATGCTCTTATCCTCACCGCAACCTCCTCTCCTATCACTTAGTTTAGTTAAGAATGAGGAAAAGATCAATTTGCTATCTAGCATTATCTTTTTTGAACTTGTTGATACTTGGTTGGAAAATCCTAATGATCCCTTAAAGGACTGCAATGCATGACAATTTAGGGTATTAGGGTCAATTAGGATTAGGTTTAATTTAGGGTGTTCAAACAATTTCACACCAATCCAATCATAATAGTTATTAATTACAACACAAATTCCAACACGAAATCAAATATGCAAACTCATGTATAAAACTACTTACAATCATAATTATACACAATCTTAAATCTCCAAGTACCCTAAAATAGTATTCCAAATACGGTGAAGTAATAAACCCAACTTACTTGGAATCCTAAGTTACTCAACCACTTGTCACAAGTTGAATTGTCTCAGTGTGTCCTATAATATAAATACGCTCTTTTTAGTAATTATACTTAGATGATACATATTCTAAGTTCTAAGCTAGGATTTAACTTAATTTTTCTTATATACCTATCATTTACTAACGATTCATCTTACGTTAGTTTGGGGTTTGGTTTCCAAATCCGAATCCGATTCCTATTTAGGTTCTAATTCAATTTCAACTACAAAGAATCCTAAATACGCTCGAATCCTAATATGAAATTAATCACATTAAGCTCAAGTATTTTAATACCATACTATGTCTTAATTTAGTATTATAATCTATTCAGTATACTCTAATCCTAATTAGGATACTAGATTTTACTTTCGATGTGAGAAAATCTTATTTTTTTTATCCAATTACCTAAAAATAACTTTTGTACCAAATTCATTTTGTACTGATATTATTATTATATTATCCAATTTAACCTATTATTTAACATTTATTAAAATCCCAACTTCACATGTTACTAAATTTCCTACAATTACTACATAATTCCCATATTAATTGCAATTAACACTCCAAATATTAGGATTAGGTTTTTACATCAAAGATTAGCATCCTTAAACATCTAAGTACCTTCTAAATCAGTAATTAATTATTTAATCACTTAATTAAGGCAAAACTACCTATTTTTCTCATCATTTTAGGGCTAAAAAATTACTTAAAATTTTTGAAAATTAAATTTAAAAAAATGGCTTCATAGCATTGTTCTATAGAACTTAAGTATTCTACAGAAAAAAAAAATTAAGTTCTAAACTACACTCCTAAGCCTATTTATTTCTAATTCTAAATATATTTGGTTTTGTCTAATTTCTTAATAACCCTATATTTACAGACATGATTACACTTAATCACTATTTTTTCCTAAATCTACATACAATAAAACATCAGAATAATAAATTTCATAATTTTTTGGGCATAATTAATAATTTTAAGGAATTTTGCAAAATTGGAGGAGATTTGAGACTCACTTAGTTCGTAAACTTTTTAGCTTCCAACACCAGTTCAAGTATGTCGGCTGGTCCAGGCAGTCGGTTTAGAATGGGGTGGTGGTGATTCGACTCTAGGTGGTGGTGATGTGTAAGTTCGACCTACTTGCCCTGATTGGACAAATTTGGGGAAAAAAAATTCTAAAACCTTAATTTCCCCCTCAATTTCGGTTCTCTCAATTTTTTTTAGCTCCCAACTGACCAAATAAGCTTTGAAAATTTTCTTACTATTTATAGGGTCATAAAGGAATTGTTGTGTATTAATTAGGACAAGACAAGGCCATATCTCTTCTATTTTTGCTTTTTACGTGTTTGTTTTTTATTTGTTAATATTTTCTTTCTTTTCCCCTTGCTGCCATGACTAGATTTGGATCATTCACTATCTCTTTGATTTTTTTTTCTAATTTTTCCTTTTTTTTTATAATTTTCTTTAATTATTTAGCAATTTTTTAGCAAATTTAAGGCAATTTAGGTAATTTTGCGTATTTTTACTTACATGTAAATACATATGGGCTACAAGTAAACACTCTTAAATATTATTTAAGTCATTCTATGATTTTTAGTATACATATAATCTATCTTTAACAATTTATTAGTTATCAAAATACATTTTACGCACTTTCGATAAATAACAAGTAATATACTTAAAATTTGAAAAATCTATGTTCTCTTATTTTATTACTTATTTTTTTTAAATTCAAACTTATGGGGTCACTTTTACTGATATTTCTAGTTTTAATTTATAATTTAGGTTTGATTGAATTCTTTAACATATCGTTCTAAACTTTATGTACTAAATTCGATCCTACGGTTACTTAGCTTATATCTAGGGCTTACAACGATGATCGTCAAATGTTAGATCATCAAAATTAATTAAATTTTTCATAAGATCATCCTTTAGGATCATCTTGTCAAAGTCTGAAGAGGTATCTAAGTCTCCAGTGCTAATTTTCACTTGTAAAGATGATTCTACTTCTTCTCTCCTCTTCTTAGGTAGAAGTTGTTTTTTTAGAATCTACCTTTGAGATATTTGGGTAGATCACCTCTTATGCCTTCTCCAACTAAGCAGTTCTGGAGTGAAATTCACTTCTTGTTTCATGGGATAAAGCCTAATCTCTATTTTATTGAGCCTTTTGTTCATGCTGTATAGAGAGTTAGGATTTGGATCTGCCTGAGGCATATCATATAAGGATTATGTTATATGGCTTTGTCATGGAAGCTCTTATTATCTAAGTTTTAGATTAGGTTAGCATACTTTTGGTGTTTCTTGTAACTGAGGTAATGGTCCATAACGAACCATGTACTGCCATTTCCCATAATCTTCTCCAATAGGATCACCATCTTGATATCTCTTCCAGTAAGAAGATGATGATAGTCATCACACTCGAAGTCTTCATCAAAGTAACAATGGTCATTAAATGGGTCTTTAAAGAAATAAATTAGCCTTCCTTGATTGTCAAAGTGCTTGACAATCTATTGCAGTTGCTTGTCTAGTTTAGAAGCTCTATAGGCTTCTGATGGCTGGATCATCATCATGGTTGGGAAAGTAGAGGAACTAGTCTTTTGCTCATCTTGTGGCTTTTGGAAATGGATGACTACAAATCTATCTTGTCTTCTTACAAACACGGGATCAATTGACTGTATAAGGACAATGTTGTAGTGACACTTTTCATAGCTCGTTACCCATGTTATTAGTAAGATCTTTAAAAAACCTATTCTAGACATCTGTCTTGGAGCATGAACTACTATAGGAGTCTTGTTAGAATTCACAGAAATGATAAGGGCTTCACTTCCTTTCCCTGATAGAGATAAATCCAAAGAATGATTTTGTAGTCTGTATACTATTTGGTAATGTAGAGTTACAGCAACTGTCTTAGGATCCAAAGGTGCTCTAATAATTTGGACTTGCACTAGTACTGCTTCCAAAAGCTTTGGATCAACCAAAACTAGGTTGTAGTTTAAATATGGTGTCACAAACATTGTTCTAGCATTTAGGGTTGTTTTAATAGTACCAACACAGGCCTATTGATATTCCAAAAACCTTATATCTAGTAATGCTAATCTAGCTACTATTGACAACCCTTTTCTCCCATGAAGTGTTAGAGCAAGTCTAATTGCTCCATAATGTATGTACGTATAACCTTGAGATAACCATAACCTAGGTAGTTCGGTGGCATCTGCAATGTTATAAATTGCTCTTCTTGGAAAGTTCTGACAAGATATTGGTCAAATTTAGAGGATTGGATGTATTCCTTGACTTGTTTTGAGTTTGGACTAATGAGTAATCTTAATAAAGATCTTTGTGGTTTAGTAAAGGCTGAGTATGGATTTACTAAGGGTAAAGATGTTTCATCGATCTTTTCTTGGTCATCAAGATAAGATACCTCATATAGGTAATCTATTTTGTTTGAGTGGCTTTTATTGAAAGTAATTGTATCTAAGCTGAAAGTGACTATGGTTGGGGTAATAGAGGTAGATGTGGTCATAACAAGTGTATTTAGGCTTTCCATTATCAAAAACCTACTCTCCCTCTCTCCTAAAGAAAATAAATTGCTCGACTCTGATATTAAATAGAGCTCATTCATCAAGATTCAAATATTTTAAGGTACAATGTGTTGTTATACCAGATAGATAAGGGATTGGTTATCCTTCTTTTCCTCTATTCCAAACATAGTGTTAGGGATTGATGAAAGGGATGAATCAGAAATTATAAAAATACTAGAGCAAGGATGATGTCCATTTGCATGATCACTTTGGGTTATAAATTAAATCCACTTTTCATCAATTCGGACATCTTAGTTGAGTTTACTGCAGTTTTTCAATTTAAGTTTGGTACGTCATCGTCATACTTGTTTTGAAATATGATATCATTTTAACTACAGATGTTTATGAATTCAGTCCCATAAGCTAACTTTGATATTATGCTTGAATTTGATTTATTTAGTTTAATGAGTTCTCAAGCCTAAGTTGAGCTAAAGCAACCTTCTGAAAGAAATTAAGAGAGTTTTGCACTTGAACAAGCTAAATGGCACATTGATTAGTTGAGCTAAAATATTTTAGGGCTAATCAAGCTTAAGCATTTTTTTAATTTTCAACTGGAACTTAAGTTCAAAGTCAATATGGTTGGATTTGACTAGGTATATTTACATTATCCTTAATTTTCATCGTGAACTTCTCCATCAGCCACATGAAAATTAAAACTTAAAGACACAAAGTATGGGAAAAGCTTTTTCTTTTTTTTTTTTAATTTTAAATTTTAATTTGCGAGGTCTTCTAACAGGAAATTTTTTCTTTTTTATAACATCGCAAATATCCTTCCAAAAACCCAAATTCAATACACTTTAAAACATAATTGGTCATAAACTTTATGCAATAACACAAGGAAATCCTTTCTGACAATCCATGGTAAAGATAGAATAAGATACACTCTATACTTACATGGAAATAATTTCACGAAGGTAAACTTTTAGAGAGTGGACAAATCTTTTCTGTTAAGTTTAACTGTCAAGGAGAGGGAATAATACTGTGAAAATTTGATCATTTTCTTTTTCCTCCAAAAGAGGTTTAGTGAAGATAACAAGTTGTTTCTAGATGTTCATCGTTCTCGATGTCGGACGGTGAGAATAGACCACAGTACGGTTATGAACTGGGCTGTGTCACAATTCTAAAAAATTCAAATCGCCACCACATGTTGGTCGGTTTATAGGATAATTCCTAGGAAGTGATGATTCACGTGGCAGGTCCTAGAACCCGAAAAACATAACAGTTGGAAAAATTAAAGTAAATTAAATTAAATTTTAAACTAAAATATTAGCCCAAAGATCACATAAACCTTTGACCTATTTTGTGATACAATTGTTAGCAATGTATATCTATTTATATAAAACTATATCCAACTTGAATCGGAGAATTATAAATATGGGATCAAAAACTTAAAAGGTAACAAAGAAATTTAAAAAATCAAAGGTAGTTTCAAATTATTGAGAAATAAGACTTTTTTTTGTTTAGTAAAATTTTATATATACAAATTCAAACATACTTTTAGGATACATTTATTGCATGTGTTATAAAAAGCAACACATTATATGCTATAAATAGGAAACAAGTTTTTCCTATTGATATAGAATTCGTTAAATGTTATTTAATTTAATTTTCAATTTTATCTTTTTGTTAATAGGGTATTTTAGGTAGGAACCTCTTAAGTTTAACTAGATCCGTTAAGCCTTGTTTTCCTAAGCTCGCCTCTGTAGGCCTCAGGACTGGTTATTAGTAGCTTAAGCTCATAAAAAACTGTAACGGCCATAAATTATAAAATAAGAATAAAACGGTTACGTCCTAAATATTAGAAACACGATAACTCTATTCAACCATACTTACAGGAGAAAATCTTTCCCGCTAACTGATTTCTAACGGTTAACTCTACTCCGTTATAAATACTAAACATCTACTCAATGGTAAGACTCTTTACAAATTTTACATTCTAAGCTTGTGTATTTAGTATTCTATTCCACAAAAAGCCTATTGTTGACTTAAGTATTAGAGTACCCATGCCGAACAACTCTTTGATGTCCCTTTACTGTGCATTGTTTTAGAAGCCTAATACGTACAGATCTCAATCAATTACCGACAAGAACTGAGAAACAACACTTTTGTTTTTATTTTATTCCATCCTTTTCTTTTCATTTTTATGTTCTTTATCTTTTTTTTCTTTTCTTTTAGATGTTGGCAATTTACAACTTGTGGGTTTAATGGATCCCCTTTACCAACATAACTTAGACCCACCACCTCAATGGGTCTCATGTACAGGACCAACCTACACTTTGGTCCTAGTTTAGAATTGACCCTTGTGTAGGTCTCGATGAGAACTTATTAAGGAATAAGAGTTTTTCTTAGGTTTGTCTCTTTTGTCTTTGAAGATGTAAGTAAGATTGAAATAAATTGAAAACAATTAAAATGATATGTTTGTTAAGATGTCAAATAAAGCAGAGTAGTTCCCCAATCCCTTTAGTACTATTACTAAGCCCCTGATAGTCTAAGCGTGGGTCTTAAGGATATTAATAAATCAAGTTAGTTTGTAAATTACTTGAGGTTGACTCTAGTTTTACTTGAATTGGATTTTGCATTAGTCAAGTCGAGATTAAGCTCAAGTTATTTGAGTAGCAAATCGAACCGAGTTTGAGTTTTAGAATATTAAGCTCGTCAAGCTCATAAGCCTAATCGAGTTTGGTATAATTTTTAATTTATTTTTTTAAAATATGAGTGAGTGTCAGGTTATTTAGAGTAAATTTATAAACAATTCGAGTTTAATTGAGCTAATTGAACCAAACTCAAGCTTGCCATATATATCTTCAAGTTGAGTTTAAGCTTAAAATTTAAAACTCGGTCGAACTCAAGCCTAGCTCAAGTTTTGAGTTTTTAAGTCAAGTTAAGCTTGAGCTCAAATCCAAAACTGTACTGGTTTAACTCGACTTGATTACACCCTTAGCTGGTCCAATCAGGCCTAAAATTGGGATCAACCCCATTGGGTAATGATTCTCCAAATGAAGAATGGTAATTGACTTGATAGTTCCTAATCCCAAGTTAGATCTTGAACCTAATATTTCACAAATTTGGTTTTTGGATCCATAAAGCATAACACCACCATTTTTTTCCTTAAAGTTAAATTATAAACTAAAAAAAATTAAGCTTAAGAGTCATATAGTCTTTAGCTTATTTTATGTTGGAATTGTTAAGGATATAAACTTATTTATATATAACAATATTCAACTTCGCTTATAATATTACATTGTGGGACAAAAATCTAAAGGTCACCAAAAAGTTAAAAAACACAAAAATTAGTCTTGCATTACTAAGAATGAGATTTTTCTTTTAATAGAAACACACACACACACACACTATACTAGACATGCTTTTAAAGTATAGTTTTTACTTGTATTATTAATAACAACAACATATTAAATGTTTTCAATAGAAACATCAAATTAGTTTGTTTCAAAATTATTTAAATTTTCAAATTTAACTTTTATTCTATTTTGCATTTTTTATTCTTCTTCTTTTTTTTTTTCTTAGTACTAACGAGTTTAGACCTACCAAGTTTTACAGGTTTAAACCCTTGACATGCCATGGATCAATTACCCTAATGTGTCATTTCATGGTTCAAAATCATAAAGGTTAGGCTAAGTCTGGTTCCTACCCCCATTGGCTTGGTTTTTAGGCTAAGTCTAAGGTTCAAACTTAGCTCACATGTAGGTTTAGTTCCTAATATAGTTAAAGGTTATAAAAGTTATGGGCTCATATGCTTTAAAAGATCAATAAAAAAAGTGTTGTATAGAGGTTATAGACAATTGATTATGTGCAAGTTGTACGCTGAACTAGCTAAAGAAGTTTCAAATTGATGACACATGGAGATAAGTTGTTAAAAACAAGCATAGGAGAAGAAATAGGTAAACTCGGTTTCTCAAAGCACATATTTGATAGTAGAACGAATTTAGAATTCTTGATCATTCTTAGCTTGTTGTTAATTGATTTATTATTTTTTATCTCTCTTATAATCATTGTAGCAGAGCTTCGACATTTCTCAAAAGCTCACTTGCTTTTAATATTGCAAAAGAGGAGATAATTATTTATTATTTCAATTACTCATCTCAATTATTGGATGAATCTAAAGTAAACGAACTAATTTATCCTGTTGATTAGAGTTGTTGGATTGTTTTCAAACAATTGACGATTTAGATTGAAGCCTACTTTTACTTAAACATTGATCGACTTAAGCTAGGCTAAGCTTAGGTCTTCAAATGACTTATAAGAAGATAAGCCCAAGTCATTTATAAATATAAGCCTAAGGCTTATAAGCAAGCATAAGGGAGCTTTTAGAACTAGGTTTGCATAAGTAAATGACCTTTTTCAACTCTATTTCCGTACGCCAAAAAATTGAATAAGGCTGAGAGCAGACAAAATGGTCTAATGATTCCTAGTATGAGCTTATCAAGTCAAATCTTCTTAAGATATTCTATAATTAGGTTCCACTATTGGCCCACTGTCACGTCCCGAAGCGGCAGAGTCGTAACAGTCCCGCCGTGTAAACCAATCTAAGATAGAAGTTGACCTTATAACTGCTATCCTAGACCTGATCTACACAAGGTATCCATGACTAACCCGCTTTGAAGTAAACAGTTTGTAATTTAAATAAATCATTTACTTAAGAAAGTGAGGAAATATATATATATACTATAATTCAGTTATTATGATTAAAGTTTATAATATTTTTCTGTAATATATTTCCTAGTTATTACATTATTCAGAAATGAAAAATTCTAGAGTAAAAGCTTAAACCTTAAAAATATGCGTTTATTCTTCAAATGTTTTTTCTCACTTCCTAGGATCCAGCAGTTATTAGCTTCAGAGTAGTTGTTTGCTACTTCTTAGCCATCACCTGAATGATGTCTATAAGGATGTAAGCAACCACAACTCAGTAAGTTAGGATGGAAGATTTAAAACTATACCATAAACACAACAAGGTAATTAATCAACTTATTAGGTGCAATGTATGTGCAAGCAAATGCCATCGCAAGACGTTGTTCGGCCTGTCGTGAGATTAGAGAAATTGCGTCCGCTCTAATCCGAGTTGAAGAGTTGCCATTAATGCAACAGCTCACGACCAAACCCAGACTTGTGCAATGGAGACCTCGCTCCTCCCGTGACTACCTTTAAACCATTGACTTCACTCTTACCGTGACCTCCTCACCTATTACTTAGTTCGACTAAGGATGAAGAAGGGACCCTTTGCAATCCTACGCTATCCCTTTCGAAGGGGTCGATATTTGGCCGAAGAATCTTAGATTCCCCTAATGGGTTACCATGCAGGTTTGATTATGATTATGATTACAAGTCGTATATTCGATTAGGTCTAGTTTAGGATGATCAATCATTTTATATAAATCACACAATACAAGTCAAAATAATAAACAAAATCATAGCACCACTCATAATTAAGCACATGCACACATCCAACTATCTAATAAGTACAACCAAGCATAATCTCAAGCCCCAAAAATACAGCATTGTATTAATCTCAACTTATCTCGACTCCTCGCTCACTCACTCGAGGTCCGACATGCTTAGGCCATCGCCAATCATCCTAATAACACAAACGTGGTTTCAGTTTTTCATATAATCATTATAGGTTCGTTTTATCCTATAACGCTTATTGTTATATTTTGTTTAGGGTTTAATATACCTAATTATTTAAGTCTTAAGTCTTTTACAATTATTCTATGTTTGGGGTTAGGTTCGGGTTCAGTTTTCGCATCGATTTCTAAATTAGGTTTTAGTTCGATTTCTAAGTATTGTTTTATACTCGAACCCTAGAAATTCGTTTCAACTCATAATGTGAATTAATCACATTACTTCCCAATCTCCAAAATACCATCATTACCTCTAATTAGTATTTTATTCCACCTGGTACACTTAAATCCTTATTAGTGTATTGAATTTACTCCTGATGAAAGAAATTTTTATATCTTTTATATAATTACATAAATTTAAGTTTTTTATCATTTTTATTATATATCCCTATTATTTATATAATATCAATTTTTATCTTAATATTTTCTATTTATTATATTTCCAATAATTGTGTATTATGTACTATTACTTATTATATACATAATACAAATCTAATATTTTTATCACTCTAATTACTATCTCCCAACATCAATTATCATTTCAAAATATCTAAATTCATCCTAAATCAAATTTTACATCTAATTACTCTAATTTACAAAATTAACTTAAAATTTACTATTTTTCCCTATTACCCATTTACTACATAATCAACCTAATAATTACATCTAACACCCTAAATGCTACAAATATCATACTTCATCAGATTTCAACATCCTAAAACATATAATTATTCACTAAATCAGTAATTAATCATTTAATTACTTAATTAACCCTAAATTACCCATTTTATGCCTAATTTTAAGGCCTAAAAATTATCTAAAATTTTCGAAAATTAATTTTTGAAAACAGGCTTCATAGCACTGTTCTATATCATCTAAGTAATCTACACAAAAATTTCAGGTTCAAAACTACACTCCTAAGGTCATTTATTTCTAAGGACCATATATTACGGAACATATTTTCATCAAAATAATATTTTTCCTAAAAAATACATACAAAAATATTTCAGAATAACAAAATTCATAATTTTCTAAGAATATTTACTATTTTTTACAAAATTGGGCTAAAAATCAGACTCACCATTCTGAGTGGCTTCGGCCACCGTCTGTCGCCATGGCCTTGTCAGCCGGTCTGGGCACTGCCATCATCGTGTGGTGGTGGTGGCAGCCATATACTCCTAAGTGCTTGTTTGGTGTAGGTTTCCTTTTAAGACCCTAATTGCACAGTTTTTCCTATTTTTTTTTCTAACCCTAATTTTTCTCTCAATTTCACCTCTCTCTATTTTTTTTTCACTCTCCAAACTGCCCAAATGAGCTCTGTGATTTTTTTTCCCTATTTATAGAGCTTTGTGGTAATTAATGTACATTAATTTTATTAGACAATTGCTTTATCTTCTTCCAATTTGACTTTTGTGTTGTTTTAATTTAATTGGCTAATTTTTTTCTTATTTTCCCCAACTGCCACGACCTATATCTAGATCATTCTTTATTTTTCCTGATTTTTCCTTAATTAATTATAATTTTTCTTTAATTATTCAGTATTATTTTAGCACATTTTACGTATTTTAAGTAATTACGCGTATTTCTATCTACATATAAATTCATATATAGTACAAATAAATATTCTTAAATATTATTTAGGTCATTTTATGATTTTTTGTATACATATAATTTATCTCTAGCTATTCTTTAATTATCGGAATATATTTTACGCATTTTCGATAAATAACGAGTTATATATTTAAAATTTAGAATTTTTTATATTCTTTTATTTTATTGCTTATTTTCTTAAATTCAAACTTACGGGATCATTTTACTAATATATCTATCTTTACTTTATAATTTAGACTCGATCAGGTCTTTCAACCGATCGAAATCTCGAATGGCTAGTTGTAAGGCTTACATCCATAAAATCAGTGCATCGCATCAAATTGAGCCAAAAAAAAAAACCAAACTACCAATATGGCTTAACAGTATGATATGCAATTTTGATATACTAAACAACCATACAAAGTATATTAGTGTCAAAATAAATAAATAAATGGCCATCCAATGTTACACTGATTTGAATACTTCATAATTCGGTCTTTATATTATTTACTTAAAAAGTACGTAGCCTTTATTAGACTAAAATTAAACTTGTTCTTAAACTGTAATTTTATACCCTTAAGGGGCTCTATGTTGATAGTGTTTGATCCAATTCAGTTGGTGACTGAATCATGTACGTCTCGCAGAAAATGACTTCGCCCGAGGGGTAGAAGCATGTGCAGCTTCATTTCCAGTTTTGAATCATGAAGGATTTTAGAAATACCTAAGGTTCGTGTACACGAAGGCTACCTTAATCCTACATCTAAGATTGAAATTAAGACTTACTTTTCTCGTGCTCAAGGGGCTTGTAGTAACAATTAAACTAATTATGATTCCAATCATTTAAATTTAAAAAATTATAATAAATAGTAAGATAAAGAACTGAATTAATCATGTAAAAATGGAGAGCATTACCATAAAAGCTCTCCGTATAAAAGCTCTCCATTTAATCTAAGTAGGGTATATATAAAGTTTTTATAAACACTTTTATTGATATTTAAATGCTATTGATTAATTTATATACCGTATTAATATTATCAAATCTTTTTTACCTATTAATACTATCAAGTCTTATTAACTCGTGATGATGTCAGATACTTTGACATGAAACTACAAATCCAGCAAAACATGAGCAAAATACATTTTACTTTCCTTTGTCAAATGTTGTCACATTAGTAATATATATACATAACATAATCATATTGATTTGGTTAAACATAACATACAAAATATATATATATATATATATGAAGATATACATATTACTTTAGGACTATTCTTTTCTTTTCTTTTTAAGTTATTTCTTTTCTTTATTTTTATTTCTCGTTGGTTAAAAAAAACATACAAATATATATATATTAATTAATTAATTTTATTGGGCTTGGGTTTTTCCGTTGGATTTCTTGTAAATCCTATTATTCATCTTAAAATCTTATAAGATTTTAAATTTTTTTTTCATAATTCGTCTCAAAACTTTATAAAATTTAACTCTATAGGATTTTTAATGGAGCGAATAAATCGAGTATTCTTTGTTTAGTCGCATTCTTATCTAATATGCTGTGATCGTTTTTGGTTTATCGTTTTACTTTTTCTTTTTCTTTCTTTTTTTCTTTAAAGAGAGGTCTTGCTGATGACTAAAGAGGTGGCAAATATGTCCTGAAGAGGGATGGATTCGATGTAAAGGATTTTTGTCAATATTCATTTGGAAGGGGGATTTCGTAAACAGACAGGGACCGGGCCGCCATCTTCCGTACGTACACGAGGTGGCTGAGGATGATGGGATTTCACTCCCTTCACCAGATCTCCCCATTTAAATTTCCTGCCCACTTGAAAAACAACGGCTTAACAGAAATCGCCTTCCTGTAGGAAATAAGTGGTTTTGAATCTTCTTTGCGCCTCTCATTGGTTAAATTATACATGGTGTGCTGTGCAAAATATTAATTTATATAATATATATAAATTATAGTACTAATTATTTTGAAAATTATTTATTATATTTATATATATATATTAATAATTTATTAACATTTATATATCATTTTTTACGGCAAATGGATCTTTTTTTCCTACACAAGTCCATTACTTTTATAGTCTGTTCATATGGAATATAACATAGAGGACATACATTTATCCTCCACAAATAAATGAAAGATGTACTATTTTTTTTAGTTATACAGATTAGCGATAAATGTTATAGCATATCATATATATTATATATCTCTTCCTATAGGTTCAATATAGAACAAATATTAAAAAACGAGGTTTATAGAAATGACGTATATTTATCTATGAGTGTAAGTAGAAGATGTATTTGTGCAAGATAGTTAGCACAACTATGTTGTATAGTAACAACATTCTCCTTTAAAAGGAAGGAAAAAAAAAAAAAAAACCAACATTCTTGCAACACACATTATAAGTCAAATTTTTCATTAACCTGTATCATATTCCAAAATGTCTTTCCTCTATTTATACTCAGAATCTAACACACATACTCTCCATTGTTATATTAATCTTCATTAATGATCAGGTAGGAGCAAGAGATAAGAAATAACATATCATAAATATTTACCAAAAAAAAAAAAAAAAAAGAACATAGCATAAATATTCCCGAACTTATCCTTAAATTCTTAATAACTATTTTACAATGCATTTATACACCTGGAATCAAGAGGTATAAATAGGGCAATGATATAGGCGAGTAATTATCCTACCTTTTGTCTAAGTTGGCGTGGAATTTCAAAAAATACGTGAGCAAATCATTATTCTATCTTTCCATTTATCAATTCAACCTTCATATATAGGGACCATATACATGCCACATGCACCGACGTGGTCATAGACAAAGTGCTGCTGTAGAATCTATGGGCTTGTCGCTCATCATGAACTGCTTCAGTTCAACCATGGTTA